>OY015313.1:84617343-85168440 GCA_955612985.1 Cheilosia scutellata
AAATTTGGCCGAATGTAATGGAATTTTGAAATTTGTATTCTCTTCTTTGTATTCTAAACAAAAAGTTTGCATCCTTATATTTTTCAACGGAAAAAGTACCGTTTCATTTGGTTCAAGTTTTGTGTAGAGCAGCACTACTATTTTCGTGAACGCAACTGTATATAGATAGAGATAAGAGATAAGAGACATAAATGACTTACTCTTAGTTGTTCGGTCTTCGGTCACATCTTCGCTTTCATTGAACACTTCGAACATCCTGTCAGAGGCAATAGGCGGGGGGTTAGACTGCTCCGGTCACCCTTCGTATTTTTCCATGAAATCGCGACCTCTCTTTCGGTGCCTAGCAGTAGGGTGGAGTGTAGCAATCAAGCCATTCTTCTCAGCACCAGTCTCTGACTTGTTGAAACGGGGGCGGACTGCTACGGTTACGGTTACGGTTTTTCAGTAGACAAATCGTCCATTGCCTTTTTGGTCAAGCAGCAAAGCGGATTGATCCAATCACCCACTGCCACGCACCAGTCTCCCTCCATAGCGATGGACTCTCGGAGGCAATAGCCAAGGAACAAACTGCTACAGTCACCCTCCGTCCTTACCCGAAGACAAACCGCCGAGTCCGAACGGCTGAATTGAGAAGCTTTTTCAGACAGTTATACTCTGGGATGTTTGTGAGACGTTCGCGAGAGGTGGCGCAGTGGAAAAAACCTTAAGATGTATAGTTTGTGTTTGTCTGGGGATCGAAACTGGGACCCCTCGCACAGTAGTCCAGCACACTAACCACTGAGCCACTGCACCCACACAAAGAGGTGCTAACTTTATGAAATTGAACTGCTTCAGTCACTTTCAAGACCTCTTAGCGAGGTAAGATAATAACGCGTTCTGTGCGTCGTACGAAGGCTGCCCTATATGCGACTCACTTCATGGTGTGTGGCTATATCAATCCCTAAAAAAACTTAAGATTGGCTTCCTCTTGCGAGACTATCTATTAGCTATCAATTTTCAGGTTGCGGCACATGAAATCCGATCTTTCCTGCTATTTCCATTAAAAATTAAATATTTGCGTCAAAATATTCCAATTCCAATCATCGTCCTCCGGAAATTTATAATCAAATTTGTCAACATCAAGTTCAATTGAGCTTATGAGGGCGCTATTAAATAAGAATTCCCACAACTAATTCTAGCAAAGAAATGTAATCATTGCCTACCCATTCGGGTAGCTATAATCTGAAAGGATATTCCTCACTAACAACAACTTCCCACATATAGTTTGCACAAGAACGTAAGCATGTATATGGCCGAGTTGATTCTAATGCAACGCAATCACACACAAGCAAATAAAAAAATAAAATACAAAAAAAAAAGTATTTCCTTCCAAGGACTAGAAAGGATATTTACCATCAACCTGGATGTAATGCTGTAAATAATTTTCCATCTCAATAACCAATGCAATATTCTTGAGGCAACAGTGTGGCTGGAGCCTTAATAAAATGTTTCACAAGGCAGACATCTATCTCCTCATGTAGGAAATTCGTTTACGTCAAGCATGTAGGAAATCAAAATATTGCGCCAAAGGAAATCATGTAAAGCAGAAAAAAAAAAAACTGAAGCTTCCTTCTCACATATCGCTCTTGAATTTTTATATAAAAAACTGTCAACGATGCTACTGCTGCAACTGCGCTAAGTTAATTTTTAAACACAAAAGGACTTTTACTTTTATAAATAACGTGGAAATTTAAATTTAACATGTACACTATGTATGTCTTTGTAGTCTATGGCAGGCAACAAATTTTCTTGCGTTTCTTATGGGCTTTCCTCAGTGACGATCATAAAAATATATATAGATAAAAGCGCGCAAGGCTCTTTGATAATTGATGCGTGTAATTTTTTTTTATATTCTCTTTGTATACTATTTCTTTTAGTATATGAAATGAATATATCCTTTGTGGTAGAATATTTTTTCTATATTTCTTATGAAGAGGGTCCTTTTTAACATCAGATGCAACACATGCTTCACACAGGAGGGAGGCGGAGGACTGCAATTTTCTTTAGCAAAGATAAAAACCATGCAACCGGAAAGTTGAGTATAATATTTATTTTATTTTCTTACATTTAATAAGTTTTTGATTGCATCAAAGGAAATTTGTGCGACCCCTACATGGAATTTAAAATGATTGATCACTTTTGTTTTAGAGGAGTTTGTTTTTGTTTTTTGTTTTTACTTAAAGCTACTATTACACATGTCAAAAATCGTGTTAATTTTTGACATGCTGATGTCAACTTTACATCAGATTTTGTCTACACACACCGTAAGAACAAAATCTGAAGTCACATTGACGTCAGCGTGTCAAAAAATGGCACGATTGACCGACTGATGAGAAGGGTATCTGACACAGTGGTCAAAGTTCTAGTTAAAAAGGGATTTAAAAGGCCCTTTTGTGTCAGTTAAAAGACCAAGGTATGCAGCGATGAACAAATTGGGGCCATTGTGTGAGTTTTCAGGAAAGGAATGCAAGGACTCCAAATATAGGCATAGGTATATCACTTTTACACCTCCCCTGAACAGGAACTTTGCTAAGGCGTTGAAAAATTATATTTTAGAAGGCTGTTTTCGAGTCATAGGATCAGGAGGATGAGCAGTGCGCTTTTTGTTCGGTCAGAAACTAGGTCTAAGGGCCTATTCAAGCCATAAGAATAGCCTATATCATCTACAAAAATAGTTGGCGAGCCTTTAAAATTAAGTGCCAACAGTGAGTTTAGATAAACAAGAAATAAAATTGACCCTAAAACAGAGCCTTGCGGTACTCCCAAATTAAAGAACCTAATTTTGCTACTTATCTGAGTATCTGACTTATCTTCACTACTTGCGACCTCTATTTTTTAGGTAGGATTCAAACCAGTCAAGAATGAAGCCACGAAATCCAGTTTTTTCTAGTTTACGCAACAACATTTTGTGGTTGATCATATCAAAAGCTTTAGTTATATCGATAAAAATCCAGCCGTGCACTTTTTCGAATCTAGGCTTGACATTATTTGACTATAAAATTGTAGAAGTGCATCTTCAGTAGATTTGCCTTTCTGAAAGCCAAATTGATTATCGTTAAAGAATTTACTTTTACTTAGAAAATTCACTATCCGTTTTTTCATAAGTTTTTCAAAGATTTTGCTGAAAACAGGGATAAGTGATATGGATCTGTAATTACATATTTCAGTAGGAGAACCTTTTTTTAAATAAGGTAACAACATCCGCGCATTTGAGGGCATATGGAAGACCTCCTCAAAAACGCAGTGATTAAAAATATTTGCTAAAACTTCCACTATGAAATATGCAACCTTTTTTACAACCAAAACTGAAACACCATCAACTCCAGGTATGTTGGAGTTTTTTAAGGAACCAATTTCTATTATAATACCTCAAGAGGAGTTATTATCAAAAGAGCTACTATATAATACACGAACAGAAATTACAGAACGGTAGGACGGCGGCGCACAGCTGAGAGCTACTGGCTATATTGGTGAGGTAGCAGTTAAAAGCATCAGCAATGACAAACACGAATAACTGAAGGCTTACTAGAAGAAGAAGATGTATTAAGGAGGCTATGAACTATTTGCCATTCACTTCTTAGGTTTCTCTTATAGACTAAGAGCTAGCAACGTTTTTTCTCAACTCATTTTAGCAAGGCTGAAACTTTGTGAGCTTAGTTCGTGGTGACTACTGAACACGAAAATATATTTCTGGCAGCGCTGCGTTGGTTTATATAGGAATGCTATAACCTCAAAAGTGCAAAAAATTAAAGAAATTTAACTCATTTTAGCAAACTTAAGATTTTTTGGAAAATGCAATTGCCAGAAAAGTTTGCCGGTTTCAAAGTTGCGCCAGAAGTCCTTAAAAGTGCAATAAAAATGCAAAATAATAATAGGAAAGTCAAATTTTTGATATTATGTTAGGGACATTATCACAATACTATTTCATCCCCCCACCAGAAGCTCTAGAAGTTCTAACTTAACAATTTTGTTTCTTGCATTTGTTTCTTGTTTTCACATAAATATTTGAGAAAAACACTCCCATAAAGGCTTTACCAAATGCCAACAAGTATAATTCTTGGATATGTTACGCAAACTGAAATGTATTATGTAGCGTATTGGCACAAATCGCATGTGCAAGGGTAGTACACGGAATGTCAAAAAGCCACACAATGCGTATGTGTCACGAGTGCCTCATATCGCGCCTCATACGTATGAGTACCTTATGTAGCCATTGGCTCCATACGCTGACGTCAAAATTACGTCAGAGCGACATATATATGTGGCGTGCTACATACCGTGTACAAGCACCTTAACTCTAACCTAACCTAAGTCCTAGTTCCTAGTGTTATAAAATTAGAGTCCTGATGCGTTCCGAAATTCAAGACTTCTTATATGTTATATTGTGGCGGTTGCCACAGCTTCACATAGACCATCCGTTGGTTCCATTGTGACCAGTCACGGTTGAGAATCCTCTGTCTACTGTTTTTAAGGGCGGGGCATTCGCAAAGCAGATGGCGAACAGATTCTATTTCTTCAACGTCTCTGCAGCTTCTGCAAAATTCATTATGCAGTATGCCCACTGCCCAGCCTTTCCGCGTATACGCCTATCGCACAGTGTCCAGTAATGACCACCGTGAGTATGCGAATATCCTTGCGGCTCAGTCCGATTGTGAATTTGGATCTCTTTTTGCTCACTTCTGGGCCATAATTCTTTTGCATGCCTGCAGGTGCTGAGATTGTTCCAGCGTGGGTGTGTTCTACTCAAGGATTCAATGTCAACCTTCCTAGCAAGCGTGCTTAGCGGAGTTCTTACAGATTCTAGGGCCATTGATGAATGCATTTTCGATCTGTTTCTTGCAATCTCATCTGCCTGTTCATTGGCCGGAATATCCATATGCCCTGGTATCCAGCATAGAGTCACCGTGTTGTTGAATTGTGATAGTTGATCCAGGTATTTCTTGCAATGACTTACTGCCCTCGACTTAAACAGGACTGACTCCATGGGTTTTATGGCAGCTTGACTGTCAGAGTATATAGTGATTTGTTTGTCGGCAATATCGTTTCCGTTACAGAGGTGCCTTGTGTACTTTGCTACGCGTTCGATAGGATAAAAAACAAATGTTCCCCATACGAACTAAATCCCATTTTCGTCGCTAACAACTCACGACTAACACAATTTCTAAATAGGAGAAATGTGTTTTTTTTTTATTTCTTATATAGAGAACACAAACCGAGTTTGACGTCGATCGGATGAAAAATAAAAATGTTACCTCCCTTTTTCTACATTCGGGGTCGAAATGCTCCCAAATCGCTTCTTAGTGTTTATTTTGGCTATTAATTTGTTTCATAATTTCAGCTTCCTACCTATTACAGTTTGGACTGAGAATTGACCACCAATCATCAATCAGTCAGGACAAACTGTTTTATATATCAAATTGTTGTAGACTTTAACAAATTTTATTATAACCATTTCATGCTTCTCATGCAGGTTCAGTACTATGGACGGGACACGCATCCTGCTTGGGCACTTCTATACCGAAATTTATTGTACATGTCCACTATTAGCCCTAAGCAAATGTCTTCCCTCATCAAAATATCAAGTCTAATTTGCATGATAAAATTGTCCACAATTGAAGTACATAACACTATTCCATTTTTGTTTCCTGTTCAAAATCAAACAGCATTCCAATGATCCTTCCAACAACAAAAGCATAATAATCCTAAACAAAAAAGTATTCAGCTCTCGAACAATTCGCATAAACTTAAAGCCGTTCGGCGTTCATTTATAGCCAAGACCGAGACAGTCCTGAGCAAAAAAAATACCACCCCCTCAGCTCAGCCTAAGACTCTTAAAGTAATTTCACAGCTCCACTGACATAGTGGCACACTCAGTGTGGATTCTATTTGATGCGCACACATCCTCACAATGCCATTCACCCAATTTGTAGCGCAATTGTACACGTACGCCATTCATTCACCGTTGTACGGCCCACCTCCCCCCCATAGTTCTCAATCGCATCGCATCGCAATCGCACCGTGTTCGCCATATCGCCTCAGCTGAAGAGCTTATTCGTGCACACACAGTACACACTCATATGGGGCGGATGAAAAATTGCGTTCCATTCATTTTTCTAAGCACACTTTTATCTCCCAGCAATCATCTGCGAACGTGAGCTGTATATGATGTGATGTATCTTTGTATCTTTGGTTTGGTTTTTTTTGTTTTCTGTTTTGTTTTCTATACGTGTATCACCCTCTGTTCACTCATTTAGTCGTTGCTTCCTTCCTTATTTTACTTTGCTGGTTGTTGTTGTTTCAAGTTGTCCTTATTGTATTCTCCTTGATGAAACTATAGAGAATGTATCCTTTTTTTTTTGTTTTATATCTTTGGAAGCATCTCATTGTCATCACTCTTACTCTTAGAATTGTTCGTCCTTGCGCTTTGTATGTGTGTTATTTTTTGGCAAAGGAAACACCTATACACCACTTTTAAGCGTGCGGTTCTCGACCGACTATCGTGCAACTGAAATTATTCAGGATGTGCAGTTTAATTCTCATATTGGAAAATATAAAGAGATAAATGGAGGAAAGCCCCCCCATTAAAAAACTAAAATGTTTACGGGACGAAGGATTACAGACCGAGAATCCGTTTGTGTAAATAGAAAATTCTTGCATAAGGTCCTGTTTGATGGTGATTTCAAATTCGGCACTTAATGCAGAAAAGAACACAAGGTAAAGAGTATGGCATGAGAAGGACGACTTCTCGGTGAACATTCTAATTCTTCTCGGTATCTTTTTGTGCGAATTGTGAAACCATCTTCGTGCTATATCCTTGTTGGATGCCTGTGTGTACATTTGAAAGCAACTGCTTTGCCTTTCACTTTGCTGAGGCTTTTTTTTTTAGAATTCTTTGCAAAGAACTTGGCAAAAAATGGAAAAAAGGACTAGACAGTGGGCGAAGCAAAAATGTAGTTGGAATTTAAAATGGACCACTACACCGCACTTACGTTTCAGGAATATAATTCGATTTGGTTTTTTTTTTTTGGGTAGGAATGTAGGTACAGCAACTAGTAATGGGTTTGAGAGGAGGTGTAATTTTAAAACAGTACCGGAATGGGTAAGAGATTATGTTATGTGATTCGAATGGGCGATAGATCCGTCGGAATACTGAGGCACAAGTACAAGTAGGTACAGTATGTCTTGAAAATATAGATCTCTAAATTCAAACAGACGATACCAATTAGTGGATTGATTGAAATTAATGATTTAGTGCATTTAAATAGGTTAGGTTATGTTAGGGGCAGTTTCCAATATATGCAATTTTCACCCAGAAGCCATTGAGGGCCGTTGTGATCTTCTTAAATCTGGTAAAGGTATCGTTGCTTGATCTTCACAACCATCAAAGAACCGTGCTCCCATATAAGAGTAGCGGCGTTCTTCAAGGGCTATAGGCACTGGGCAGGTGCACAGGATCTGTTCCACAGATTCTGTTGCCTCTTCATCCCTGCAACTTCTTCAGAAGTCATTTGTAAAGATACCCAGTCTTTTAAACGTGTTTCCAATGATTCAGTGTCCAGTTATTACCCCGACGAGCACTCTGATTTGGTTTCTATCAACAAATGTTTGGATCTTTAATCTTTTAGCGTCAATTGCAGTCCACAAGCTGCGAGTTGTGGTATAACCGGAAATGTTGTTCCATCGTTCTTTAGCCAAGTTTAGTGTGACATTGTCAATGACGCTCTTAGCTGCGTTGAACGCTGGTAGTACTTTGTCTGTAAGCAATAGTATGTCCATTTCAGAGCCAGTTTATCTGCTGCCTTGTTCCCTTCTATACCAAAATGTCCACGTCCAGGAACCTAGGAAAGCTGTACTGTGTGGGTTTTTTTATTTTCTCTCACTGCCAAAAGGATCTGACTTACTATGATGATTGGAGTTGATCGCTTTAAATGTTGCTTGGCTTTGGCTGTCGTCAGAGAAGGTAATTTCCATTGCTGGTGGTTACCTCACTAGCCGCCTTCTTAACCGCGTATATATCTCTGCCTGGAAAATGCTGCAATAATTTGCCGGTCAGTATGAATGGCTGACACTTAGTTCTTCTGAGAAAACTCCTGCTCCCGTTCCATATCCATTCTCCTCCGTCTTTGAGTCATCTCTGAAGATGGGTATACCTTTTGGGTATACTTTTTATGCCTATCCGGTATTCCGTTGTACCTACTTTAAATTTCTTATCAAAGTCATAAGTCATAAGTCCGCCCTGATCAAAGATGCGAAGTATGCGCGAGTGTCCGAACGATTAGGGCTTCCAAATTTTGTTCTCTTTTAGTCTGAGAGCGCCGTTGATAGCTGCTACAATCTTAGTGTATAGCTCGGTGGGTTGGTCTAGAAAAGATAGTATCTACACAAGGCAGGTTTCAACATAGAAGACGTTCAGCAACGTTTCAAGGCCTAGTTGTGGTGTGAATTTTATTGAACCCATTATACCTATGCAAACAATTCTCTATAGTCTATACCTTCTTCAGATTCTCGAGGAAGGATTTAGTGTTAACAAAAAGAATTGGTCTTAAAATTGCGTACCTATATGTAAATGCTTTCGTAGGAATAAATCTCGGAAAAGGACGGAATTACTGGTTGGTGACACCCTTGCAAAAGGATATAAGAAGAAAGATTCTCAGATGAACAGAAACAGACTACGAGTGAAGCCCAACAATCAACAGACACCCTCTACTGCTCTACAATGCAGACATAAGTGCCATCCGCCATGCGTCCCGTCGCATAGAATATCTCCCATATTCACTGAACGCCTAAAACACTCCGTAAATATTCCGATCGGTCCTATCAGTGAGGTCTTAAAAGTCCACCGGTCGTTAAAGTTTTCAGACAGACTCTGGAAAAAACCCATAAAAAGTCCAAATCGATTCTCACCATCTTTTCATCGATTTTAGAGCCGCCTACGACAGATGAGCTATTAGGCACCCATACAAAACTAGTGTGTAGAATGACGATGAAGGAAGCTCACTGATGCATCAACGCCAATAACGACCTAACCGAAACCTTTGATTTAGACAAGGCGACGCGTTGCCACACGACTTGTACTTGAAGGTATTGACCCAATCTCAAATGCCAAACACACAAGACACGATTGCTGAGAAATCTGTTGAATTACTTTGCCAATCGCTGTTTCTTTGGAATTTTTAATAGCAAAGCCCTATATCCTAAACAACTAAGGAAATTCTGTATAAAATCTTGATCAAATTTCAAATTTCAGGTCCGCCCCAACATAGCCAGTTCTGTTGGGGTAAGGCACTAAATATGACAGGCCCTGCCAAAGCACCTGAAGGAGCTCAATAGTGACTGACTGAAACCCGCAGTCTTTCATCCCTCTTATAAAAACACTAGAACGACTGATTGATATCCACTTACGCAACAGTATCGATAAAAAACTACTGTCAGCGGCCCAGCACGCATACTGCAAAGGTAAATCAGTGGAGACGGCATTACACACTTTAGTACGTAATATCGAATACTCCCTGTTCCATAAGGAGTACACGATGGTTGCCTTCCTAGGCATAGAAGGCGCTTTTAACAATGTCAATACATCAGCGATAGCAGATGCGCTTTCAGCTCTGAATGTCGACAGCTCACTTGGCGAACTGATCAATCTACCACTCCGCAAGGTGGTGTTCTATCGCCTCTTCTTTGGAATTTGGTGGTCAATGAACTACTGATGATCCTGGAAGGTGAAGGATGCACGGCGATCGCTTATGCAGATGATGTTGCTATAGCCGTCTCAGGAAAGCACTTAAATACTCTAAAAGAACTCCTACAAAATGCTTTAAATAAGCTAGCCAGTTGGGCGAGTCGTTGTGGTTTAGGTGTGAACCCCCAAAAAACTGATCTGGTGCTTTTCACCAGGAAATATAAAATTCCGACAGTCGACACTCCCTCACTCAATGGTATCAACCTAACTTTCTCTGACAAAGCTAAATATTTGGGGCTTATCCTGGATAGGAAGCTTAGTTGGAAACTTAACATCCAAGAAAGAGTCAAGAAGGCTACAGTAGCACTCTTCTCTTGTAAAAAAGCTATTGGGAATAAATGGGGTTTACAACCTCGAATAACCCACTGGCTCTATATCTCAGTTATAAGACCGATACTCACCTATGGGATAATTGTCTGGATGACAGCCTTGGAGAAGGCCACTAACCGCGACCATATAAGCAAGGTCCAGCGCACAGCTTGCATGTGCATAAGCGGTGCACTACGCACAACACCCTCTGCGGCACTAGACATATTGTTTCATATATTACCCCGTGACATATTTAGCAAGCAAATGGCAGCGAGTGCAGCCATTCGCCTTAAAGCCATCTCACAGTGGTCAAGCAAAGACTTTGGCCACGCCTCTATTCTGAAAAAATTCGAGATCTCAACCGAAAACACTGACTACACCACCCCATCTCTAAACTTTGACAAGAATTTTCTCGTCACAATCCCATCCAGAGCAACCTGGGATGGAGATGCCTTCCCGGAAGATGAATCAGTTCACTTCTATACTGACGGCTCAAAAACCAATAATGGAGTTGGTGGGGGTGTTTTCTCGGAACGTCTTAATCTTAAGCTCTCCTTCCGTCTACCAAATTACTGTAGCGTGTTCCAGGCGGAAATTATGGCGATTAAAGGAGTCTTATCCTGGCTCAAGAAAAACGTCATATCCGTTAAGGATATCTACATCTTTTCGGACAGCCAAGCAGCCATCAAATCCTTGGATTCGATCTCTATAACTTCTCTAGTAGCCCTCGACTGCCGATCGTCTCTTACGGAGATGGCCGAACAGTTCAACATTCACCTAATTTGGGTGCCTGGGCATAGAGACATTCCAGGGAATTGTAAGGCCGATGAACTCGCTAGAATAGGAACAACTCAACACATTCTGCCGGATAAAGGCACCCTAGGGATACCAATCGCTACTCGCAAACAAAAATTGAAGCTGAATGCTATCGAGAGTAGAAATCTTAGGTGGACGAGGTTAACCACTTGTCTAGCGACAAAACAAATTTGGCCTAAGCTGGATCTGAAACGCTCTAAGAAATTGATCTCTCTCAACAGATTGCATATCGGCACCACAATAGGTGTCATTACTGGACACTGCCTGATAGGCAAACATGCCGCAAGGCTGGGCCTCTTCGCAAACGACTTTTGTAGAAGCTGCATGGACGAGGAAGAGGAGGAAACTATCCCTCATCTTCTTTGTTCCTGCCCAGCTCTCTCCCGCAGAAGGAAGCTTCACTTAGGAGCCTTCTATTACAACGACTTGGGCGATCTGACAAGCATAGACATCAGAAGCCTCTTACGCTTTATAAAGAGCTCAAAATGGTTCAACTAGTAGGGAGATCTTAGATCCTTCATCGTGGCATCACAATGGACCTATACTGGTCTAAGTGTGTTGGCGTTTTTAGCTGACAGCCACTTTCAACCAACCAACCAACCATCCCTTGGCACGGTTTGCATCAAACGCTCCCACCACCACTGGAGTTGGGTTGACTATCCTTAAGCTTCGGACTACATTTCGGACTCCAGAGACCTTACAGTATGGGAATATCTCCTACAATCGCCCTCTGGTATCAGTAGGTACCTTCTAAGCATCTACACCACGGCAAGGTATAGATAGTCGAAGGGATGGCTTCGGGAGAAAAGATTAAAAAAAAATTGATCCCCTTCGCAATTAGCTGTCCTATGTGCACTATGCTTCAACTGGAGTGAAGTTGGCCACTATCCTACTATATTTAGTATGTGTATCAATGAGTGTGAGTTTTCATCGATGGTTACATTTTACTGAACCAAAGTTCCTTTTGATTACCTTCCTGTTAACCACACTGTACTATATGATGGCCTTAAACTACATCACGAGTTATAGTATAACCCTCAACTCAACAGAGAGATAGCATAGTATCTCTTGAGTGCATACATCTTGTCAAAAATGAAGATTGAAAGCTGGCTATGTGCAAACATCCCCCCCAACCCCTTCCCACCCTCACCTACCCCATTTAAATTCCTCTTGAGAGTATATCTTATGAAACACACCGGATACGGAGAAGTTTCTAGCTGCTACTTGTAATATTGCACACTGTCCAGTAGTGTCTACAGTCATTGGTCAAAATGTGAAGCGAAATCGTTGGGAATCTCCCGAGTGGTTTTTCGAGATATGTATAGTTCATTTTGGACTTAAAGGATACTCTGCTTTGGCTTGTTCACTTACTCTGATGACGACGACACCAGCCACAAAAAGGAAGATACATTTATGAATGATGATAGTTTAAGGAAATTGATGGTGCTTCCACCAAGACCACGACCATGATGATGATGATGGTCGTTCGTTGTTCCTATATACATCTCGTGCGCTTATATGTTTTGGAATAGCCCAAAATGAATTAATGTGCAGCACATATCCGGGTGTGTGCTGTTTCGTAGATGTTTGCTGATATGAAAGAGTACCATTTCCGTCTTTGAAGTCTCTTGGATATAAACAACGATTTAGTCACCAGAATGGGCAAGGAGTGTGCATGACTGATCATTGGGTTTATCAGCAGGACTAGAACATAGCAATGAAGTTTTAAAAAAAAAAAACTGACAACTAATGAGTCAACAGCACGGGCGATATATTGAATTTAGAGCTAAAACCAAATTTTATTCGAAATAGATCTCCAACTAGATCGTTTTTGAAATATGTTGCATGATTTTGGGGGTACAATTAGCGATGTTTTTCATTGCATACTTTTCAGTGAACTAAGCAGTGAACAGTGAACAGTGTCGCTCTTAAAAAACGAACAGTGGAAGTTGGAAGTTTTCTTCAAATTGTTGCATACTTTTGCAGCTACATATTTAACTAGGTTTAACGGTTTAACCATGTTTAACTTGGAAATAGAAAAGAGTGCCTCCCACGACTCACGGCAATCTTAAAGTTTTGAGAAGGAAAATAAGGAACTTCTTAAAATCTAACTTAGGTTAGGTTAGGTTAGGATAGGTGGCAGGCATCATTAGCCGTGTTTTATTATGCCCATGATCTGTCACTATATTATTACTTAATTTCTGTTTCCCTTGTGGGTCCTAGGGCTGTACTACGCCCACGCGCCATCGTATGCGGTTACTGGCAATATACCTTAGCCCTGGGTCTTCTCTCCTCAGCTGTCCTGTGCCATCTATTTATGGATCGACTCGTTCTTTTTCTAGTTTTGGTTAACACGTTCTTGCGTTGCGTTGCAATTATTAAATTTGCATGAATATTCAATGCAAGAGAAAATAATTGCTTAAAAAGAAAATAAAAGGTTGTGAGTTAATGAGAGGTTGAAACGATGGAAGAGATGTTCACTTCCTACTTCCAAGCAACCTTGGCAATCCGACACTAATTCATGATTTTGATTTTAATGCGCCGACACACCGGCATCAATCCAGTCCACAACTTGTATCATTGTGCCTTTAATCATAAATATTACAAATGGGTCTTAGAAGCTACCATCATCGATTTTACGGCAAAAACGTGTTAACTCTTCCCAACAGCTGTGCCGAATTATCTGGCCCAGTCACATACAGATAATAAAATTCCACACCTCCCCCAGGGCGTGCAGCTAAATCCTTAAAGTGTGACACATCCCTCGTGGACCCCATAGCCATGTACCGATGTACCGGAGGGTATTGTACATAAATTCAAGCTCGCCCATCTGGGTATTTGCTGTGTTTGTCCTGCGTAAAATTCTCGCACTACTTTAAGTTTCCAACACCATCCGCAACTCCTCTGTGTCCTCATATTTACGGGATTTTTTGTCATATGCCTCCTGGACTGACTGGTTGACTGGGTAGAACCTTTTTTTTTTGGCGTTTTGCCGCTCAAAACAAATGTCGGTCAGTAAATTTCGTTCACCACTTTTCAATTAACTTGATCAAAAGGAGACCAAAAAGGAGACACAACAAGAGACCTATACCAACCCAACACAACAATATAGTGAATGGAATGATTTTTTTAATAGTACGTGCCGTGCGGATGGTGAGGTGACATGACCTCGAGAATAGTCGCGTATAAATTCACACCCATTATTCGGCGAACCAGGATGAAAAGCGTCAGGATATATCGAGGCCCAAGCTCGAGTGTTCTTTTGGCGATAGGGGCCAGTGGTGTTCCATTTATATCTGTCGTTTGTTTTGCACCATTTCGTCTGTCGTCATCGTCTCTCTTCACAGATGGTGATGCAGAGAGGGGCTGGTGTTGTAACTTCTTGTGAATCCTTGTTGGTATTGTTTGGTCATGGAAGGAAAATGATGATGATGATGATTTTTAGGAGCGACGACGACAACGACAGTAAAAACTCGATTTATGATTAAGTGTAAACGTGCCACAAGAGAATATTGAGTTTTCGATTCGAAAGACAGAAAGAGGGAGGGGATATATTATACGCCAGGCGGTCATATAAATTGCAAGGACTCTGAATGGTAAACAATATAAAAATTCTTTTGATGTGACAAATCGAGTTTATGGTGGAGACGATCGATTTAAATATTTGATGTTGACGAGGGTTTTAGTAAATTTAAAATGGCTGGCGTGCATACTGACTTGCCAAAGGCACCAAAAGCACTGAGCCAGAAAAGGAGATATGAGGAAGGGGATCCGGCACCTAGTGTGGGCATATCTATTCGGGTATAGAAGGTTCAAAATTTAATAGGACCCATCGCCTTGTGAAGCTAAAAAATAACTTTCTGACTAGAAACAGTTCTCAGATGGATGACAAAAAGGCGACGACTTCTAAGCGCCGCATATAAGCAATGACAACGGAGGGCTCAGACGTGTGATCGGTGACCACGGCATCGGTTAATTGCAATGTCTATAATGAACGATTTATGAATTTTTTTTAACAACATATATTCGAGTACAAGAAATGATACAAAGTCATCTGGGGTATCAACTGTCAACTGTCAACATATAGGACATAAACTTCCAAAGAAATTGATCATTTTGCGATCAGTTGACGTTTTAGAAATTGCCTTTTTAGACGTTCGAAACGGAAGATGAGATGGTGCGAGATAACGAGGCATAAGTTCGAAGACTGAGCATTAATGAAAGAATGTCCGGGTATCTATAACATCGGACGGCTAAAAAATTAATGGAACACGTGTCGCAGGGAACGGACGCAATCAGCAGCTCATATTCGCCACCCATAGAAGAGCATGGAGTACAAAAAATGTCTTCAAATCGGGATCAGAAAGTATTGTCGGCAGATGGAGCATACCTGGAGACGGATCGACGAACGGAAAGATAACTTCATAAATGCCACGGAAGCGTAGGAAGCAGCCCAGCAGCTGTGACAGCAGACCCGTTCTCTGGATCACAAAAAAGCTGGCAGGTAGTCATAGTCATAGATCTAGTCAAAACCCACTAGAAGGCTTAACTGATTAGCTACTTGTTTAGCATAAGGATCAGCTCAAAAGTGGAAAGGTAGCTACGGTTTTGAACCGCGTATTCGACAGTGGCATGCGTTCTATACTCGAAATGAGCTGCCCGAGGTAACCGATGATCGAATAGGTATACGTATGGGTACTCCCAGTAAAGATCACTTTTGCAATCAAGTCAAGGCTCTTAAGACAAACAAGGCAGTAGCAGCTAACGGTATTCCCGGAAAGCTTTTGGCGTTTGCGATGCCAATAACATCAGCAGAACAGCTCCAGGCATTTACAACGCGAAATTGGGCACACAGAAAGCGAATTTAGGAGGTCTTTGCCTGCTCCCTGCATTAGTTAAGGTAATGGTGCCGTGAAATAACGCCAAGTGAAAAAAGGCCAACTTCTCAAAGTTGGCCATATTACGTTTTTCAAAAGTGTAATAAAGCCAACTTTCAACAGTTGGCTTTATTTTACTTCGACAAAGTGCAATAACGCCAAGTTGGTGATTTCACTTTAGGTGAGTGAAATAAGGCCAACTGCCCGAATTTAAAGCTATTATTTTCTAAAATTTAAAAATGCTTTTAACATTCATATTAAATTATAATCAGCACAAGTTATTTTAAACGATTTTTTTTTTTTGAATTTGAGAAAATAATAGTTTTAAATTCCTACACAACTTTTCATTGCATTCAAATTTATACAGTTGTTCTATTTCTGAATTGTACAAAAATTTATTATTTAAATTTTGGGAACCCATTTTAATTTTTCTAGTTCATGCATGATGATGTATATCACCCAAGACATCACAAAGAAACCGTTGGTTTTCCTTTTTTTCCTAAAGCGTCTTCAATTAGCTTTAAATGCACTTCTTGGCCAGTTTTAAGATCTGCAAGGCAAGCAGACTACAGTCAAAATCGGTTATAACGACCTTCAAGGGACTAGCGAATTTGGTCGTTATAAGCGATAGGTCACTGTAACCGATATCAAGGTATACACATGTAAATTAATCTGTTTTCAAGTAGAAGTCCGTTTTTTCATAAATCTTATTTGTTCTTGACATACATGCGAGTAGGTATATATGCGAAAATGCAGTCGCGCCAACAGCTGCGTCGATTTTAGTCATTGTAACCAATATTTTATTTCAAGAAAAGGAAAATATCTGTCGTTTTAAGCGATGTCATTGTAAACGATTTGTTATTCAATGGGATTATAATGGAGCTCAGTCAGGACCTAAAAATTTAGTCGTTATAACCGATTCGTCGTTATAACCGATGCATGTCGTTGTAAGCGATCTTGACTGTATTTTAAATGGTGGGTCCTGGCACACTGCACAATAGGAGCGATCAACTTGGGCATGTAAATAAACCAAAGGCGCAGCGAGGAAATGATTGCGAAGGAGAGGATCAATTTTTAATGAACCTAAATGCGTAGCTAAAAAAATTTTTGAGCAAAGGAGGATCGAAAATTCGCGCGAATTTTTAATTTTCACACCCCAAATCGATCCTCCTTTGCTCAAAATTGTTGTTTTGGCTTCGCCTTTAGATTTTTCTTACGCAAAAGTTTATCCCTCATATGGTGGTGTGTTCCAGGATTTACCACACCTACAATAGTCTGTTTGCCTTGCAGGAAAGCCACCGTAATAACGATTTCTTTGTGATGTCTTGGGTGTCATCTTGAATGAATTAGAAAAATGAAAAAGGGTCCCCAAAGTTTAAATATTCCCAATTCAGCAACAAACATTAGCTTAAATGTTTTCAATAGCTCATTTAGTTTTGTGTACATGACATTTCTCATAGAAATTCGCCCAAATTTTAATTTTTAAAATAAAGTAAAAATACCTAGCTAATAGCGCTATCTAATTTTCAAATTTTAACCTCAATTCATTAGAAAATTCGTGGTCGATTAGTATTAATTCAAACGGTATGTACAAGATTTTGTTATGGAAAAATAAAATTTGCTTTTAGTCGGCTGTCACATTGAGGCAACAATCAACAAGCAACTGGCAATAGGAAACACGCAAAATTATCGCTCACAATTATTTTACTTTGAATTAAATTAGAGGTCTTACATCAAAGCTACAAAGAAAAATGTTGTTGATTGCTTATTGGCAGTTGCTATAACAACTATTGTCTCAATCTGAGAGCCGACTTATGTCTCAAAATAATTTGGCTTTATGTTGCTTTGCGAAATGATAGAATTTGGTCTTATATGTCGCTTTCCAAAGCGCCTTGAAGCCAAATTTTAAAATTTGGCCTTATGTCACCGCACCCATTTGTGCTACCAATAAAATTGGTGGACTTATGCTATGTCCCACTTAAAAAATAAATAAATTAAGGACTTATGTCCCGTGGAGTTATGTCCCTGCGCCGATGTTTCCTTATCTTGCCAAGCTTTCACTTGCTAATCAAATGACCTCAATTCTTACTTTAAAACTATTACCATGTCGATTTAAAGAACGCTAAATTCTTCTGTGATCTTAGAAACAGGTTACCTACTGTCTATACAAATTCAATAGTTTTGTTTGAAGTTGGTCTTATTGCGCTTTAGCAAAGTGAAATACCACCAACTTGGTCTTATTACTCAAATTTTGTTGGCGTTATTACACTTGGTCAAAGTGAAATAAGACCAACTGTTGAAAGTTGGCCTTATTACACTTTTGCATAGCGAAATAAGGCCAATTTCTAAAAGTTGGCCTTATTGCACTTGGCGTTATTTCATGGCACAGGTAATAGCTAAAGTTTTTTTATTTACTGCCTTTTATAAAGCTAAGAATTTTAGCGGCGCTGGTATTACCTAGTTTCTGACATCATTGAGAAACTATGTAAGGAGTTTTATAAGTAGGCCTTTCTTAAATTGGCTAGGGGAAGGGCATCTGCAAAGTGATGGATTCATCCTCCGCTTCATCTCTGCAGCTTCTGCAGAAGGCATTGTACAGCACACCACATATGTGTGCATGTCCTCCTAATATGCAGTGCCCGGAGATGACATTAATGACTATCGAGATGCTACATATTTTAAGTCGCAGAAGCTCCTTGGATCATTTTGTATCCAGAGTTGGCCAGGTGAGCCTAGCGTTATCGCAGTATCCTATAGATGTTTTCATCTGTGACTGTGACTTGCTTTGCCTTTTGCATAGCTTCTTATACATGCTTGAAATAATTCTTCTTGTGGTATGATGGCTATAGGGATAGGCTAGGGATAGGCCTCATCTGCTGGGCACTTTGATAACCCAGCTAACTACAATGGGAGGAAAGTTCATAGGTGGCTATGTTTAACGATAATGCGATATTAAGGGCCCTCGGGATCAGCATTAAACATGAATATACAGTTTAGCTGCAAGTGCTATATAGTTGAAGCTCCTAGAGGGTATCTTCCTTGTTGACAGTTTATGCCATTTAAATTCATTCGCCCGTACCTATGTGGAGGACAAGGTAGAACTCCAGCAGATAGTCATTTCCATTAGAGCATATAGTGCTGTCCTCAGCAGCTATAAGCACTTGTCCTGATAGGCTTATAGAAAGTCTTACTAGAGAAGACTGGTACCAAGCGGGATTACCATATGTCAGAGACATAGTTATACTACACTGGGTATCACCAGTTTGATGCTAATCCGTGTCTACCCTATATTTAAACGACAGCTTTTCGACGTTTCTTAAAAGGTGAAGCTGTATAAAGTTCAATTGAAAAAAAATGTAATCGTGCGCTTATCACTTAGGAATGATTTAAAAAAAGCTTCAAAAGATTCAAACGCTGAAAGTAATCTACCCCAAGAGTTGTAGATACATTACTTTTTTTTACCTTCCAGGTTACTTACATACTACTTATTCAAATAAGGATCTTTCGCAATCTCCTGAGACTACCTTTGTTTCCATTCCAATTGTTGTGGCAGATCGACAGAATAAGGCAGCCGATCAGATAGATCAAGTCCAAATATGTTACATTTTTCTGGAACACACAGCCCGACCCTTGGCCGACTTCCTAAAATACCATAAGATATGTAGGTACTCGAAAACTTCTGGGTGATCCCCTACACAGATTTCCGTAAGCCAGTGCAAAAATTTGCATGCATCCCAGTCTGAAAACCATTCGCCCTTTCCTTCCTAATGCCCGCCTGTGGATTGCCACATCCTACAAAACAACTCCAGAGGCGCCGCAGTAAATTCGCACATTTCGCTTCCATCATAACAATCTAACTTTATATTCTCTGGCCTTGCTCTTCAACCCTTAAACAATGGTCCTCATCTCTCCTGCGCGCAGCAGATACTATACGCTATCGGCACTATAAAACGCCAGATGTATGTGTGTATATGTGGAACTTCTCGCTCGAATTAAAATTTATCGTAAACAAAACCTTGAACGATGCTAAAGCCACTATAACAGATCCAGCTCTTCGAATGTATTTGATGAGACGGCGAGAGGGTAATTCGGTCCATCGTTCTGTCAGGAGAATTGTTTATCACATAAATTCAAGATTCTATAACTATGATGCAGCCCATGTTGCTGGAGTGGAGATCCCTTCTGTTTGATGTTTGTTCACTGCGCGCCATTGCTGCTCCTCTCTTCTGTTTAGATTATCTGTCCAAACATGTTTAGCATCGTCGGGATGTCGCTCTTTTATGGGCGCTCGTGAACACTGATTGCGGGTCTTCTTCTTCTCTTCTTCTTGATAAATCATTCAATTCACTAGTAGTCGTTTCGGGAGTCTATCCCGTTTTATGTTGATTTTCGAAAGTTCTAATCCTCGTTAGCTCACTCCAGCGAATTAATCGAAATTGGCAATTTTCTTTGGCACCACCTCAACCATAATACCTATACACAACAAAGTTACAAAAGCTACGTCGAAGCTAATAAAACAAAGGACCCCCTACAACTCGACACGACTGCACGAGTTATAAAACAAAAAGCAATAGAAGAGCCAATAAAAATTAAGGATACATCAAGTGTGCTTGGTGTTTTACGGCGTTTTGACTTGGGGTGTCTCCAAGTCGATAGATATGTGCGTGCCCATCCCACAAAGAAAAGGAACACACCACATCAGGATATGGGACATGGACAAGGGTAGTCTCATTTTGGTTAGGCGCTTTCATGTGATGTGCTGTAGGTCGCCGCATTCCTCTGTCGGCTTAGTGAAGTGTCATGCCCTTTACGATACTTGCGAAAGGCCACATTACACTTGGAGACATATCGTTTATCCTGCGGACCAGTCACTTGGAGTGAGCTTAATTTCCTTCAATAATTGTCCAAGGAAATGAATGTCTACATATGTGCAGAGGGGTGTGGTATGGAGTTTCACAGAGTTTCGCTTTGAGTGATATCCTGTTTATGGAAGATTATGATGAAGAAAATGGGGGAAACTATGTGTGGGCTTTCTCTGGTGAAAGGATCAGAAGTTTGTTTATATTGGCCTTGGCATCCAGAGACAAAGGAAATCTGGAGACTATATTTACTGTGCTGTTGAGAAATTGCCTGATTGTAGGAACTTCATTTTGTAGTGTGTGTGTGTGAATAGAGCTGTGTGTACACACATTTTGGTATTTGTATCTGCCAATTCCAAGGAAGTAATTCCACTCTTGAATTCACTTTGAAATGTCCATTTTGTGGAACAATATGCATGGATAGAGTGTTGTTTTGAAATTTACTCATGTACATCCTTAAGTCGGAATTTTTTTCCTGCAAACAGGACGAGATGGTTCATCTATCGAAAGTACAACCGGCTTGTAACATTATCCTGTGGGGCGTATTTAGTTTTGGTACTTATGTGGTTTGTCATACATATGAACACAGTTATTGTATAGTAGCTGAATCATAGTCCATCCATTGGTATTTCAGTGTAGAAATACTTGTGTGTAAGGACTAAAGATGCGGAGACTAAAATTCAGATGACATTTCTGGTGTGCAGATGTTGGCAGAGATGTCTCCCTGAACTTGATCCTGGGTTGTATCACAATGCTATACATCGTATGATATGGGAAGTTCATAGAAGTGTCCTTCGGATACGTCACACTTATACTGGATTAGGGCTGAGTGCCATATCTTGGGATAATATTGAACTATGACCAGATGCGGACTGTAAACGTTGGATTGTTTCGTCAACATTCAATTTATCCGTATCGGATTTTCATTGGTATTATTCTATGATGCGAAAGGTACTCCGATGCACGACTCTAGCTATAGCCAGAGATAGCAGAGGTCTAATTTTCTGGCAACCATATATGGTGCTTTAAATGCCATAGCTTCTGGCTTCCGGGCTAGAGTACAACGTGTTGCCAAAAAACTGTGCTACGACCCAATGAAGCACTTGCCTAATGATGAGCAGGAGACCGTCTACCAACATTTAGTCTTTGCTTTCACGAGAAATGCTAAGATGGGAAGGGACACTGAAGGACTTAGAGCAGTTTGCTGATACGACTCATTGAAGGGATTGAAGTTTTGAACAAACACTTATGTGACAGTTTATGCCTTACAAAAATGATCCTATATACATATTTATATAGAACTTAAATCTTTATGATCGTATCAGCAAACGACCGTCATAAGTATGTCAGAAACTCGGACTAAGCATAAACACAATGACAACGTCAAATATTTTTTTTTGATCTTTGCAAAGGCATTCGTCTTTTGTGATAAAAGATGGAGACCTTCCAAGAGACACCAAAAATCCGACGACGACCATTTGTAATGCCGGATTCTTCAGGGCTAAAGTCATTTTTTGTTTAAGATTGTACCTTGATTAGCTTCAGGAGAGTGTTTGTTCTATGTGAGGTGCCACGCTCCCAATCCAAAACCCTTCAAAAGGTTCTATTACCACTCTTGGAAGACCCACGGATGTTTAAAAATAAATGGATACAAGATTTAATAAAGATTCGGGAAAAATAGGGAAGACAAACAGACGTGGTGCATTCAGTAATAAGAAAAGACGAATGATTTTATTCGGCCTACCTTATCAATGGGAAGTCTATTGCTGGGAATTTCTTTTGAGAGAGAGGTCGGTGACTCCTATCATGTTAAGAGGTGTGACAGTGCAGTGAACATCTTCTAGTGGTGAATTGCCTTCAGGGATTACGATTAGTGACCGTAATAGCTCGCCCTCGCCTATTGCCTCAGACAATCCATCACTAAGGAGGAAGACTCGGTGATTGAATCAATCCACTTTTCTGCTTAACACTGAAAGTCAGTTTATTTTCTGGAAAAATAGATGTTAGCCGTAGCAGTCTAACCTTCCGACTGGATGTTCGATGTGTTAAGGCAAAGTTAACCGATATGGTCAGCTTATCCAGATGGCGGTTAGTTGTCGGGAAAGCTCATTATTGTCTAAACTGATGGTCTCTATTGAAATGGTTTTCATTGATCTGTCTTTTTAATTGAAAAGATAAAAAAGATAATACCTTCCGATGGGATTGACAGTATGTTGACTGTCACTGTTAATCTTATACTGCTCACGGAATCAGTGTCGACATTGTTAAACGCTCCTTCAAAGTCTATAAGAATTTCACTCGAGTATACTCTTTATCTTTTAGTGTTTCCTCTTTTGTGTAGGCGTATTGGGCCGGGGATAGATCTTCCGGTCGTAGCCTACTACGAATATGTATGTCTATCAGTCTTTCTAAAGTTTTCAGGTGAAATAAGTGACGCTTGTGGTGACTAGGCTTACTTTTGGTATAAAAATAATCTTTACTTCTCACCATATGTCCTTGGTATATATCTATCTTTTTGTGAGGCTCCCGCATAGGTATACAGGATGGGCCAAATACAAGTTTATTTTTAAAAATGCAATAAAATGAACAAAATTAAATTTTTTCCACGCATTATGAAAACATTCCCATTAATTATGGAACACAACGTCGGTCGTTTAAGTGGCTGCCACGGCTGGCTTCGCAGTGGTGCATTCTGTCACTCCAATTTTCCAAGACCTTGTTGGTGGTTTCGGGCTGTAGCTCACGGATGGCTTGGATGATATTGGCCTTAAGTACTTGAATCGCTTCCGGATTCCCCTTCACGATTCCCACAAAAAAAAAAGTCGCCACAGGAGTCAAATCGCAGCTCCGAGGCTGATAATACGATTTGGGAATTTGGTGCGCAAAATATCGATTGTGGCATGGCGCACCATACTGCATGAAACAGAGGTCGTCCAAATCTATGTCTTCAATCTCAGTAAATAGTCTTAAGGTTAACATGGCTCTGTAACGCCCACAGTTGACCGAAACGTTGTTCCCAGCTTATTTTTTTAAGAAAAATGGTCCAATGATGCCACCACTCCATAATCCGCACCAAACTGTCACTCTCTGTGGATGCATTGGCTTCTCGACAATAACGAGCGCGTTTTCCGAGCCCCAGATGCGGCAATTTTGTTTGTTAACGTAGCCGCCGAAATGAAAATGGGCCCCGTCAGAAAATATGATTTTTCGTCCAAAATCGTTGTCCAATTCAAGCTGCTCTAAGGCCCAAAATGCGAAGCGATAACGAAGCGGATGGTCGTGCGCCTTCAATTCCTGAGTCAGTTGGACCTTGTAAGCGAATAATCTGAGATCGAATTCTCTTCAGGCTATAGTGCGTGAAATGTTGAGCTGTTGAGATCGATGGCGTGGCGAGTTGATGTTCGTGAATTGAGTCTCACACTCATGTCCCAACATTGTCGGCGCACGACGACGGGGACCATGAGTGTCCACTAGCGCACCAGTCTCACGCATTTTTTGCACAAACATGCGTAGGTACAGCAGTCGCGGTGGGTGCTTCATTTCGGCCAAAACTTCTTTTCAAAAAACGCACTGTTTGGGCTACACATCGCACTCACTTTGGAAATAAGATTTTAATATTTCCCAACGTTGTAAGCGTAAAGCGACTCATTTCGTTCCGCGGAGGTATGATACAGACTTTCTGTCAAGATTTTGAGCGGGAAACAGCTGTCAGTGTCAAAATAACATAATAAAATAATGATTTAGAAAGAAACCACTAGATGGTGTATACATATAGATATTATACTTCTTTGTGAGTCTCCCGCATATATGTATAGTTCTTTTACGAGTAGTACCAGAATTATAGTGTTGGCAGTTCCCTGCAACATGTAAAGAAAATTCCATCGAGCCTTTGGGATTTGAAACGAGAGAATGATTGGATGTCCCATTCTATTCTATCCTCTGTAATCAAATCTGCAGCAAGGCTCATTTCCACAATGTTGTTGGTGTACCTATATGTCGATGCATGTTTCAGTGCTAGACCCTAAAAAGTGCATTTTCTGTAACAGCTTTAAAAAATCTGAACAAGATTCAGTCCAGTTTCCTTCGGTGTGCTCGAGATATCCCAGAGTTATTGGTTAAAATTTTCCTCCGTTTTGATTTCTGAATTTCGTTCTTGAAGTTTCTCTAGCACGCCTTCTAAATAACCCAGTCAGAGTCCAATTTTGTCTAGTTCGCTGTAGTTAGAAATCCTCTTTTTCCTTCCTAATTAGGGCCAGATTTTTGTTCCACCATGGAATGAATTTCCACTTTTGAATGTCTCTTTCTGGTTGATGTCGTTTGGGTAATTTTGATTGCCTTCTTGTAAAACGTCGTTTCTTTTCTCAAGCTTTGCTTGAAAGTCAGCCTTTTGTGAGTAACTGTGAAGGGTTACAGCAGTTTCCTACAAGAAAGTTGATCAGTCTATGATCACAGAAGAATTGCTTACATAAGACGTTCAACTGAAACTCCTGGATGAAATATAACCTCGGCGCTGCAGAGAAGGACGAGAGCAGCTCGTGAGCTCTACGAGCAAAAAAGGGGGGAAGAACACCGGCTTCTCCGGAGGAAAAAGAAAGAGCATGAGAAGCGCGCGATCGAGGAAATAGAGAGGTGTTACTCCAGGAACAATGTTCGGAAGTTTTACCAAAAGGTAAAAAGAACGTGTCACGGGAACAAGACCCGAACAGAGACCTGTAGAGACGAACAAGGAAACCTTGTAGTGGAGTCACAGTCGGTGCTGAGGACATGGAAAAACCATTTCTGCAGACTGTTAAACGGCGAAGACGACACAAATTCCGCTGTCAGGCAGAATGAACCATTCAACCTGGGCGATGAAAGCCAAGACTTCCGTCCACCTGACCAAAATGAGGTACGGATAGCAATATCCAAGCTGAAGTCAAACAAAGCTGCAGGACCGGACGGTTTATCTGCCGAGCTTTTTAAGGCAGCGGGAGATGACTTGGTAGAGAGCATACACCAACTCGTTTCTAAGATTTGGTCAGAGGAAAGTATGCCTGATGTATGGAGCCTCAGCATTGTTTGCCCGATCCATAAGAAAGGAGACCCTCTAAACTGCGCCAACTATAGAGGCATCAGTCTCCTTAACATCGCTTACAAGATCCTGTCTGCCGTACTGTGTGAGCGCCTGAAACCATTTGTCAACGAACTGATTGGACCCTATCAGTGCGGTTTTAGGCCCGGTAAGTCCACAACCGACCAAATATTCACATTACGGCAGATCCTGGAGAAAACCCAAGAAGTCCAAATCGATACTCACCATCTATTTATCGATTTTAAAGCCGCATATGACAGCATTTATAGAGACGAGCTATACAGAGCCATGTCTAGTTTTGACATCCCTGCCAAACTTGTCAGATTGTGCAGAATGACGATGGAGAACGCCCGCTGCTCCGTAAAGGTCGGAAACAATCTCATCGAGACCTTTGATGTCAAAAAAGGATTTAGACAAGGTGATGCGCTGTCATGTGACTTTTTCAACATCATACTTGAGAAAATTGTGCGAAACTCGCAAGTCAACACCAGGGGTACAATTTTCCAAAACTCTGTGCAACTACTTGCATACGCTGACGACATCAACATCATTGGTAGAACACAGCGAGCTGTCACTGGTGCGTTTGAAGGTATTAGCACAGAAGCGGCAAAAATGGGTTTAGTGGTGAATGAGGGCAAAACAAAATATATGCTGTCAACAAGAAGGGACACACAACATCGACGAATCGGACAGAACGTCACGATAGACAGCCGTAAATTTGAGGTAGTCGGGGACTTTGTCTACCTAGGCTCCGCTATTAACTCTGAAAATGACATCACCTCAGAAATCAAGCGATGAATTACACTTGCCAACCGCTGTTACTTTGGCATAAGAAGGCAATTGATTAGTAAGGCCTTGTCGAGAAACACCAAGGAGACTCTATATAAGACCCTCATCATCCCAGTCCTGCTTTATGGCGCAGAATCATGGACGTTATCAAAGGCGGATGAAGATCTCCTTGGTCGCTTCGAACGCAAAATTCTTCGAGTGATTTTCGGTCCCGTTTGCGTTGACGGGCTTTGGAGGAGGAGATTTAACAGCGAACTCTACGAGCTGTACAGCGACATCAACCTGGTCAGAAAAGTACTTATCAGTCGACTAAGATGGCTAGGACATGTTGAGCGAATGGACACCAACGCTCCGGCCCGAAGAGTCTTCGATTCCAACCCGGAGGGACAACGCAGTAGAGGAAGACCTCGCCTTAGGTGGCGCGCACAAGTGGAAGGGGACCTCAACCAACTTGGAGTGCGCAACTGGAGGCGGTTAGCCAAAGATCGTGCTAACTGGAGAGGCGTGTTGGTTGAGGCCCAGGTCCATGCCGGACTGTAGCGCCATCTAAGTGAAGTGAAGCCTATATATACCTAACTATAAATGTTGGTTGGATCAGCTCTATTATCTCTTGACAACTCAGTATCTATAACCTTATATCTCAACTATATTTAGCGAATATCTAAAAACAGAGGAGGTAGTGGACTGGTCTTCATTAAGGCATATGATGCAATGGAATCTGAAGAAACTCCACTACAGCCCGTACTAAAGGTTTCGGTTCTTCGCAAGTGCCATCTCCTCCAATGGATACATTTTGACTTTTATTTTCCCACCGCCAATAAGTACGAGACATCCAGTCGTCTTAAGATCGCATTTGGTGAATTGAAATATTCAACTCCCGGTTACAATTTCCGCCTCGGTTCATCCTCTTTGCATTTCTGTTTATATTTTTAAAAACAAACCTCACACTGTGCTTAAACAATAGTCGTTTAAATGTTTAATTAAATTCTTCCTCTTCGGCCCACAAATCTCAATCAGTCTTTAAAGACACACACATAATTGCGTCACTTTAAAAAGATTCATTACAAAAAAAAAAAGAAAACTCAAACTCAAACTCTGAGACAAAACACATGGAAGGGGATGATACGCGACCTGCTCAGTTTTTTTTTTCCCAGCATCAAAATAAATTACCCCTGCACCCCATGCAGGTTCATAAATCTTCAACTTGTTGACAAACGCAATTGAAGACGATAATTTACTCGGCTCACATTGTCATCAGACCTGGCGGGTGATAGAAATTTGGATGATGGTTCCCATCAGTGAGAATCTGAGTCCGGCAGCATATATCCATATCCACCTATCCGGGGAGTTTTGCTCCAATTATCCCATTTGTCTTTCGTTTTGTTTAAGTTGGTCGATTTCTCTGGCTGGGTGTATTGACTGTAACCCTTGGCGCTTATATAAGTCGCTCACTTTCAGTTTCAATTAAATATAGCTGTGGCATCAATTTGTAATACTTTTTTTTTTTTCATTTAAATCGTATTAAAGCCAATTACTTATAATGATCCTGTGAGATGATGACTCGAATGAGTTCATCTCACTGAAGGGATGTTCATAAATATATAAATCAATTGAAAGCAGATACAAAGCAAATTGGTGGAGTCTGGATGAATGGGGGATTATATGGAAGGCTTATACCTTATTTGGGAAATTAATTAATTCGTTCGTTTATTGGATCGATAGATCCACATATTAAGAACAGACAGTCGTTGAGTATAGGTAGATGCTCCTACATTGTTCTGCCTCGGGTCGATTTTATTTCCATTCAATTTCGTATTTTTTCTGCTACCTACAACTACAACCTCTTGTTTGTGCTGCAACTTAAGGTCACAGTTTAGTCTACATATATCGCAGCTAAGGGAAGCGTGATGTAGATGTATAGAGAATAGGATGAAGGACTTCGACCTAGTGGACCCGCCATAACTCTTGACCTTCCACCACCGAGTCTCAACCATTGCCGACAATCTTCATATAAGGGTAGGGAGGAGAGATGTTTGATTTGACATTTTAGCGACTCCTATACTTGATGGCATGGATGGTACCTAATAACATTTACAGTTATTTCTGTGGTACAACACGTATTCACAGATAGAAAAAGAGGCGGCGCTACTCATTTCAAAACTGGCTCTATGGAATTCTCTTTTTTGC
Source organism: Cheilosia scutellata (assembly GCA_955612985.1). Taxonomy (NCBI): domain Eukaryota; kingdom Metazoa; phylum Arthropoda; class Insecta; order Diptera; family Syrphidae; genus Cheilosia; species Cheilosia scutellata. Next base: position 84,646,030 of record OY015313.1, read on the forward strand.
CCGAAGCTGGTGGTCTATTCTCTGTGGTTTGTGGGCATGCCTTTAATATGATCGAAGGTTGAACCGATTCGTTCACAGAAGTAGCTAATCGAGTTACCCCAGCAATATAACGAAGAAATCCCATTTCGCCAGCTTCGATATGGCATCGGCTTTTTTATACCCATCTGCGACCTTTATTAGTTGTTCGACTGCACGCAGCCGGACGTTCGCTTCCATATCCGAAGTTCGTTGCCTTCATTTCGTTTGCTATAGGTACGTCAGCAGTTGGATCAATGGATATCCGGAGGGAAGTTATATCGAAGCTAAACCCACGAAAGCAGATATTCCGATGACAGTAACAGACTTCGGGGATGTGAGATCTGCAGTTGCCCCATGAAGGTTTCATCTGCCATCATTTTCATTTCAGTACCCTAATGGGTAGTCTTGGAAAATCTTTACCGATCTCATCTCCAAAGCTTAGTAGCTTCTAAACTTACAACGTTGATTAAATCTAGTAAATTTATCCACTTTATGTCGTCCTTTTGAGGGTCTCCTTTTAGACATTTGACTATTTGAGACTCGTCCATCTAGTCATTCCAAAGGAGCAGTGTTGCTACTGTCTTTGATTTCAACACTTCAACACTCGCACTTAAAAGTTAAGCAAGTAGAGTCGGGATGGACAAAACCACTAACGGAACCGGAAGCTACCCCAGGAGGTAAAATAATTGACTAATTGAGAAAGCACTTTCTTTTTGGAAAATTGTGCCCCTGATGCTTGCGAGTTTCGCACAATTTTCTCAAGTATGATGTTGAAAAATTCACATCACAGTGCATCAGCTAGTCTAACTCCTTTTTTGACATCAAAGTTCTCCGGTGAGATTGTTTCCGATCTTTACGGAGCAGCGAGCGTTCTCCATCGTCAATCTGCACCATCTGACATGTTTAGAAAGGATGCCAAAACTAGACATGGCTCTATTGCAACTCGTCTCTATAAATGCTGTCAATCCCATGTCATGTGGACGGAAGTCTTGGCTTTCATCGCAGAGGTTGAATGGTTCATTTTTCTGACAGGAAAGACGAATTTGTGTCATCTTCGCCGTTTAACAGTCTGCAGAAATGGTTTTTCCATGTCCTTAGCACCAATAGTGACTCCACTACAAGGTTTCCTTGTTCGTTTCTACAGTTCTCTGGTCGGGTCTTGTTGCCATGACACGTTCTTTTTACCTTTTGGCAAAAAACGAGATCCTGATTAAACCAGAATTTAGTGGAGTTAAAGCAGTTGCATATGGCGACAACTTAGCCCTGCTCGCGATAGGAAAACTCCTATCCACTATCAGTGAACAACTAAACAGAGCTCTATCCATGATCAACACTTGAAACAAAAAATGTAAACCCACATAAAACGGAATTAGTTCTCTTCACCGTCCGACAAAAGAACAATCCCGGAATTAAGCCTGGCAACAATTGAAGGGATTCCGCTAAAAATTTCTGATAATGTCAAATACCTGGGAGTTATTCTAGGTCGAAAATTAAACTGGAATCTCAACATTAAAGAAAGAGCCAAAAAGGCAATGATTGCGTTTTACGCTTGTAATAGAATATTCAAACGAACATGGGGTCCTAGTCCCAAAATAGTCATGTGGCTTTACGCAGCGGTTGTAAGACCGATACTAACATAATGGTAGTTGATTTTGGTGGACAGCGCTGTTAAAGGTCACCAGCCTTAGAACCATGACAAAAATTCAAAGAATGACCTGTATTAGCACCACGGTGGCAATGAGAACCAGTCCCCCAGCGGGGCTAGAAGCTATACTCAATCTTAAACCCCAAGACCTTTTCCTACAGGAATCACTCTGACGCGGCATGCATAAATTCTAAACAAATACACGGGCAATAATGTATGAATGGACTACACTACTCCCCGGCTAGATATCACAAGACTTTTTAGCACGTGTTTTTCCAACAGGGACGAATGGTATGAAGATCAACCAGCATCCATTAAATCAATCATCACACCAAAATTATAAATGTAAAAAAAGAGCCAAGTTCTCTTATAGAACAGCAAAAATTAGGTGCGTAACTATTCAGCCACGAAAAGTAATGAGATCTAATGTACGCCAAGTTCTTAGTTTAAGAAGGTTAAATGTTTAAAAAAAATTGGTAGGTTCACTTGTCAAGTATAATATAAAATTTTCGATTTTTATCCTTTCTGTACACTGCAAGTCCTACCGCTGTACCAAATTTCAACATTCTACGGCAACCGGAAGTGGCCCAAATAAATAATATCCGATTTTCAAAAGTGGGCGGATACCACGCCTCCTGAAGGGAGAATATGAGTGCCTAACTTTTTTTCTTTCTGTACACTGCAAGTTCTACCGCTCTACCAAATTTCATAATTCTCCGGCAATGAGAAGTGGTCCAAATAGATAATAACCAATTTTCAAAAGTGGGCGTATACCACGCCCCCTGAATGGAAAATCTCAAGTTTTGGACTTTTTCCAGTGTATGCACCACAGGATCTAGCATTCTGCAAAATTTCATAATTCTAGGATGGCCGGAAGTGCTTCATAATTTTGATGATCATCATATAAGTGAGTGAGTGAGTCAGTTACGGTTCTTGCGATTTTTGAAGTCCTGTATTTTGAGAACCACAAATGGTATAGAGGTGAAATTTGGTAAGATGGTCTTTTTTAATGAGTTTGATAAATGTTTCAAGTTTGAAATTTTTGGCACAATCGGTTCCGAAGTTAGAGGGGGGTCGAAAACAGCCTGAGTTTGTTCCTGTAAAAAGGGGAAGTGCCTTTACTAGAGAACTTGGCTGGGGCACTACCGTGCCCTTTGATACCTATCTACACGGAAAGATCAAAAATGGAATTCTTTGAAGAAGAAGAGCGAACTTACCAAGCCCTCAATGTCAAATAAGGCAAGAGGTCAGAGGATGAGCGGTTGGAGGCAAGCTCCTTAGAAGATCCGAAGTGGTAGACCCAGGGGACTTAGCACAAGTTGTTAACGAGCCCTGCAAAGCAATACCTAATGGCAGTCCCGCCGGGAGAGTGGTTAAATGGGGTAGGTTGTCGATAGTACGTTTAGGAGAACTCCTGGCATCAATTATTCGGGTTTGCGAATCGTGTATATTGATAGCATGGACAACCGCATCTTTAGAAGATTTACCACATCCTTTAGGTAGGTAGGTAGCAGTGGCGGTTCATCTTGAACCCAATTAGCACTTTGTTACAATTAGTTTTGTTACCACGACTCTATTGACCTATTTTTGGTGATTGTTTGGGATCCGGTCGGTGCCTATAGCCAACCTGTGGAATTGAGAAAACGGATAAGATCCTGTATCCCTTTGCCCGAGATGTCGCTAAGGTCGTCAAAGAATGGTTGGTTTAGTGCGCGCAGTCTGGCTCTCGCTAGAGCTGGAAATTTGCAGAGGAAATGAGAGAGAGTTTCTTTTTCATTTGTATTACCGCAACTGCGGCAATGCGGGTTGTATGGGATGCATAGCTTGGCCGCATGGTCTCCAATTGGCCAGTGCCCCGTGATTATTGCCGTGATTCTGGCGATATCTGGGCGGGTTCTATTTAGAAGTTTATTTGTTCTGTTTTGGTTGTAGGTAGGCCATATCTTCCTTGATATGACGCAGTTTGTCAACCCCGACCATCGGGAATTGGCTATCTGCAGAAAATGCGAATGTATTTGTCCCTTTACAGCTCCTAGCGGAATGTGGACCCTCATTGAGAGCGAGGCGTGTAGTGCTGAGCCCTTCCTGGCCAGCTCATCCGCGCGCTCATTGCCTGTTATGTCACTATGCCCTGGAACCCAGAGAAGTGTGACCCTGAAGCGCTCGCTCAGACGGGCGAGCTCGTTCCGGCACTCCTGCACCAGTTTGGAGGATATGGTAGCCGAGTCGATGGCTTTGATGGCATCCTTTACCGGAACCAAAAAAAACTGCATATATTTTAAGCGATATACATGTACGAGTATACCTATGGCCTGCAATGGTCACGCTTGATTACTTGATGGCGCTACAGGCTGTGGCCTTCGCCACAATTAGTATGACTCTCCACTTAGTTTGGTCTTTGGCTAACTGCCTGCAAATTGGTTGAGGTTCTCTTCCACTTGTGGGCGCAATCTAAGGCGAGATCTTCCTCTACTACGTTGTCCCTCTGGATTGGAGTTGAAGATTCTTCGGGCAGGTTAGACGACTGAGGCGCAATTTTTTGATTAGGCCGATGTCATTATATAGTTCATCGTTAAATCTCCTTCTCCACAGGTCCTCAACGAGGATATCTTCATTCGCTTTAGAAAGAGTCCGAGCTTCAGCGCCATAAAACAGCACTAGACTTGATTAAGGTCTGATAAAGAGTGTCACACTCTATAAAATTTTCAGAGGGTTCTGCACTTAGAGCAACACATCTGCCACCCATGCCTAGTCTCTGAAATATGCTCAGCTACTATTCATCAGTGAGAGGGTAAGTAACTTTACGTGATTCCTAAACTAGACAGAAATACCGCTAATTGCAGAAATTAAAAAAAAAAAACAAAACAAGGTCAATGGCCAGTGTCCACTTTTAATTGAACCCAACTCTCCTCATTACAATTAATTCCGAATCCCATCTGTAATGTCTGCTTGCTTCATTTTCTTCACCCTATTTTGTAAACGATTTCAGACGGTGCGGCCGCCTGGAGAGCCTTAAATATTCCCTAATGGTAGCGAAATCATTCTTTTTCTTTTCCAAGTAAACAACATAAATTGACGCCACTAATACAACATGACCTAGCCCAACCACATGCGGCAAGTCGAACACATCTGGAACACGAGAAGCAGCTGCCTGGCAGTTCTCCATCATTCCCATAGTGTCCATTAGTACAAATCTCCAAATGGCATTGCTTATTGCGGGCGGGGCGGGGGCAATCGAATTCGAATCGCAATCAAAAATTCCAATAACGCCGATGCTGGCGCTGTGGTGGGCTATAAATGGAACCCCCCCATCCCCCCTCTGACTGGGGCGGCTGCAGACAGGAATATCTCCTGTGAGTGTATATATTTCAAGAACATTGCAACAACAAAACCGCAACCTCACTTGTACGGGATAATTTTTTAAACCACTCGACGAAAGGAAATTCTTCTGCCTGACGATGACGATGGGATGGTGGAAATCTTTCAGCAAATCGAAGAAGAAAAAGTTTTCCTCTCTCATTTGGTAGCCGATGCACATAAATATCGGAACTGCTTGTAGATAGATACTTTATTATTAATATTTATGATGCACTGGATTCCGTTGCTCCTTTCTTCTTCTATATAGCCCCCGGGTTCAGGGTTGGGTCTTTAATTCTTTGGCCGGGGATGGAAAATTAATTACATTAGACAAGAGAGCTGATGTGCAGTAACGAGTAGAGCAAAATCCAAAAATCAGCAGGATTCGAGCAGAAGTTTTGCTCCAGCTTTTACTTGGGTATAGATATGGGGGGATATGGTTCTGGTCTGCTGCGACTTTGGGAAGAAACCTCAGTAGGTACATATAGCCGCATGAATTATGTTTCTGTGATCTGTGTGGATTGCTTAATGCTGGAATGGTATATTAATTAATATCGATTTATGATTGTGCACGGATGGGGATTTTGTGATTTAGATTTCGCTAATTGATTTGGTGGTCGGTGGTGTAAATTTTGGTAGCATGCGCTTCGCGTACCTACTGTAGTACTGTTTGGTTGGAAAATGAAATCTTTTAGATAAATTCAGAAGGAGTGAATGAAGAGTATAACTGTACTGTACACTAATGGATAAGTTATGATAGATAGTATTCCAGAACATTCTGAGCGCCAAACGGATATCAGTATAAGTAGTTGCATTCAAGGTGTCTATATACGGATACGGATATTAAAGGCACTACAACAATGAAATGGACCCACGAACAAAGTCCTAACTGGAACTAACTCCCCCCCCCCCCCATACGGTTTCGTTTGAGGTCTTATTTCACGTTTTTTGCTGTTTTTTCCAAAACACTTTTTTTGGGCGTTTTCTCAATTTTCTTAAATGGAAAAAATGCCCGAACGAGTTTTGGAAAAAATGGCAAAATTAGCGGTATTTGTGTCAAAATATTTGGCGATTGTTCCTAGGAAAAAATGCCACAAATTTGTATGGAGGTTTTTGGGCTCTTTTTCCACTTTAATTTTTTTGGCGTAATTTCAGGGAGCCCTAAGGCCCACCAAATATGCAGTGGGATTTAGTTCATAAGTTTGGGAGGCGATCTTAAGCCCTTCCTCAGCATATAGGAACTTACAACAAAAATCACTTGGCACTTGCAGTCAAAATACGAAGTACCGAAGACCAGTTCTATGGACTCCGAGAAGGTTTCAACAACTATATAATATATTGCGCTGGATTTCACCTGACTAACGCACCTACTAGGTTCCTGGCTTGGTTCAGAGTTCTGCCAAAAACATTAATAGAAAAACTTGTCTACAGAGAGTCTACACAGAAAGAAGATCGAAGGTGGCACATGCCGACAGAAGTATATCGACTTTTTTGAAGCAACATGAATAATCATAAAGAAGGTACCTATTTAACCGATCAAGTAGAGAAGTGCAACTTTATAGGAACTGTGGGTGGAAGTTCTACAAAAAGTAAGGTTAGATGGGACGTGAATTGACGAGATAGAAGAGACCTGTACCCGCCACACTTAGACTTGGGTGTTATAACTTCCACACTCTGGAAACCTATAAAAATTCTCCGGATCTGCAAGCCATCCGCAACGCATTTACGAATTTAAGTAGGGCATTTATGGGACTGTCGGAAGTCGTCGAAAAAGTATCTTCCAAATATTCCATTGAAAATGATAGGCCCCTATAATTGAAGCAATCCCTTTTATGTCCTTTTTGAAAATTGGCACAAACATCCCAGCTTGCCAATCGCTGTCGTTTCTGAACATTGTCAAGCCACTTTAATAGCACGAGAGTAAGCCATTGCACTCAATTTCACCTATAGGACATAGACCAAGACCTCACTTCGGCAGATTTGGCAGCTTTTAGCAATTTGATCGGAAAACTTCTCTACACGGTGGGACTATTTTCCGCTCTACACGAGGCGATGGATTTTCCATGCCGACTGCTCGGGATTAAGCAACTCATAGAAGCGCTCGTTTCGGTTGCGAAGTCTGCACTTTCTCTAATTTTACCTTTAAGAAGGTGTTCATATAATGGACGAGCTATTTGCACCACAGAATTCACACATCTTTTCTTGGAAATATTTGGGACTTTTATTTCCTTTAATCGTCAGTTTCGTCTGCCCACATTTCACACCAAGAGGAGGTCTGTTAAATGAAAGGTTGTATACATATAAGATTAAAATGTATCGCTCTGAACATGAGCGCAGTCAGGCGCGTGGTGGCCATAAGTGAAACCGGGAATTTTCCCGGGGCGTTTCGTTTTTAGGGGCGTTTTTTTTTTCAGGAAAAGTTGAAAATATAATTGACACAAATTTTAATCTTGATTCATTTTTTCTTATTTTAAAATTAGTTCTTCTCAGTTTTGTACTGGGTATGCGGTATGCCGTATGCTTGATGCTTGACGAAATACTGCTCACAAAATCGCTTTACACTACCGATGACACAGGTAAATTGTGAAAGGAGTTTTTCCAAATTGAAAATTACAAAAAATTAGCGGACCCGGCGAACTTCGTCTCGCCCGATTTTAACGCCTTCCTGCAGATAAACTCCGGAGTGATATAATAAAACACAGATAGTTAAAATTTCAATGTGATTTATTGGAATGGAATCGAAATCAGTATAGAGAGCGATGTGATAAACAATGTTTTTTGATTTGTTTTCCGGCGCAAAAACAAACAACGAAGACGGTTTGCCAACACGCGAATAGGCAACGTACAGCTGACCATGGGAAAAACAGGGAAATTCGAGATTAATCCCACACAGTGTTACCGATGGGCGACATAAGTCGCCAAATGGCGACTTTTCTTCTGTCGGGACGCGTGGCGACCACAATTCGAAATAAGCGTTTTTTGGTCCCCTTTCACAAATTCAGGCGACATTGGGACGCATTTTCAAAACTTTAATTTATTTCTCAAATAACACCCAACAAAATTTTGAAAAAAGAAATACATATTTGCGTGTGTTTTCTTCTTTAATAACTCTTCGCATGTTTGCATATCTACTAGATGACCCGGTGAACTTCGTAACACCTAAAAATTATCTCTGCGATTATGAATCCCAAACCTTTCAATTCCAGTTCATTGAGATCGGCAATATTGGCCGCACTGTCTACAGTTTAAGTTTCATTTGGTGATTAAATGAAACTCGTTCGTATTCAAATGCATTCAATGTCTTTTATTTACATATAAAAATTGAGGTCAATTTACCAAATTTCAAAGCTAAAGCTATATTGTTTTAAATAACTTGTATGGGTCGTGCCATTCCCGATTTCCAATCGCACCCTAATCTAATTTGTATTGACAATGCGCATCAATGTTTACAGTCTTATAACTTTTGAAATCCAGTTTTTTTGCATGGGAGGTGCCACGCCCCTCATCCAATTTTTACCAAATCTCACAGAAACACCTTCAGGTCAATGACAAAGAATTTCTCGATATTTGAGCTCAAACCATTCTGTGGTTTGAGATATATGACTTCGAAAGATTTTCTTAAAATTTGACATCAATCTGGTGGTTTTCGAGATATAAGATTTTTACGAATTTTTTGTACGAGAAGTGCCACGCCCCTTTGTTCAATATTGACCAAACTTCACAAAAACTCCTTTGGACCAGTAACAAATATTGTCCTAAAATTGAGATCAATCGGTTTGGTGGTTTTCGAGTTATGCGAACATTGGTGGTGTATATTCCATACAAAATGGAAATTAATTTTTTTTTTTTCGATTTTCCGGCTTTTCATTTGGGGTTTTCCAAATTTTCTAAGCCACCCCTGGCCCTGATTAAAGACCAACAAAGCAAAAGAAGAATCATCCAAATCGATTTAGCCATTCTTGAGTTTTTGCGAGATTAACGGACACGCTACATAGAAGAACTCTCTACACTACATGAACTGTTATTTTTTCTTTATTTGTTTTTTTTACTTAAAATTTATTTAAAATTTATTTCATTTAGAAAATAAATTCACTTTTTTTTTAATAAACTGTATAATTTAAACCTGAAAGAAGTTTTTTTTTCGTTAAATTGGGTGGGACGCATTTTTTGGCTCGGGCGATGATCCCACAGACTTCCAAAGATTAGTCTTGCGATTATTATTGATTGTCATCGCAAAAGCCAATCGAACAGGGAACTGAATCCGCTTGAATTGGAATGGAAGATCAGTTGGAATAATCGGAAATCGTGGGATAAGGACTTCCTCTCCTTTGAATTTGCCCTTGATGATCGTCGCTTGAATCACATTGTTCATCAGTTTCTAGACGGACAACCGCGTATCGTTGCACAATTTCGGATGATTCAGATTCCACAACATGATTACGATCGATCCCACCTTCAGCTGTAAATTATGCGGTGGTGTTGGCACATCAAGCGTGTTCAAAAATTCCGTCGGATAGTTGGTCGCTTTACCCTGTCGCTCATGCTGTCAACGGATTTGTACGTATGCAGTTCTCTAGCGATTTGACTTTGAATAATGAAATTCAAGCTATCGACGTCCTTATTCTTCGCTGCTAGTAGGTATTGCCCGTTCACTAATCAAATCGAGATTTTTATAATTTTGTGCACTTCGATGGGACACTTTTTTGATGAGTTCCTCCTTCGACGATGAGAACTCGCAAAAATTTGCCGGGAACGATATCAATCGAGTCAAAACATCAACGGGAATTTGACCATTGCCAAGCGCCAGCAGGTTAACATTCTCCTGGTAATTACGAACATCTGAAAAAAGAGCCAAATCGGCCCAGTTGTTCTCAATTTTCGATATTTCCAATCTTTCAGAAGAACCTTCTCCCGGCGATTACGAACAACTGAAAAAAAAATTGAGCCAAATCGGTCCATTCTCAACTGATGAATTACTATACATTTTTGTTACCATTTTTATATTATATAGAAGATAGATTAAGATAAACCATGGGTAATGTCAGTTAATGGCTTGTGATGTCATCCGTCAACAAATCAAAGAAAGTACTATTATAGAAAAACTATGTGAAAGTACGAGTAGTTCCGAATTCCGTAGGCTTTTACAGAAATGTAATACGGATTCATATGCAAAAATTTATGTATAATTTGCAATCAAATTAGAGTTTATAATGTTGTTTTTTGAAATTTTTTTCAAAGAAGGGAGAGGGGGCGTTTTAAATTTAAAATCCCCGTAGCAAATATGTTCCCACCACGCGCCTGAGCGCAGTTGTTTAGTGGTTGTATAGAGAGTACTGAGCAAATGGTCTTTTATCCACTGCGCTATCGCATCGCTCACGAAAGGCTGACAACCATCCGAGAGTATAGGACTATCCTGAGAAAGCTTCTCAATTCAGTCATTTGAACTCGACTAAAAATTTTAAGTCCCTTTCATTCGTCCCAAAAAAAACACACAAACGAATGGGTGGGCAAACTTAACTCTATAGTGCCGACCTATATGGACCTGTTGCGGCATCTATAGGTATCTTTTTCATCGATTTTAATAACACATGATCAAGGACTATTCTCATCGCTAAAGCTCACAGCAATTCACAATATTTGTTTACATTTTCCTATACTAAAATTAGAAAGTCTGTATGCCTTTGCTCCATTTTTATTACCACTATACTTATTAACCCTTTTGGACTGAAGTATACGCACATGTTTACATTGACTTAATTTTGATTCATTATATTATTTTCCGGCCATTTCCAGTCAAACATATTCCACCACCCCCAATTTGACATTTATGACTTTATGCCCCATCAATGTAGCCTCTGCCTCACACAATATTAGCCCTTAACACATACGCGCTTAAACCCATTGATGGAACCATTTCTGTCTCATCTCTGTCCCCCCGGGGGGTCAATTTCCGGAAATTAAAGTTAAACGTAATAGGATCTTCATTTATATTGTATATAGGTACCTACTTCAAAAGGAGCACACATTCAAACACTGCCCAAGGAGCTGGGGTATTCGTCTTTCAATTCTCCTGCCGATGGCCGTGAACGATATACAGAACCAGCACGAGTACGAGGATATTTATTATTTTTCCATTCAATGTGTAGAATGATAACAGCAAACATAATATAAGGACTCGTCGTCGTCGGCTGGTGGTCGGTGAGGAGCGAGTAAATTTTGAGAAAATTGGATGGAAATTTAAGTAGAATTTATGTTATTTATGTTGGAGTCATGAGAGCAGTCCTATACCCAGCCCCTACGACTCCGACTCACAGTGTGTTTGAGTGTGATGGCAATACACGTTTATGCATGAGTAATTTATAGTTGGAACGTATGTCTGTTTGTGTGCTTTGTGCGGTGGTACTAGTAGTACACTAAATGAGGCTAATTTCTCTCTATGCCACCCACCATCCACCATCATACCACCCACCCAAGGACATAAGCATAAACACATCCTCAAACAGTGCCATCCAAATAAATTGTCTAGGTTGTGTGTAATTTAGATAAATGGCATTTTGCTTGAGTTAGTTGTATAAATGTAGGTTCGTTGTTTTGTCGTTGTCGTTGTCGCCATCGTTGGTTCAGAAAACATTGCCTCGGTCCGTTGATCCTTGTTATGTGTGTGGGGAGTGTGGCCCGTTGCATGGTTTCGATTTTTCCCGTTTCTCTTGTTTTCTATAGATTTTTTTTTTTTATTTTGTATCTTTTTTTTGCCATCGCCGCACCATCTCCTCTGTCATTAAATGAATTTATCCTTCCTTTTATCGAAAGAAGATATACGACATAGGAGTAGGTAGACCGACCTACGTATATAGGGCCAAGGAAGAAGACTCAGAGAAATTATATTTAATATCTCTTTATCCAATTTGTCAAGGATAATAATGGACGATTATTGGAATTATTGATATAATGTATTTTCTGATCCTTTGGTTGGAGTATTTACTGTTTTGTAATTCCAGCCATAATTTTCGGGCGGAAAGTCAGACAACACCACTGTGTTGTGTATGTGTGCACAATGTGTAATACATGTCATTAGATTTAACTTGATTACGGGCGACGAGGTAATTGGTCCTTAATTCGAATTGCTACAATTAACCGATAATTTGGATACTATATACATACATATGTATCTATAGGTAGGTCGGTATAGGCTAACCGGGTTAAATAATTTGTTTGTTGTGTGATTAGACTGTTGAATAATTTTTGATTGATATAATGTGCGTTAAGGGTTGACCAATTTAGAGACCGGCTTTAGAGTCATGCAACTTGGAAATAACAGCAGATTTGCATTTTAAAATAGTTCGCGGTGCTGTAATTGGTGTCATTTTAAAATTAGACTTAATATAGGGCTCGATGGCTGATTTGTCCAGTGCTTACGTGTTGTTACAGCTTATTGACATGCTGGCATTATAATAAACGATGTAACATTTTAAGATACTGAATGAATAATTTGAAGGTGGCTTTCTGGCGAATTGTAAATACAATTGCATAGCGTAGAAGAATATAGTACGCGTCTCAGAAGTCCAACATAAGACTCTCAGAAAAAGTACCTACCTATGTACGAGTTGCGGATGAAGAATAATAGCCAAAATGACAGAATAGCCTACTTGCGTATCTTGTAATATATTTGAAGCTTAAGTCAATGATGATTTTTTTTAGGACTACTCCAGGGTCAGGATGCTGAAAAAGAGAGCCACCATTTCACACCCTTTCTTGTTAAGTCGTTGTTTTAATGTCCACATAAATAGTAGCGTTTCTAGTTTAGTTGACTGCAGGGGTACCACAAAGTTCAGTCCTCGGACCGGTCCTTTATAATACACTAGCTGACCCGGCAAACATTGTTCTGCCTAAAATAGTTATTTTAAATATTTCAAGATTTATTTTGATATTTTTGTTCAATTATTTCTTTTAATATGAATGAAGGCGGATAGCTTCAGTGGCTCAGTGGCCATTATCGGACTTATATACGCACCAACGTTTTTATATAGGTAATGTAATATAACTGTACTCGCCCGGCTTTGCCCGTGCACAGTTGTATTGCTTAGGTCTTAGATAATAATGTTCTATCGTAAAATGCGATAAATGAGAATAAATCGATTTTCTGGAATTTTATATCTGCGTAAACCTGAAATACAACAATACGAACAAAACAAAAAAAATTATCATGAGAATCGCCCCAGCGGTTATCGAGTTACAATGTCATCGATTTTCACCCCATAGAAGATCTTTTTTGTATGGGAGGTGCCACGCCCCTTTGTCTAATGTTGACCAATCTTCAGAGAAGCACTCCTGAACCAATACCTAAGATTGTCTGTAAATTTGAACTCAATCGATTCAGTGGCTTTTGAGATATTAGATTTTGAATGTTTTTTTTGTATGGGAGGTGCCACGCCCCTTTGTCCAATTTTGACCAATCTTCAAAGGAATACTCCTGGGCCGATACCTAAGATCGTATGTAAATTTGAACTAAATCGATTCAGTTGTTTTCGAGATATAAGAATTTTTTTGTATGGGAGGTGCCACGCCCCTTTGGCCAATTTTTCTTTTTTTTTATAACCCGTACTGAGAAAATACCTTTCCAACAAAGTATAAATCATCAAAATCGATTCGGCCAATCTAGAGTTATGGGATTACATCGCACTTCGGACACTTTCTTTTATATATATAGATATAAAGGTAGGTACGTCCAATCTTCCCAATTTACCTTCCAGTGAAGTGGCTATCTTTGCTGATGACACTGCCACATATTCATTCCATCAATTCGGTCTCAATATTGAGAGGAATTTAAAAGATGGGATGAATTTAGTAGACAATTTTTGCAGGAGATGAAAATTTAAGCTTAATGAAGCAAAAACTCAAGCTATCTTTTTCACAACAAAAATAAAAGCTTTTGTTTTCTTCCCACCAGCCAGTTCCAGCTAAGTGGGAGCTACATAAATTGGGAGCCTTCGGTGAGATATTTGGGTAATCATTTAGACAGTGAACATTAAGACACCATATCAACAAAACAATTAAAAATACTGGAATCGCAACTAAGATGCTGTACCCCCTTATCAATCGAAATTCCTTATACTTTCAATGGCAAATAAAATTATTATTTACAGAATGATCTTTCAGGCAATCCTGTTGTACGGTTGTCAAGTAGGGGTGACTCTGCTGCCTGTCATATTAAAAAGTTGCAAGTTACGGAAAATAAAATACTAAAAATGATGCTCAATTTACCATGGAGGCATTCAATACTAGAGCTCCATAAAAAGTCGAATTTTGAATTGATTGCTTAGGATTCGGAAACTAGGCACATTCCTAACAATATGTAGTTTTGCCGACAATCCCCTCGTTAACCAATTAAATACTAACGGCCTTATTTATAAACCTTATACACTCTCTATAATAGCTCTAAAAATATTATTAGTGGACAATGTACCTAATCTGTTTGATGTTTTTTCAGTGTTTAATTTGTTTGTATTATTTATTTTGAGTCGAACATGCGATACAGTAAAATGTTTTGTCTTATTCTGAGATATTCATTTCTGCCCAATTACAATAATCTATTGCTATACAAGCAAGTTCTAAAACCACTATGGACCTACGGGCTCTAGTTGTCGGCATGCACATGCCAAACAAATTTGCAAAAAATTCAAGTTTTCCAAAATAAAGTACTAAGGAACATAGCGGGTAAAACTTCTTGATCTATAAGAGCTAAGGCCAAGAAAGTAGGTAATATTTTCAATCAAAAAAGTATAGAAATCCGACAAACGGCGGATTTATCCTCTCAATTTTTTTAAAATGAATCAAAAATAAATTGCTGATTAGTCGAACGACTAGGTGCAATCAAATTCGGGACGACGAAAGTCAGTCCCCTCGGGAGTTTTTTTTTAGATCGGGTTAAAGTCCCTCACTATTGCAGAAGCATCCCTCGCGTAATAGCTCTGCAATGTCTTTCGATGATTTTTCCTTCGAACAAATTCCCTTCATAAAAAAAAAATTATAAATTATTTGTTATTTATTTAGTTATTTTTTATTTTTAGCTCAATCTAATCAACCATAATTCTTTTTTTACCTTTTTCATTTTTTGTTTGAGGTTTTTTCTCGTATTTTCCTCAAAACTGGATTTTTTTTGTTATTATTATTGTTATAATAAGTAAAACCATTTTCCAATACCAATAGATAATTACCATTATCAAATTATTGTACATATTGTAAAATGTGCGGTTACCAACTGCCATTATAAAATGTATACGAAATAAAATATCTATCTATAACACCCTAGAAGTGGGTATACGGCCTGCTGTCCTAGCGTTAAGTTAGGGCGAAACGTAAGTATGTGCAATTTTCTGAGTATGACATTAACGTCCTCCTATGACGCTAGAATAGGATAGGAGATTGGTCAAACCCTCTAAAAACAAAGCCTAAATAAAAACCTGTTTGGAAACGCTAATTCAAATTTAAATTCAAATTCAATATTCAAAAAACAAACATGGCCTTCAACAGATCATAGAACCGTTAGTGAGTGGCCAAAATAGACTCCAACCATACTTTTTGTAGCTAAATGTTCGAATTGTAGCTAAATGTAACGAATTCTCAGACGTTATGACAAAAATAAAAATATTGTGACGAATAAAGTCGTATCACTCAACCTATCGCGAAGTCCTAAGTGTCGAAGACCACTAGTATCGATGCCAAGAGGACATTAGTGCAACTAAAGTGCTAAGTTTCAACCGACCACTGTCATGAAACCCTTGGTTTGATGAATAGCGTCAGAAAACACATGTAGCAAGACAAATCGCCTACAAAGCAGCTGCAGAGAAGAATGCGAGCGGCTAGTAAGCTCTACAAAAGAGGAGGGAAGACCATCGATTTATAAGGAGAAAAGAGCACCAGAAATAGGACTAGGAGCAATGTTCGAACGTTTTACCGAAAGGTATCAAGAATGTGTCAAACCAACCAGACACGAATAGAGACCTTTACAGTTATGGTGTTGAGGATATGTAAATGCCAATGCCACTTCTGCAGACTGATAAACGGCGACTACGATTCAAATTCACTCCATTCACTCTGGACGATGCGATGCAAGCCCAGATTCCCATCCACCCGACCAAAATTAAGTGAGGATAGCAATATAACATAAAGTCCAACCTAAAGCTGGATGAAATGGCCTACCAGCCGAGCTATTTAAGTAATATGCAAAGACCTCTGATAACGGTGAGGTTTTAGGCCCGGTAGGTCCACAAATGACAAATATCCCAATACGGCAGATACAAGAGAAAATCCAAATATTTAGATCAATACCCACCACCTGTTTATCGATTTTAAGGCCGCATATGACAGCATTTAGAGACAAGTTATATAGGTAGGTTCATTTCTAGTTTTAGCATCACTCCCATCAAAATCGTCAGGTTGTGCAGAATGTAAATGAAGAACACTCGCTTCTCTATTAAGGTCGAAAAGTATCTCGCCGAGGCATTTGCTGTCAGAAAAGGGTTTAGTCAAGTTGACGCGCTGCCATGTTACTTATATAAAATCGCACAAGCCAACACCCACAGGCACAATTTCTCACATATCTGGTATACAATTATTAATTCCATACACGGATGACATTGATTGACAGAACGCAGCGAGTTGCCACTGGCGCATTTGCAAATATTGAGACGAAAGTTCGGTTTTAGTGGTTAACGATGGCTTAAACGGTCATTCAGTTGCTACGGTAGAATATTGACAGTCAACAGGTGCCATATTTGAAAATATTTAGCTGTCATTCTACTGTCATTTTGTTTTGTCATATAGCTACGAGTACCACTTATCTATATATGGAGCAATGAATCCGCTACCGGATTAGCCAAACTAATACTTGGAACCCGTTAAATTTTGGTCACGCAGAAGTTCTGGGGAAATACGTAGTTAACGTTGTCACTTCTGACTATATGTCTCCCCGCATCTTCTAAACTCTGATAGACCTTTTTCCTGCTTTTTTCCGATTAGGAATGAATGGACCACAAATGAACCCATAAAGAGGAAATCGATATCCGTCTGCACAGAATTTTCAGGACAGATTAAGAATGTCCTGAAAAAGCTTCTCAATTCAGCCGTTCGGACTAGGCATAAAATTGTAGGACCTTTCCATTCGTCACAAAAATAGAAACTCACACAAACGAATGATTGCGAGAAGCAAGCAAAAATGTATTTATTTTTTTTTTTAATCAGGCTTAATGATAGCTGCAGCTGAAGAACTGGCGAGAAAGTGATCTGCAATGGATCATGATCGAGCACTCCAGTAGATCAAGCCACCACTCTCTAATCTAGAACGAGTGGAGAATAAGATTCGCGTGGAAATCAAGAAAAAGAAAGAACTAAATCTCTGTGAAGTATTACGGAAGCTTTGGCCAAACCATGACAGTGGCTGGGACCATCAAATTTCAAACAGTTTGACAGGTCATCGCTGTCTAAGTTGGGAGGGGCTCTAAAGGGTCATAACTTTCTAAGAAACCATAAAATGAAACTAAACGGCGATATATTGAGGCTGCGGAGATGAAGAGATCCGTTAGGAAGGACACACCTCACTTCCTCTGCCACCGCCCGAGTCTCTGTCGTTTAAGGAACCGAACACTTGGAAGTTACTTACTATATACTTCCTTGACTTAAAAGAACTTTCTGATGTCTCACTTTCTGATCTTTATAGGTTTTTGAGGATTTAGTGTCGATGGCGGAGAATCGAGGGTTAGGGAGTGTCCATGGATAAGCGGTACATTGAAAATTAATGAATGAATTAATGAGCAGTTGGGTAATACATAAAGCATTGTCAAGAAACAGCAAGGAGAATCTATATAAGACAATCATTATAGTATAATGCACCATCAGGAGCATATACACATTACTAGCGAAGGTGAATGAAGACTCTGGTCGTTTTGAACGCAAAATTCTTCGGGTGATTTTCGGACCCCCGTTTACGTTGTT
Source organism: Cheilosia scutellata (assembly GCA_955612985.1). Classification (NCBI taxonomy): domain Eukaryota; kingdom Metazoa; phylum Arthropoda; class Insecta; order Diptera; family Syrphidae; genus Cheilosia; species Cheilosia scutellata. The sequence goes on from OY015313.1 coordinate 84,664,040, forward strand.
AGAATTTGGAAAATGAGGTTTTATACAGTATTGGTTCAGAGATTTCAGTGATTAGTGTGCTGTTCAATCCCCTAAAGATCTCAAATTGTGCCTTAAATTCTTTTTCATTAACAAAATCTGAGATCATATCAATATCAATTGCGTCCTGTAAAAGTCATGCACAATGTCAATATCTTCCCTCAGCACCAGAGGTGGGTATACGGCATTTCAAGAGATGACAATATTAATAGTTTCCATCACTTTCTCACTTACCCCTCTGCCATCCCAAAATCACTTTACCCCATTGCGGCTGACTTGTTTATTGACTGAGACTATACCCACATGTGTACCTATTTAGACAAAGGTATATAACACCTCAACTTGCCACCTAACATTACCGGTGAATAATTTCCCGACAGAGATCACAATTAGTGGTCCTTGTTTCCGCTCACGTCTGCCAAACAGCCTACCACTTGCTGTTTTCATATTTGCCCAAATGGCTGTTTGCTTATCCCGCCAATATGTTTACAACAAATTCCAAAACATAAACACCGAAAGGAAAGCAAAGCAGCGCCAAAAATGGCCTCAGATACAAACGCCCCAGGGAATACCAATAGCGGCGTACCTATCCCCACACCTCCGTGCCTCCCACCTATGATATCCCACAAAAAAAAAAAAAAAGAATCCGCTCGAAAGCAAAAAAAAAAAAAAAAGTAAAGACGCGCTCCTTCGCACTGGCAATCTGAATGAAGCCATCTTAGAGGATGGCTCCACCACCTTCAGCCCCATCACAAAAACACACGCCATGCATTCGTGCGGAACACTCTCGCCCTCTCTCTTAGAGGCAGGAGTTTTCTTTCCAAAAACGGAAGCCCAGAAGGCAAACATATGCGAGAGCATCCTGTACCTCCCGCTGTTGTCTGTGCGATGTTGGATTGCCTCTCTCGCGACCGCTTTCAGAAAAAAAAACCGAAAACGACTTTATGAAAATTAATTCCGAATGAAAATTGAATTATCCTGCGTATAGTGGATTTTGTAAATTTTTTTTTTTAGAAAATTCCTGCCTTCGTGTCCTTCCTTAACAGAACATTCTATCTAACTGGTGGCGGAGTGCGCGAGTGTTTCGCTAAATTGTGTTATTGCGTTATTCCAATTTGATTGGCAATGAAATGTTGAAATGTTCCGTTGAACAATTGGGAAGCATCAATTTCGGATGATCAATGTGAAGAGATTTTTCCAATTTCTCCCGCACATCTGCAGATGCCTTGGACCGGTTTAAATGAGTTTCAATTGATTGATGGATGGTTTCCTTTTGTGTTATACTTTAGCAAGGATGGGAAGTAAAAGAAGATTTGCATAATTGTTTGCGAATTGGATGGAGCAACGGGCAACGTTTTAAGTTACCTATATAGCCAGTCGTAAACTTGTTGACGAAAATGCGGTTAGTTGGAAAAGCCTTCGGTGTCAGCTGAATCTTTTTCTGTAGCCTAGTGAAGATGGGAAGTGGCAGTAGATTTTATCTTTTAAATGAGATAAAAAATAATTGAAGACTGATTGGAGTAGTACTTCCACTAACTGTAACTGAACTGAAGTAGGCCTGAGCTAAGTGATGTGTCCTGTAGCTCTTGACATCGTTGATAAGTTTGGTAATCGATTTTACAACGTCCAAAATAAACCGGCGAAGTGGGAGTTTCCAAGTCGATATATCGCTATTATTCATTATTGGTATTTGTTAAAATGGAGGTTATACCGGATGTTGCGTGCACATTTTAGCCTTCTACGTCAGTTTGTTTTTGAGATAGACCTATAGGAACAAAATTGGTCTTAGAGGGTTCGGCCGGACAGACGGACAGAAATCGTAGCGAAAGTATGAGCAAAGACAATATAATATACAGATGGCGCAATATAATGTTAGCTGATGTCCGCATTGGTTGCGATCGTGCAACAAAAAGCTCTTCTCATTGTCCAACAAAATAAAAGCTTTTCTCTCAGCGCGTAATCCTTTATGTGTGTATGACGGCATATCAAACTGAGCCATCGTATTTTTAAAAAGCAATTTGAATTTGAATGCCTGGTTAGTTTTGTTTCCTTTTATAAATGCAATAGAAATTTGAATTAATTTTAGAACGTTAGTTTTTTCTTAAGAGTAATCTATATTATATAAGAAGACTAAATATACATTTAAACCCTTTTAAAACTTGTTTTCTTAATACAATTTGATGGACTAACTAATTATCCGACACTTGGAATAGTAAAATGTGCAATTTTCTCTTTATAATTGTATCAAAAGTGGTTTGTTCGCATTTTATCAATTCGTTCGTTCCCTCTCATGTGAAACATCTGATTGGTTTACCACCATTTACCACAAACAACAAATTGGGGCGTTCATGAAACGTTTGTCGTAAGCTTACCATTTTACGCAATTGGTAAAATTTGCATGAATACCCTTATTGTGTTTTTTAGTATCTTTATCAGGAAATTTCCAAGTTATATTTGAACCTATTTTAGGGCCAGTTTGTTCAGATTTAGTTTAACCCATGATTATATATTATGTCTGTGGTAACCAAAAAGCGTTTGTTCAATTATTCTTCACTTTGGTCACCAAACCATAGATTTGCGACAAATCGTTTCAGTTTTCCAGTTTATTTATAAATTCAGTTGTTTTGTTAGAATTAATCCTTAGTTAAAATTGTTTATATTTTGTGTACGTTTCGGTATTTTATTGATTTATGTATTTTTTTTTTAATTTAACTAAACATGAGTGATTTCAGCACAAACGAGTCCAAGCCGCAGCAATGCATTCAATTTTTTCCACCAAGTGTGCATCGTATTCATCTGTCAGCTGAAAATGCGTGGACAAAGCGGATACGAAGCAACACACTATATTTTGCGTTCATTGTTGTGTTGTTGACGGCTATGTCAAAGCTTGAACAATCAAAATTCCAGAATGAATTTGGTTAAATACCTTTAACCGACCAAAATCGGCTGGTTATCGATTTCTCGGGCTAACTAAACTGATTTTATTGTTATCAGCTAAAATAACCGTTGATTAGAGTTAACCAAAGATGAACAAACCGGCCCTAAGTCTTCTTATATTTTTTCAGTCCCAAAATTAACTCTTAAAACAAAACTAAGTTTCTAAAATCAAATCAAAATTTTATTGTACATTATTTATAATGCTTTGTTTCACACTTGTCGATTTGAAATTGACAATTGACGTATTTTTGTGCCAATTAGAAAATTGGCAAGTGGAAGCAGTGAAAAATAGCTTGTCAATAACTGACAAAGAAACCACTGGACAAGTGGAAATAGCTGAATTGTCAAACAAAATGTCACTTTGTCTTTAATTGACAGCGAAATTTAATTGGCATCATGTTTGTGAATGACTGTAGAAGGTATAGAGCCATCTTTTTCAAATGAATATTTCTTTATTTTTGATGAATGGTTGAATCCTTCGCAAAATAAATTCAAAGTTAATTTTGTATTTTGAATATTTTGCAAATTTTCGGCTTTGTTCGTCTTCTGTCTACAGCTAACTCAGATTCGACCAACAAAACACAAAGAGCAAGAGCGATTCATATGTATCTTTTTTGAAATACATAGTTCATTTGATTTTAAAAAAGAAAATGTTATTTGTTTTATGTACCTACCTACATTATGTACCTATAGATTTTAAAAATACGATGGCTCAGTTTGGTATGCCGTCATAAAAAGGAACAAATTTATTATACATAACAGAAATGATCGACGATCATTTTCGTCGGACTTCTGTTCTGTTTGTTCCTTTTTCCTTCACACACACAAAATAAAACAAGAGCAGACAGTATAGTGTCGTAATAATAAGAATACAAACCGGTTTTAAATCTATCATGATCAAAGGCCAAGGGGACGTGGTAATGTAGTGGTAGTAGTGTTGTTCAGTTTCGGTTTCATTTTTTCTCAGCGGTATAAGCTTTTTCGAAAAGCTTCTTAGGGGTATCGAATTTTGATTTCATATGATAACAATTGCCATTTGAATGCGTCATCTAGGTGTTTTATTATCTTTGGTATGAGGTTCCGTTTTTACTCTTTGGGTACGGAACCTAAGCCGACCAACAAAGGATCTTTGAATTGACAGCTCTAGATGACAGCAAAGTAAAAGCTAAGAGAACATTAGACCGGAATCAGATGAAAATGAGGAAGAAAGCAGTTCGGTGCTGTCGTTAGCTTCGACATGTCAAAAATAGCAACACTATGAGAGGGCCGAAAAAAAGGTATTCTAAGATAGAACGTTCTTCTATGTGATACCGAGTCATACATACAGGAGTCGCAGTTCTGGGCCGAGCTCTTTGCCACATTATTTATGATGGAGTGCTACGAATGTGGAGGATAAGAAGAACAAACATATGTAATCGGGTACGCTGATAAACCAATGTGAGTAGTGGCTGTAATGACCCGTTGATCGGCATCCACTAGATGTGTTCAGCTCCACATCTCAGAATCGAATGACTCCAGTCCAGAAATGCGGATCAAGCTCTTCTAGTATAGAGAGACAACAGATGTTACTTTTTGGCACGTAATTGATTTGTGTGATCATGTTATAAGCATAGGTCACTACAGTAGCTAAAACTGTAACCGACAACACGGAACACTATAACAATAACGCTATGTCTTGAGGGAAGGGCTTCGATCCACAGCTCTGTTACTTTAAATCCCAAGACGGAGGCGGAGGCTTGATCGTATAGTTTAGGAATATACACCATCAAGTCAAAGCTATACATGAAGTACATAAATTATGTAGGGTTCTACTCGATCATCTAATAAAGTTTAAGGACATTCAGGCTTATCAAAAATGTTGGAGAGCTCCAGCAGTATCTTTTCCTATCGGAATCGCAAAAAAATATCTGCTTCACCACAAATTGCCGAAGTTCTTGGAACTGGCTGGGACTGAAGACTCGATGCTCACTTTCTGGTCAACATACCGTGCTGTGCAAAACATTTGCAACTTCGAAAGCTTTGCAATTGGTCGTCGTAGTTCACTTAAATTTAACAATTATTTGGGAATCCAAAAAAATGTACATGTTTCATTAGGTACAACAACAAATATACACGCTGATTCAATAAAATTTCCTATTTTACAAAAATTCTGTGTGATTATAATAATGGGCTGACACAGAAAGAAATAGCCGAAAAATATTCAATCCACAAGACGACGATTTGTCGTGTTATAAAGTATGGAAACGTGGTAACCTGTCACAAGGGGGTAGACCTCGCAAAACAACTGCAAAAGTAGTCAGGGAATTTAAAAATTTTAAAAGACAAATCCCAACGGGTCATCCAGAGAAATAAAAGTGACTTTGCTTAGACCTTGAAATTAACTCAGCGACAATAAGACAAAGAGCGCAAGACTTCGAAATTTTAAACCAGCGAAAAAACCTTTCATTTCGAAAAAAATCGGAAAGCTCTTTAGATTTCGGCAGGGAACATCTAAATTGCAGCGCACAGAAATGGAACACCATCTTATTTTCTGATGAATCGAAATTCAATATGTACGGATCGGATGGAAGGCAATTCGTCAGGAGACAGAAAGGCGAAAAACTTAATCCCAGATTTACTTAGGGAACAGTAAAGCATGGAGGTGGATGTGTTATGGTCTGGGGCTGCTTCTCATCTCAAGATCTTGGTTCAATTCATCGTGTTGAAGGGATAATGAAATAGGGTGATTATAAGAACATTCAACAAAATATAATGCTCCCTCAATCAGCGTGGGAAATGCCACTGGCTTGGTGTTTCCAATTCCAAACACACGTCTAAGTTGGTAAGAAATTGGAAATATCAATGTTTTGCAATGGCCGCCACAGTCCCTAGACCTTAATCCAATCGAAAACCTGTGGCAGATAGGTAGTAAAAAAAAGAATCGGAACCAAAATTTAAAAAAAGAAAGAACTTTTCGAAGAAATCCAAACGCAGTGGAGACACGTTCCAAATTCGATTAAAAAATAAATAGGTGGCGCAACAGGCGGTAGACACCCTAGGCCTAGCTCCTCGCAACCATTCGTTTGTGTGAGTTTCTATTTTTGGGACGAATGGAAAAATCCAAAATCGATTACTGACCATTTAATATCTTCGATACCAAGAAGGTGTGCTGCTGTTATAAAGAGTAAGGGATATGGAAATGGAACTAAATATTTAAAAAAAAACCATCTTTGCACCATAGCATATTAACAAACTAAAATTTAATTTTGTTGCAAATTTTTTTTTGGAAAAATCAGCACTTAGTCAAAAGGAGCTCAAATTACACATTACGAATAGTATGGACCGCCCCTTTCATTTGTCCCAAAACTAAAAGTTAATACGAACGATTGGTTAGAAGAAGCTATAGCTGGTGGGCGTTTTTAAAAACATCATTTGAGTTGTAAATAAGGCAAGACGTTGTCCCTATTTTACCCATTGTAACCCTGTGCTGGGTACTAGGACACTGCGGTATAGCTGGAAATGAGCAAGCTGATGAGCTTGCGAGAAGAGGCTGGGAAATGTTAGATGGAGGAGATGTGGATATTAAATCACCTCCTTGCATTATAAAAAGCGATATTAGGAACAAAATAACTACGGACGGAAGCCGACCGGAGGTAGGCGGACCTCATCGGTCACGCAGTATCTAAGGCACTTTGGCCGCAGTAAGACCGAAAAAGTACTAGGGAAATTCTCAACCTAGACAGGGAACAGCTCAGGACACTGATCGGCATATAATCAGGGTAGCAACTAGCAAGTGATCTTTTATCTTTCTGTACAGGTACAGATTGCATAAGTTAGCATTGGCGGTCCATCTATGGTCTTCGTCTCTCTTGTGTCTCCAAGTATATGCAATGCGCGATGCTCACATCAGGATCAGCTTGTTCTTATTCGGCTCTTGAACTATCGAGTTTTTAGCATAAAGAGTCTGACGGCCTATCTCTTGTAGCTTTTTCCTCTGCTTCAAGCTTGACCGTGCAAGACGGGACATTCACAGAGGGATCTTGATGCTTGTTCTAAAACAGCTACCGATCTTTTTCTGGCTAATTCGTCGATTTCCTCATTACCTGGAATGCCTTAATGTATAGTGACTCAACAGAGCGATTTCTTAGGCTGTGTTCCAATAAGAACCTTGAGATCTTTGCGACAGCATGCACTTTACAAGCTTCTATTTTATTTCTGGCGCAATTATTGCTTTAAAAACTGCCTGTCTATAGGGAACCCATCTTCTCCGTCGATGTCTGTGAACTCTGTTTTATAACAGTGCAGGGCCTCAGCTAATGGTTCGGCTACCTACCCTACCCGAAATAATGCTAAATACTTACTTACTTATCGGGGTCCCGACCAGTGTATAGAGACTCTGCCGGAGACACTGTAGCCTTCCATCCTCTATACAATCCCGGGCACGCTGCTTCCAGTTGCCCAGACCAAGCGCTCTGGCATCCGCGATGGGTTGAAACTTTGAAACGGAGGATCGGTCTTCCTTGTCTTCTCGAACCTGGGGCCTGAGATTCGAAGATCTTAGCTGGAGCATTATTGTCCATTCGTTCGATGTGGCCGAGCCAATGTAGTCGACGTGTTTTGTCGTTTAGGACTACATCCAAATATTTGTACAGGTCATAGAGTTCCATTCGCCCTCCTCGCACACAGGACCAAAAATCCACCTAAGTATTTTTCTTTCGAAGAAGACCATAAACAGCTCTGCTTTCTTTCTTATCGTTCAGAATTCGGCTCCATACAGCATAACTGCCAGGATAAGGGTTTTGTAGAGCACACATTTCCTCCTTCGAGTCAGGAGTTTGCAACCCAGTTGTTTTTCCAAACCGAAGTAGCAACGGTTGCCTATAGGGTAATTCTTTGCCGGATCTCCACTACGGTGTCATTCGTGGAGTTCATGTTTACTCAGAGGTAGGTGAACTACCTCGAAATTGTTGCTAACAATAGTGGCGTTTTGTCCTAGGCGGTGGACAGATGCTTGTTCGTATGTTGATATCCAGTACTTGCTCCTGTCCTCATTTACTTCAAGGCCAACGGATTTCGCCTGTTCTTCAATCGCCGTGAACGCTTCTATCACGGCACGCTGGGAGCCACCGATGAATTCAATATTGTCCGCATCCCCCAGCAGCAGGTCCTGTTGAAGATAGTGCCATGATGAGAAATAATGCTAAGACTGGCTCTAACGTTTTGTCAGTGGGAGTGTAACTTATCAGGTATGTGCAACGACTTCTGTGGGGTTTCTATTTTTTTAAGGTACTTCTGCGCAAATTATATAGAATGTCCTGTTGTCTTTGACTCTAAATTGGATTGAAACTTCAATCCATCTTTTATTCATGAGCACAAACGTTTCGTCAGCTCGCAACCAACATGAATATGCATAAAAGCCTATCTCTAGTCGAGAACTTAATTAATTCCAAATAAAACGTTCACCAACAAAAATATCCAAAATTCTGTTATTTCAAACTTCAAAGACCGCCCACCGGCCCGGCCCACTCATGTCAGCAATAGTGCGGTAGGTATACTACTGACTGATGGCAAAGCATCATATTTGTTATAGAGCGCGCACGTTCAATTGCAGAATAATTTTCTGCAAACATCCCTGCGGTGCGGGATGGAACTTCTAATGAATTAAAAAACATTGAAATTATCCCCATCGACACATACATTGTGGTATTTGCACTTATCCACCTTTCATTCGTCATATTAGATGACCGATGCACGCACTCGGGGTTAGAATATCGCTTCAAGGGTTGCAAAAGCAATTAACACTCGTCCACCAAGGGGTAACTTCAGTTTTGCCACTCGTATTTGTAATTCTGTAATTTGCATTCGTAATGTATGCCCGCATCCAGTGTTTAGTTATCGGTTAACTTGTGGGGTTTATTTACAAAAGCACCCATACTCGCACAGGAATGCGTATGCAAACAGAAATAATGGCCCAGAAGGGATCCAGCAGTCTTCAGTCGTTTTCGCTTGCCACCGTGTTAATTGCGGGTGAAGGGATAAATAATTTATATAGGCACCCTGCACCCACAACGGGTGTGGATATCCTGCCAGTCATATGCTAATTCCGATCATCAATATCTGTTCTGTGCTCTCCCAAACGCGTTTTACCATCCAGAACGACGCTGTGACAAGGACAACTGACAAGAAGCTTCAATCAAAAGTCCTTTGGCCATTTTTCTTCCATCACGATGAGTGTGTATGAATCAAAATCAAAAGCATCCTCATAGTCAAACTCAAACTACTACCATAGTAAGTTGCCCGATGACACTTTGCGGCAATATTTCGTTCAGTGAAGCGTTTATGACTGTTGGCCATCGTTACCAGGCTGCCTTCAGTTTCAGTCCTGTACGATGGAAGAGGAAGAGTACGAGTGTGTGGGTGTGGGTGTGCGCTGTTCTGTAACGTAAGTATGATGACAGTTTGCACATTTAATGATTTTTTTTTTTTTGTTCACTTTCTGAAGAGGAAAACCAAGTCAAGTCGTCATCACTGACGGGCAGACACAGAGTTTGGTAATAGAAAAAATTGGGAAAAAAAAAATTCCGTCAGCTAGTTAACTTTGTCCTTGTTGGTATATGGTGGTGATTTGTTTTCGATTTCCCATATGCGAGTAAAAAAATGTTTTTCTGCTTTTTTTCGCGTGTATGACATTTGGCATTTTATTAGGTAAAATTTTTCCATCGGGATTTTAGTCATCACTGCAGTGACAGAAGACAGATAAAGCGAGTAAACGAAGAAACGACCGAAACGTGTCCTTAATGTTGGTCGCATTTGGAGTAGAAATAAAATAAATTGGCTTTCAGAAGAATCTAGGCAAGTGGCAACACTCTGTAATGACGAGTGCAATCTGGGCCTGAAAATGCACTGTCAGGAGTTCAAACAGTATACAGCAGACAAGATATTGCGGGCGATGTTAAGGAGACTGATGCCTCTAAAATTGTCTCAGTTTAGAGGTTTCTTTGAGGGTCAGTGAGGCTCATTCATCTGGTATACTTTCTTCCGGACAAATCTTGGAGATGAGTTGCTGTATACTCTGCACCAAGCCGTCTCTTACTGCCTTAAATAATTCGGCTGGTAGGCCGTTTGATTGAGGTTGGACTTGAAGTTAGACATTGCTATCCTCACTTCATTTTGGTCGGGTGGATTGAAATCTTGGCTTTCATCGTCCAGATTGAATGGTTCGTTCTATTTGACAGTGGAATTTGGGTTGTCTTCGCCGTTTATTAGTCTGCAGAAGTGGCCTTTCCATATCGTCAACATCAACTGTATTTCTATTACAAGGTTGCCTCGTCTCTACCGATCTCTCAATGAGTCTTTTTGTCTTGACACATTCTTGATACCTTTTGGGAAAATTTTCGCACATTGTTTCTATTTCTCGTGCTCTTTCTTCTATCTCCTGATAAATCGATAATCTTCCCTCCTCTTTTGCTCGTAGAGCTTACCAGCTACTCTCGTCTTTCTTTGCAGCGCTGCTTTGTAGGCGAGTCAACCCGAGCAAAACAGAACTGATGCTTTTCACCACTAAGACCAAAACACCCGACTTCACACTTCCTCTTCACACTTGATCGCTGGAAACTCAATATCGAACAAAGGGTTAAGAAAACATGCATATATTTCTATGCCTGCAACAGAACATGCATATGTACCACAGGCGCCCTGCGGTCAACTCATCTTTTACCTTTAGACCTTCACATCACAAACATCACAGCACAAAGCGCGAACAGACTCAGAGAGTCGGGGTACTGGTCTGCGAGGTCCTGAGGCTATAGTAACAATTTAGAACTAGTACCACCCTCATCGGATAACATTTCGATGTAGAATTCCCTTCAAGGCGACCCCACGGTAGGCCCAGGATGAGATGGTTAGATCAAGTTCATAATCTCTCCTCTACACGTATTGCCCTTGATGATTTGTAGTCGATGGCGGATGATCGAGATCTATGGAGGGTCCACTTGAGCAACCTACACCAGCGACCCACTTAATGGACATGCGGACCATTGAAAATGAATGAATGAATGAATTCCCTTCAAGATCATCTCAACATCTATTGGATACGGCCAAAAAAAAAATTACAAAATTACAGTCAAGATACCATTAAGGCTATCGCCTCAGTCTATATATAACCTCTAAATTATTATTAGAATGTCGAGATGGGCTGGCCTAGCTTGATCGATTCAAGGTTACCCTGATTTGGTTTCCAGGTCATAGCAACGTTTATGGAAACGAAGAGGCCAACGAGCTTGGCAGGCAAGGTTCAGCTCTCCACCGTTCACTTGCGGAAACCGTTCACATTTCGCTCGGAGCATTAAAGACAAAAATATTCTCTGAATTCTCATCGAAGGCAAACCATAGATGGTGGGGACTATAGAACTGTAACATATCCAGAAGGATGTGGCCAACTTACAGTTCGGAAAAAAACAGCCTACCTTCTAAATAAAACACGAAAAGATATCTAAAGAATTAAAGAACTGATAACCTTTTTGAATTCGCCAGGCTGGATCTAAGCCTCCCTTCGACAAACTTATAACAACCAGGTGAAATGAGTTTGTGGCACATAGTGCTGCTTAGGTTTTTCTCAACCGCCACACATAAAAACCTTGGAGGCGAGTTACCTTGCTACATATGCTTCCTGGCACTATTAATCAAACCAAGGATTTCATGGGACTGGTCGGGTGAAAGTTACTATGTACTTCAGTTTCTGAATCACTATAGCCCCTTTGGTATCGATACCACTGGTGCTCGGCACTTGATGACTGATTCTATAGAACTTCTCATTAGGCAATAGTAGCTGATCGTAGAATAGACTGAGCCTGACCTGTCCGGCTCCCTTTTCAGCCTGGTGCAATTGAGAGTTCCAGGCATGGCTTGTGCAATGAAACTACCTTTTCTCAAAGCTGCCTTTTTGTATTAAAATAAAATAAATAAATAGGCGGCGCAACAGGCGGTAGACACCCAAGGCCTAGCTTCTCGCAACCATTCGTTTGTGTGAGTTTCTATTTTTGGGACGAATGGAAGGGACCTACAATTTTATGCCGAGTCCGAACGGCTGAATTGAGAAACTTTTTCAGGACAGTCATACTCTCGGATGTTTGTCAGACGTTCGCGAGAGGTGGCGCAGTAGAAAAAACCTTAAGATGTAATTTGTGTTTTTCCGGGGATCGAACCTGGGATCCCTCGCACAGTAGTCCAGCACACTAACCACTGCGCTACTGCGCCCGTATTAAAATGCTGTGGATTGAACCGTGCCCAGATCGCTCATGTACAACGATTTGCTTCCGTTTCCCTGGCCCAGACATTGCGACGCATTTTAGAGTTACCCTTAACCACGTTGCCTTCATAATGACTTCTGGATTTCTGTCACTGAATTTAAGAGAGCAACTCAAAGAATAATGAAAAGGCACGTGACCTCTAAAATATGCTATAAAACACGGAATCAGTTAAGCAATGCCTTTTAACGGAATTTAACGTACGAGGAAACGCTGATTAAGACAGCTAACTACATCCGGGGAAATTCCGCTCACGATCCGACATAAAGTTCCCATCGTACGCTTACCCGGATAAATAAGAGAAACGCAAATAAACTTAGCATACCAGCATGTGCGTCAATATGAAAAGGACGAAATTACGACACATGTGCTGACAGATATCTCGAATCATTTAAATGCCTTGCAAATAAACACGGCAGAATCTGTCAATTGAATACGTTCCACTCCACCCCCCCCCCCCCCCGAATCGCAAACAAAATCTCTCCATAATCACACGTTAGATCAAAATTCGATTTCGGAAGGCGGCATATACGGCATACCTATGTGTGCAACGCTTAAAAACAACTGACACCATCATCATGCTCCTCCACACGCACCTCCAGTCACAGTTGTTGTCAACAAAGAGTTCTCCATCTCTATGCGCCTTTCAATTACATGACTCGAAGAATTCCCAGCAATTTTCAGGACGTGTAAGTGCGTAAAAATCGCAATATCCTTACAGATTCACGCCCGCAAGGCGAACATTTCTCCATTTTTTGCTTATACACATAACACATTTCCCTTTTGCAAAATGAGATACATTGCAGTGGTGTTGCCACTTCCTTTTCATTCCGAGATTAATGGCACGCAAATCCTTCAGAACTCTCTCGTTCTGTCTGACTGGGCTGTTTGTATCCTTTACGCATAAACGCTTGGAAATATTGCAATTTATCGTTTGGAAATCCTGCCCATTCCCCCTTGAAGAATGACGAAGATGAAGACGCGCAACACAATTTTGGCGCACAGTAGGTACGTGATTTGGATGCGGGGTTGATGTTGATGTTGAACCAAAATTAAGGATTCATGCACATGTTTGGACAAACATTCAATGGTACAGCTACAGCATACGGGCTGCTGTACTCCCTCGCAAAGTTTCTGATTACACGCACTTAAAATCTGCGGGCGGCTTTCAAACGAACGAATTGATATTCAAATGATTGTAATCTGGGTTAGTCTGGAGCAGGAGGCAGGACATACTGAAATGGCGACGGCGGATTTCGACCCCAAAAACAGTAATAAAAGTAAAGAGCAAGTGAAGTTTCAAAAAAAGGGGTGCCCCAGCGATAAAAAGGATAAGCGGACAAACTCACAATTCACCCGGGATTACGATTGAAGGGGAGGCAATGCTGGTGGTGCTGTTTCTGCTGCTGTTGGAATAGGGTGACATCAGTTGCAAAAATTAATGTTATATCCTTGCCCTAGACAGAGTTTGCCAACAACTGGAATCCCCTTGTCCCCCACCGGCAACCAGCAACCGTCCGGATATGGGGATGGTGAATTATGACATTGCAAACAGTATGACTTTCCATAGAAAGTTTGACTTTTTAAACTGCCAGTGCGAGTGGCTGGGGGTTGGGGTTAGGCGAACCTTACTTTAGATTTAGATCCCATCCCCATCAGCTTTTAATGTTATTGAATATGTTCCCTTCCGTATTGAAACCAGAGGGGAGTGGCGATTTTTGCAATTTATGGTGAATTTCGATGCCGAGCGAATTGAGGGGGCGAAGTGATTGGAATTTCAATGTCAACTGAATTTTTTTTTGCCTATATACCTATTTTGACAAAAGGATATGACTTCCGTTCATGCAGAGTTGCAAGGGATATACAACAAGTTGGAACGCTATACTTTTTAATTGAGTTACAAAGCAATTTTAGCAATTTAATTGAGTTAACCATATTTTTCTAGGGTAGAGATGAATATTACATTTCCAAAGTTTTACGAAGGACATTTTCCAAGTGGGGTAGGTATGTGGGTGTTTACGGTGGCCGAAGAAGTATAGTTTAATCACGTTTTAGGGTGTGAATTTGTGGTGAATTTTTAATTATATGCTATTTTCAAGGAGACGTTTTTAGGGTGGTGGGAATTGTTAAGGATTTGAATTAAAATGGTAAAAAGGAGACGAACTGACTGGAGATATAGTGGGAGCAAAATTTTGTACAATCGTCTGGTTGAAAGAATATTTCCCATTCGTCATTACTAGTTGCAGGTACGGCTAGAAAATAATTTGTTATTGAGTGGCGCCCAACGAGGGAACAATGGATCAGCTGGTACTAGATCCGTGGCGACTTTCGGAAAACGAGTTCTATTTAGAAGGGACATTTATCGATATCTATCTTCAAATGCTAGGAGTGCAATACAATTGGTTTCTTAAAGACTTTTTTTTTAAAAGGGCGTCCAACGACGCCGACGGTTCTATAAAAAAAAATTGCTTACCAAAATAGCTTATAACCAAATCAGTCAGGTGATATATCAAAACTTTCCAAAGGGCTTGCGCTGGTTATAAAAAATATTGTCCATTAAAACTCATCAAAATGCGAGTATTTTTAACGATTTTAAAAGTGGCGCCCAACGTGGGACTGATCAGTTGGCATTGCGTACTTCGTACCTATTTCTTCATCTGAACTTACGAGCAGAAAGGCGAGCTATCGCATAGTGGCCAAATCTGTGAAAGTACTTTCGGTAGCCGCGTGTGCCCCGATAGGAAATGCGTCACGTGGTATTTGCTGCCAAGACGAGTTCTCCTTGTTTGTGAGTCCATTTGCTTTCCGCCTGACTAAGCACAGTGCTATAGCTCTTGCGCCTTATTCCTCTTTTATCCTTTAGATAGTTATGACTTCTTGCAAGTTGACTGTTTGCCTAAAGTAAATTCTTTGCATCTCGCTGGGAAGAATGGCGATGATCATCAGACGCATTATAACGCTATAACGCAGACTTCGTCAGAAATAATTGTTCTTATTGCCCATAACC
This sequence comes from Cheilosia scutellata, assembly GCA_955612985.1. Taxonomy (NCBI): domain Eukaryota; kingdom Metazoa; phylum Arthropoda; class Insecta; order Diptera; family Syrphidae; genus Cheilosia; species Cheilosia scutellata. The sequence goes on from OY015313.1 coordinate 84,679,286, forward strand.
CGTATGGTGGCTTGGCTTCCTTCTTATTTTCTTCGTTGTAAGAGCAACTGCATAGATTGAGCTGTCCACCATGCATAGAAGACTCCTCTTGACATAATCCAGAGTCACCGATATTAGAGCGTAATGTGTGTACGAATACGAAGCCTTCTTACCGGCGGCGGCGGCGTACTGGACGTGCGTTTTAATGCTTAACATGTTGTCGACAATTAGCTACTCTTCGGTACATCAATGACTCCTTAGACCTAATGATTTGGTTTAATGTTCCACAGTCTTACGGCTGTTTATCAAAAAAGCCTCGATCTTGTGGTCAGCTATAATTTTAAGCCGGCTGACTCTATGGAACTTTTAAGTCTACCGACTCATTTATCGATGGCGGACTATAGCTCGTGGATGTGTTTGCCCACAGTAGCCACTGCCATATTGTCAGACATATTACCCGGTACTAAGATGCCAATTCTGGTTGCGCTAGAGTCCGGGGTGAACCTCGGCCTCCATTAACAAGCCTTCTTCAGTTAGCCAGGTCTTTAGCTAATCGCCTCTTGTGGGCGCTGCATAAGTCGAGACAAAGTTTTCCTTTGATAGGAAAGGTTGAGAAAAAAAGATCTGGTCGTTTTATAACGAACGCTTTGAGTCCCGCCTATCTTTCTTTATGTGACTCCAGAAATGTGTTCCGAGCTTATTTCCCTTGTTTTGATGATCAAAGTAGAAATTATGAGCTCCATATTGTGGGGACCTACTAACCTTAATCTTCTTAATCACGATCCTATAAGCTATCCCCCAGGGGTTTAGGTCTGCTCCGTCACAGAGTTACTGAAAGCATCTTGCGTTAAGCTAACCTGAAGATAGCTAGAGGTTATTGTAACTCTGACATTCCCCTGGGTAGCGCTTATGGGATCTACGTCGAGCATGGAGAAATGTTTCTCTGACAATTCTGATTTGTAGGCGTTGCCACAGCGCACGCTGTGGTCGTCGCGCTTCTCATCACCATCATCGTAGATGAGCTTTAGAAGGTCCCTATATGTAAGACCCAGGGGTGAGTAGAAACTGTAGTGAAGTGGTTACGAGGTAGTCCGCCGGCCCACCGTGATCGCTGCGGTTCCGTATCTCTAACTTCTTTGATCTGTCCCCTATGCCCTATCTATACATAATCTAACCATCCAAAGAATTATAGGGATCGGGATGTTCAGTACTGTCTCGAGGTCATCTAGTAGATATATTTCAGGTTGTGGTGTCGCCCTCCTTCACTAAGTTGGTCATAGATCTTATCCAAGCTGGAACTTTTTTTCACTAAACGTGTGGGCGAATTTAGCATTGATACGGATAGCTACTGTATGCGTCCGTTTACATCTCTAAGGCTCAAGCCTTTCTGACTAAATCTTAAATTGAATAGAGCGGTTTTTGCTCTCGGTCCATGGAACTTCTTGGGTGGGAGAATGATATCTGTTTGATGCAGTCCACCGCGCAATCTCGTTGAGCAAGCCGAAATGTAAGCGGATTTGCCAATATCAGTCGTTCTTTTAATGCATCTTCCATTTGATCCGCCTGGCATTCCTATATCTGTCACCTCAAAGCTGTTAAGTGTAGGTACGTAATCTCAAAAACGACTTGCCTATCGAACGATAGCCAACAAAGAACATTTTTCAATTGCCGCAGAAATCTGCCAACTTCACCTTCACTTCGATTGCGCAATAGCCATCACACATAACAAGGCTTCATGCAAATGCCCTCAATCCCCCATTATGGCTAACAAATGATTTGCCATGCAACCTGTGCGCGGCGACGGCGGCTACTACCTCATGAGAATCAATTTTAATGTTCATGAGAGGGTCTCCCTGCCCCGGTGTCCCCTCGACAGCATGCGCATGCGCAACACGCTTCTTTGTTTCGGTACCAGAGCTATAGCTTTGCTTCCCAGCTACCGCTGAACAACGTATGAATTTGCATACGGAATCACTGTCACAAGAGCGGTGTATATATCCGGCGATTGGCGGATTACAAGCTCTCAAATGCACGTACACAACGACCATGTCCATGCCGGGCTACGAGCAGTGACAATAATTAATAATCGCAATTGGAATCGATTAAGTTTTTTTTTCTGTTGTAGCTCCAAGCTCCAAGCTCCGGGCTATGGGAATGCAATGGTCCCGCCAGCCGCATACCCTCCATAATCACTTTTGGCCTAATCTTAGTGGACATGACGCGACATGGTTCCCTATCCACTGGACGATCATCGAGACGAGTTATGAGTTTCAGTTGCGCACTCAGGTGCGCTTTGGGCCTGTCACCGTTTGCAGCGCGCATATACGTGTACGGTACGTAAGCTTGGAGGAGCCGCGAGAGCTGGTTATTTATGATTTTACAGGAGTTTTGCGTGTTCTCCGATCGCTGCAAGGTGACTAGAGTGTTGCTGTTGTGTGCATAAGACAAACCGATTGGACGCAGTTCTGGCCATTTGTGTAAGAATTGACATGCGACAAGATTGTCCCGTGAATACCACACACGCACACTGCCATTGGTGGCATGGAATTGAAATTGATGAGGAATGCATTATGGTGGCCGATGCTGGTGGTTTTGCGATGGAATGTTGCGCATGCACATGCGCACGTCAGGTGTGCGTTGTTATGCAATTCAGTTGTGGCTATGATGTTTAGATGAGCCTTTAGATTCAGACGTTTGATGTTCCGATGAATGGATGATAGTTTGACGAGTGGATTTGGGTGTGAGTGATTGCATTAAGTGCATTTGGTAAACTTGTAGGTGACAGGGATGCAGCGGCAGTGCGGTTTTAAAGCAAGATTCTCGCTCAAAGGCGAAGGAAAATTAATTGGAAATAGATCGCTGCGCGGGTGATCACCACGACGAATTACAAGAGGAGAAGCTTATAACTGATTCGACATAAAGTGATCATCAGACTTCATCAAGTTTGAGGTGGCAATGTGGCTAAGGGATCAACGAGCATTTTTAAAGAGATCTCCTTATGAAAATAAGGTTGTTCCGAAATCTTGAGGAGGTAATCCATTAACACTCGAGCTACCTACTGAAAACGAAAGTGGATCACAAAGGATAAAGAGGCCATTGATCAGCTATTAGATATTCATTTTCCTGAATGACTCCCTACCTTACTTACTTAAGGTGGCGCTACAGTCCGGGGTGGACCTGGGCCTCAACCAACAAGCGTCTCCAGCCAGCACGATCTTTGGCCAGCTGCCTCCAGTTTCGCACGCTAAGTTGGTTGAGGTCCCCTTCCACTTGCGTGCGCCACCTGAGTCGCGGTCTTCCTCTACTGCGCCGTCCCTCGGGTGTGGATTCGAAGATCTTCCGGGCCAGAGCATTCACGTCCATTCGCTCTACATGACCCAGCCACCGCAGTCGTTGGACCTTCACTCTTCTGGCTAGGTCGATGTCGCTGTACAGCCCGTACAGTTCGTCGTTGTATCTCCTCCTCCATTTTACTCGAACAATTTTCATCTCAAAACAACCAATAGTGACATCATCCGCTTTTGATAGAGTCCATGCCTCTGCACCTCTGTCTTATAAAGGGTCACTTTAGTTGTTCGAGAGAGGACTCAACTCATTTGCTTTCTTAGCCCAACAAAAAAACAGCGATTGGCAAGAGTTATTCTTCGTTTAATCTAAGCGTCGGTGTGGGGTGTCCTTTCTTGATTACAACATATACTTTGTCTTGCCCTCATTGACCGCCAAACCCATCCTCGCCGCCTCCGTCTCAATACTCACAAACGTGCCAGTGACATCCCGCTGCGTTCTGCCGATTACGAACATGTCGGCGTAAGCGAGTAGATGGACGGACTTTTGAAAGATAGTGCCTCTGGTGTTAGCGTTTGAGTTTTGCACTATTCTTTCAAGAACGATGTTGAAGAAGTTACATGACAGCGCATCGCCTTGTCTAAATCTTTTTTTGACATCGAAGGTCTCGGTGAGTTCTTTACCGACCTTGATGGAGCAGTGTGCATTCTCCATTGTCATCCTGCACAAACGGACGAGTTTGGGAGGGATGTCAAGATTAGATATTGCTCTATAAATCTGTCATAGGCGGCCTTAAAATCGACTTTCTTTGCCTGAAGCCACACTAATAGGGACCAATAACGTTGTTGACGAAAGGCTTCAGGCATTCAATACGGCAGATAAGATTTTGTACGCGATGTTAAGAAAACTAATACCTCTGTAGTTGGCGCAGTTCAGAGGGTCAAACGTGATATAATAATACATTCGATGATTGAAAATTTGGCCCCGGGCCCTTCTAATATGTTAGGCATAGCGGTGCCAAAATTTACGCAATATGTCGTCACACTCATAGATGATTTTATTGGCAACGATGTCTGGATGTACCTTCGATCACTGGTACCCTTAGAGCCGAAAATCTTAAAGTTCTACCCCAAACATCATTCAGACGAAACTGCAAAACTTAGACGGACTGGATCTCGATGTGTTTTATCTCATATCGAAGATGGCGAAGGGTTCGTTTCAGTGTTGTGCCATGTAGACTAAAAATGTAGACTACACGATTGTCTACGTGTAGACAACTCTGCGTAAACAATTCTCAATTGTCGACATGTCCAAGTTAACAACGTAGACAATGTAGATAATTATTAGAACAAGTTTTTTATTAATTTTTCCTGTAAAGTTTCCTAACAAATCATTAAAACAGAAGCAAGTTTTGTATTAAACTTTTAATTCAATGTCGTATATTTATTTAAAAACAAAACAAAGTAAGTTTATGATGTTTAACAAAAAAAAATTGTTTAGCTCTAAACATGTTCACCTTCATCTATATTATGATTTAAAAAAAAACAAAACAGAACAACTTTATATTAAGTTTTAATAAGCTTAATATCAAACTTCATTATTTTAGAAGAATTGCCAATAAGATATAAGAACCCAACCGAAAGCGTTCTTGGATAATGCTTGAATTGAATTACTTCTCAATGGGTCTTCTTCCTTTAGGTAGAAATTTAGAATTAATTCAAACTAAAATGTAATATACCAGAAAATACTCACAAGATTATTGATAACTATTGCATTCTGATTGTCACCTTCACCAATATTTGTAACAGAAACAGACATCTAAAAGAATAGTTGATCATTAATTTTTTGGTAAATCAATGGAAATTAAAATACACTATTATTTACCTGTGTCTGCGAAGACGGGTTTCTATAGTATTTTGAAGATTTTTCCTGCAAACTGTGCAATGTGCTGAGTATTTGTTGTTTGTTTTCACCAAAACAAAACCTAGCTCCTCAAAAGCCTTGTTTTTTGGTCGACCAGACATATGTAAAGTTTTTTATTTATGATACACAGGATTTTAATTTTTAAGAAAAGAAATTCTTAATTAATTCTTAAAAGTGTACTTTCTCGATTGAAGTTTACAGATGAATGATAGATTGGCAGATCTGAAAGGTATTGATGACATTGTCGACATATTTTTGACATTGTCGTCATATTGTTGACATTTTCGACATTGTTGACATTGTTGACGATATTGTCTACGTTGAAAAGTCGACAATTAAAGTCGACATGTAGAGGAACAACACTGGTTCGTTTAACACCAGCAGTTTTTTTAGATCAGTCATGTTTGAGTTTCATATATGTAGAACTAGCGGACCCGGCGATCTTCGTCTCGCCCCAATTTTACGCCTTCAGATAAACTCAAGAGTGATAATAAAATACAGATAGTTCAAATTTTAATGTGATTTATTTGAATGGAATCGAAACGATTGGCCTTTTGATTTATTTATTGTCATCGCTAAAGCCAATCGAGCGTGGAAATGAATTTCTTGAATTGGAGTGAAAGATCAGTTGGAATAATTGGAATTCGTGGGTTGAGGACTTCCTCTCATTATATACGGTGGAGTTCCTGGCATATCAAGCGAGTTCAAAAATTCCGTCGGATAGTTGGTCGCTTCATCCTCGTCAGTCACGCTGTCAACGGATTTGTACGAATGCAGTTCTCCAGCGATTTGACTTTGAATAATGAAATTCAAGCTCGACGTCCTTATTCTTCGCTGCTAGTATTTCCCGTTCACTAATCCAATCGAGATTTTTATAATTTTGTGCAATGCCGGGGAACACTTTGATGAGGAGTTCCTCCTTCGACGATGTGAAGTCGCAAAAATTTGCTAACTTCTCCATACCCAAAATGCACGCAAAACGTCTTTTATCACAATGAATTTCACAATTATCCAAAATTTTCCAAGCTTCACAACGAATTTTCCACAAAATTTTAAAATTTTTCGCGTTTTTCCGGAATTTTACGAGTTATTCACTAAGGCTGCAGTTATAGCCATCAGTAAAATCCATCCGTAAAAACTCGAAACAGAACAAAACTGAAACATTTAACCATAGCATATCATAGGAATTCAGTGGAATACTTCGTGAAACTGGTTGAGAAGTTGAACAGAAAAAGTTTTTCGTACGGAAAAATAAAGAAATTCTTTTTTTAGAAAATTTAAAGATCAATTGCTTAATTTTTTTTGATTTGAAAAGCCATTCGGAACAATTGCACACAAAATTCCATACACAAAAATCAATTTTCGCCTTTTCCAATTTTTCGACTTTTTCGGAGGGGTTTCCCCAAAATTTTCTTTCGTAAAAACCGTCTCCTAAAAAAATAAATAGGTGGCGCAACAGGCGGTAGACACCCTAGGCCTAGCTTCTCGCAACCATTCGTTTGTGTGAGTTTCTATTTTTGGGACGAATGGAAGGGACCTATAATTTTATGCCGAGTCCGAACGGCTGAATAGAAGCTTTTTTCATGACAGTTATACTCTCGGATGTTTGTCAGACGTTCGCGAGAGGTGGCGCAGTAGAAAAAAACCTTAAGATGTAATTTGGGTTTTTCCGGGGATCGAACCTTGGATAGTGGGATCCCCGCACAGTAGTCCAGGGGCCCAATTCCGCAAGAGTGAGTTTCATTGTGTGCACGAAATATTGTGTTCACTATCTTATTCCGAACCCGCAAGGGTGAATTTGTTTTGTGAGATGTTGTGTGTGCACACAACTAAATAAATTTGTTCACTCTATTTCAGAGCGTGCGTTTAAATGGCATGACTGTGAGCACACCGCAAAAGTAACTACGGAGAATGGCCGAACAAAATATGAGAGCGGCAGAGCGAGCAAAAGCAATATAAAAAATCAAGAATCAAAGGAAAACCCATCATGGGAAAACCCACGTCGTGATGGAATAAGTATAAGGTGGTCTCGTCGGCTGCCGAAGTGCCGACTCGTTCGTTTTTTGGTCCCTTAACGCTTCGTTAACGTACACTTACTACGCTGAATAAAGAGAAAAACGTGTCGTTAAGGGACTACTTTTTGCCGACGAGACCACCTTATACTTATTCCATCATGGACGAGACCACCTTATACTTATTCCATCATGGTCGTGACCCCTGCACACTAACCACTGCGCTACTGCGCACACCGTCTCCTGGCAATTACTATAACAACTGAAAAAAAGTTGTTCTCAATTTTCAGAAGAACTTTCTCCTGGCGATTAAGAACAACTAAAAAAAAATGTTAACCAAATCGGTCCAGCCGTTCTCAATTGATGAATTATGTACCTAGGTACTTTTTTTTAGATAGATATTTTTATTTCTTAAAAAAAATTGTATTTACAGAGTTATTGTTATTGCACCTTTTTCAGAGATTTCGTATAAGAATTATGTAGTATACATTTTTGCCACCATTTTTATATATATAGATCAGTGTTGCCACTAAAAAAAAGTGAATCCGGTCAAATCTGACCGAATTACCGGATTTTTATTTTCTAAATCCGGTCAAAAATTCCGGCCAAAAGTTAAAATGAGAATGTTTGACCTGAAACCCGGTCAAAAAGAGAAAATACCTACGTATACCCATGATGGAATAAGTATAAGGTGGTCTCGTCGGCAAAAAGTAGTCCCTTAACGACACGTTTTTCTCTTTATTCAGCGTAGTAAGTGTACGTTAACGAAGCGTTAAGGGACCAAAAAACGAACGAGTCGGCAGCCGACGAGACCACCTTATACTTATTCCATCATGCGTATACCTACCTATACAATTTACGATTTTTTATGTTCACCTGCATTATCGATGTTTAGAAAACGTTTATGTGAATCTTGAGTTTGTGAACTTGTTTTTTATTTCGTTTGTTTAAAATTTACTGAAACTAATTTTTCATTTTATATGACATGTTTTAAGTTCTGAAATACACTTTTAGTGCATGGCCATACACGCCTTCCAATGAACTTCGTGTCCAGCGACACAGGTAGATTTTGAGTGAGTAAAGGAGAAAGGAAGATAGCATAGAAAATGCACAGAAAATCCACTATCAGAAATAATTCTGGCACGTTCTTTTTCGCACCATTGGGCTTTCGATACAAATCTTCTTTTGATATTTGCGTTGATAGAGTGAGGACGTCAAAAACGGGCGTCCGCTTCTGCTTGACTATAGAATTTGTTTGTGTTTTCAATTTCACCATTCTTTTACCTGCCAAATTTTATTTCATTGCAATGACGCCTGGTTTTTATGTGTTATCGTTAATAGAAATGAAAGTCATGAGAAGACGTGTATGGCCAGGCCATGTAGGTACTAAGGCCATGTTTCAATTGGGCTAAATAATTATTCTCGGATAATTTTCTGACACTTGAAAAGAGTAGTTCACCAAAATGCAATCTGAGATTTATCGAATTTCACACTTTAATTAATTGAAATTCATTGTTTAATTTCCTCTTCAAAATTCTAGCAAAAGAAAACGTCAAGAAATTAGCCTATAAGATAATTTATTATCCTGCTCCCGGAGCAGAATTCCATGCGTGATGTTGTAGTCCCATTATTCGCATTAAATTAGTTTCTGTTTGAAATTGGGAGCATGTTCGTAATGTATGGCAAAGTAAAGTACCATTCACATGAGAGCGAACGAACGAATTGATGAAATGCGAACAAACCACTTTTTGAGCATTTATGAACAGAAAATTGCACATTTTATTATTCCAAGAAGAGGATAATTAAATATCCCATCAAAATGTGTTAAAAAAACAAGTTTATAAACAGTTTAAATAACGAAATTTCGAATTCCAAACTTTTTGCCGCGAACGAAAACACCCTTGGCGCGAATTGTGTAAGTATATTCGCAATCCACATCATTCCATTCGCGTTCCACAAACTAGCGAATAAAACATTCGTTCGAACTTAACCTCAAACTAGACATTGCGGGTAGAAACTGATGGCTAAAATTCGCGAACTGCCTCGACCTAGAAAAGTGTTCATGTGAATGGACTGTCAAAACTTGCGATTATTCGTTCGTTCGTCGATGTTGTTCGCTCTCATGTGAATGGTCCTTTATATTCAAATTATAGAAATCTATCTTTATTTATAGTCAGTAGGGCAATTTTATTTTTCCAGTCAAAAAAGGGTTTTCCGGTTAAAAACATTTTTCGTTCCGGTCAAAAAACGGTTAGGCCGGATTTCAAAATTTTCTCTGGTCAGAGTAAAACAGATTCCGGTCAGATATGACCGGAATCCGGTCAGAATGGCATCACTGATATAGGTAGATATGCAAGGACGTGCTCTTTTTCGACTTCTTCAGTTGTAGGACGGAACGTTTTTTAATAAAATTAAAGCTCGTGTATTGACCGAAGATCAAACTTATCATCATCATTATCATCAAATGATACTTAAAAGAGTCGCGGGTGTAGCTCAAGTCCATAGTTTACGATCTTCCTATATATCTACTGTTTATGGAGTTATTTTCATCGCAATCACCTAAAAGAACTCCTCAAGGGGGTATAAATTTCAATCCGGTCTAAGTCTGAATAGCACTCAGAAGCCCGTGAAAAGAATCCATTTGCCTTCTGTGTTCTAATGTAAACTGAGAGCTTTTCTCTTACCCATGAACCATTAACAAAGGTAGCTATACATACATATGTAAATTTTCCAGTTCCTCGAAATCGAAAAAAAAAAACCAACAACAATGCTCCTATAGCTGAACTTATCCGCCTATGCCTGAACGTCAGAGGAAGCTGCCTATGATCTATACCTTCATTTAACATTGTCAAGGAAATTTCCCCTTAGAAACAGAATTAGAAACATATATTTACACAATAAAGGATTTCCCAGAAATCATATGGAAAAGTCACTGAAAACTTACCCCAAACACACGCTTCAATTTAATCACTCCAAGCGCTTCACAAAGAAGCCCCCCAACTTTCTAAGAAATGCTATTCCATTTAGTCGTAGGAGTTGTAAATAATAATATAATTTGCGGAAGCCCTTCGTAAATTCCTTGAAATTGTTCCACTTCAATTCACCCACACACATACACAGCTTACGATGTATTTCCGCACAGGAGGTTATTATCCATATCCTTAATTTAAATAAAACATTTTCCAATATACCATTATAGCAGTTGTTGTTTTTTTTTTTTGGTATAACTGCATGAGAATGCAGTTAATAGCTACCCTGACAGTTTGACCCATATTGGCGAAGCAAATCACTGTGATTTTGCTACCCCCTATAGGGGGCGTTGTTGTCGTTCACGTCATTCAATTTGAATAAAACATCGCAAAACAGGCTTTCGCTCGTTTGCTGTATTATTACTTTTTTTTTGTCGTTTGTCGCATTTTTCTCCTGTCTGTCGGCAGGCCTTTGTGCGACCCGCCACTTGGAGGGAAATCATTTTCCCAGAGTTAATTTTTAATATTTCAACGCTGCTTGTGGTGGCCCAGATTGGTTCCTTTTATAGTTTTGCCTATACGTGCAGAGGAATGAAGAGAAATCATTGTGTTCGTAAACTGTAAGAAAAAAATAAATAAATAAAAAAAACCGCGTTAAGCTATTCGGGGGGGGGGGGGTTATGTCACCATTTACAAAAGTTGGCCGGTGACCGGTGGCATTATAGGGAATCTCTAGGCTGCAGGGAGACCTCCCTTTAAAGGGGACACAGTTTGAGTCAATTCGTTGGATATTTTATTATTTTATTCTTTTTATAACAGGGCATGGCTAGGCTATTCTTATAAGTAGGCATGCAAATGACAAAATTGCTTTATAAAATGAATTTGTTATGCAAATTTGTAAATAATTATACCAAGGAAATCAATAACTCTTGAAAGTGGGTCGCAGTCTTATTAATTAATTAATTTTTAATAAACAATTGGAAAATTTTATTCCTACCTACGCGTATCGACTTCATGCAGAAATGTTTTTTTTTAAATGGATTTAAAATTAAGAGTGAATGTGTTGGTCAGTCTATTTAAATGTTAAATTTTCTTTTAAACAAAAAATAGTTAAGCTCAAAAAAATAGCCTAACTGGATTATGTGAATGTGAAGTCTATACAAAATGAATTTAACATAAATCGGTTCAGTAGTTGCTGAGATTACCGCGGACAAAGTTCAATAGTCAAAATGGCAGATTCCCTTCCATGAGTTATGCCCAAAACACACGTGCAGAATTCACTGCGCAGCAGGATTAGAATACACATGTTCTTATGTGGTGATACAAATGTAAATTCTGCAGCCACCGCAGCACTGCAACATGTCTCTATTTCTAAATCCACTGCATAGCAACGCAGTGAATTAAATCAAATAGACTTGGCAGCATCGAATTTTTAAATTCAGCTACTGATGCATACGAGGAAAGCAGAGACCGGAATTATTTGTCGTCTGTGTTGCACTCTTGTATTTTTCCCCGCATTGACAGCAACCACTGCAAATTGAATTATGCACATCTGTTTCAAAAACGAATTTTAACAAGAATCTGTTTCATAATGAATGTTAAATAATAATTCTTCGTTCTATTTACGACATCATCCCCTTTCTGCGTTTAAAGGCTGCGCCAGCCTTACGACTATGATTGGCCCTACTTGACTTGTTGACATCTTTTTTGTGGCGATTGATAAGCACATCTTTTTCCTGGCCCTTAGGAGCACCAACAACATCTTTCGATTTACTTTGTTGAGGCGGCGCTCGACCAGAATTATTGTTTCCATATTTAGCTGCCCGCTTTGCTTCGTATCTCGCATTCGTTTGTCGTAGACTGTTGATAGGTGAGGTCTCGCGGATCCGGTGGGATATAGACTTGGCTCAAGAATGCTGCAATCGCTTCTTCGAAGTTGTTGTATCGGCACAGGACACGGCGCACAAACACTTGTCACTTCTAGAACACTTAAGAAAGCCCTTGCAGTTTTTGCTCAATCGACTAAGTTGTTCCTGACGGTTGTCTTTGTCGGCAGCAGATGTTGCCGCCCGTTGGTGGGGTGGAACGTATTTACCATCAGCCGACGTGGTAGCGATTGTATCCGGAATTATGTTTCCCTCCAAGTCTCCTTTTCGGCCATAAATGCCTTCTTTAACTGGAAAATAAAATATTTAGCGGGAATGTCAACATGTTAGCATATTGCTCACCTTTCACGATGTTTTTTTCCTCAGACGCTTCTTTATCTGAGTCCATATCGTGATCCCCACTACCGTCTTCATCGCTGCCTTCTCCAAAGTCGTGGGTCGGTAAAAGAATGCTTGTACAAACCTTAGTCTACCGGTGAGTTCGGTTCTGTATGTGTAAACCCTTGCATTTTGAGAGTTAGAAACAATTGTCGAAGCCAAACGGAAATTATAAACCGAGTCGGTAAATATCACTAGAGAGGCCGCCATTTGAAACCAATCTGTTCCATACCCAACATATCCAAAACCCTATTTGCGACTACTGATACACTTCACTTTCAAAATACCCGTGTGTTCTCGCTGTTTATCATTTTATTAGCACAAATTAGACAAATAATCAAATAATAAATTTTCCGTACGGCACATTTGTCAAGACAGAAAAAAAAACAGCTCAAATGTCCATTGTCAAATGTCATTTGTCAATTAGGATAGTGCTGCCAAGTCCCAGTACAATCGAACAGTTATCGAAATTTATCTAGGGTAAAACTATACAATACCTACACCCCAATTTTTTAGAATCTTCAATAAAACAAAAAAATAAACAAAAATAGTAGTTTTTTTATTAAATAAATAATTAACTGTCTTTTTTCATAGGTTTGGCAATTTCATTTGTACAAAAATATGTCAGCATATATTATATATATTTTTTTAAAAAAAAGTTTAAGTGGGGCGTTTTGTAACTCAATCGTTGGGTAAAAAGCCCCGTATTAGTTACAAAACGCCCCTAAGGAAAAATTAGGAACAAATATTATAAAGTAAGGAAAATTAAATTATTTGGATTTGTAATATGGTCTGTCAGCCTTATTTGCATTGTATTTGAAAATGTGTCTCTTCAGGGTTCTGAATGGTATGTTGAACTCCCTACATGCTTCATTCACTCCCAAAGTTTTATTTTTTACCTTCACCATTGCTTCTTTCATTTTTTTCGGACCATAGTGCCCGCATTGTCATTGTGTAATTTCGTGGTATTTCTATAAACAATATTAAGCAATAAAATTGCTCTGATGAGTGTTATATTCCAATACAATTACTGGGGCGTATTACACTTTCTTTGTTGGGGCGTTTTGTAAATTTCTGCGTGCAAAACGCCCCAGAAAAAATAAAGCAACCCACCTGGTTTAAAAAAAATAAACAAAAACGAACTAAAAAGCCAATTTTATGCACTTTCTAAATATATATATCATTTTAATATAATGTGCATAGTTTCTGAAAAAATTAAATTTTTACTGTACTCACCGCAATATGTTTTGGCGCCAAAATTCTTTTTTGTCGTTTTTTTTTCGACAGAGCACATATAACACTACTACTCAATAGCACAGTTGAGGAACGACTGAAAGTAGTTTGAACAGGTCTGGTCGTGATTGCATAACAACAACAGTGTGCGTGCCAGACTACTGGGGCGTTTTGTAAACTGGGGCGTTTTGTATAGTTTTACCCTAAGCCTATATAGGATTGCAAAAAAAAACGCGCCTAATAGCGTCGTCTATGTCGTAAATGTCGTTTATTGCGTCGTCTATGTCGTCAATAGGATTGTCAATGTCATTCAAAACAGCTGTTAGTGCAACGTCTCTAGCTCTACTAGTTACTAGTAAAGCATACGCGCAGGAACAGAACAGGACTGCTTGAATATGAATTTATTAATAAATTCGAATTTAATGACTGAACGACTTTGAGTTGGTCAAGTTGAATAATAAACAAGCAGCTAGTTGCAATAATTGCAAAATAAATCTTTTAAACATACTTGATCGCCTCAGACACTTTTTTTTTATTCATCTACATATTTAGAAATGTGTGCAAAATTTTAAATAAATAAAAACGTTTACCCATTTTAAAATAAAAAATTTACCTATTTTATATTTCAATTGTCTTAATTTTATAAAAACTATAATGTATTGCTTGATTGACCTTAGTCGACATGTCGTGTCGTCAATTTTGAATTAACGACACGTAATTGACGAATGACGACGCGTCGACAATTGCGTAGTCTACATGGTGTAGTCTACGCGGCACAACACTGAAGAATACCAACAGACCGTTTTGATGTTGAAAACGTTCAAGACGATGCGCTATCAGGTAGCTTCTTTAATATCATTCTTGAAATTGAATTGCACGAAACACATAATCAGAGGTAGAATTCAGAGATAGAATTTTTCAAAAGTCCGTCCAGCAACTTGCATCAACTTATGACTTATGACAACTGTCAGTGACGCATTTGCAGGAATTGCAAAGAAGGCGACGAAGATGGGACTTCTCCCGGGAAAGGCAAACCTATAACGCTTCAACAGCGCCCCGAGATGCTTGCGGATGTATGTTAATTCTGCGCTTAGATTGCTGCAAATTGTAGTCTTCAGAAAATATATCCCCAGGAAGCGAGTTCCAGAGTTTGCTTGTCCTGTAACAGAAGGAGTTTTGGGAAATTGATGTCCTCGCGGTTGTCAAGTGTACTGTATGGTCATGACTCATGAGCATTAGCTGCCTGTCTTGTGGGGCGCCCAGAAGTTGCATTACCATGGAAGTAACTATAGAACAAGCATAGATCAGCGACTTGACTTCTGTGCACTGCGACCCCAAGTGGGCCTATTGTGATGTGCTCCATTTATAGCTCATCCATGATGCCGCAGTTTATTATAAAGGCGGCTAGCTCTTTGTGTGTGCTGGCAGGTCTGCTGCTTCGAGGTAGAAGCTCAGAACAGTTGCAGTCACATAATATGTGCTCTTCTGTTTTTGCGTCTTCTGTCTGCAGGTGTTGTTTTGTACTATACAAATGGTCATCAGGTGTTTTTTGACACGACAGTACCCTGTACCTGTAAAGAAAACTGTGACCAGTCGAATCTGACTTCTACTTAATTGTAGTAGGTAGTTGTTTTGTTTTTTTTTGTGGGAACTATTTGGCATGACATTTTTGGCTTGCCTGTTTCCTTCGGTAACCCTCCAGAAATGGAGCTTTTTTTCGTTCAGCCAGGCTTTAACACTACTTTTTACAGTGTTGATTAGTAGCCCGCAGAATGGTCTTGGCATCATGAATTGGGATGCGGATCCTTTTCTGGATAATTCGTCTGCTTTCTCGATGCTTTCATAACCTCTGTGCTCTGGCACCCACATATCAGGTGAAATTATTGTTTGTGGTGGCCAGTATTTGAAGGCAGTCCCAGACCAGTTTTAATGTTATTTCAAAGGCTTCAATTGCAAGTAGAGCTTCCCTGCTATCAGAGAGGAAGTAAATGTTCTTACTTGTTATAGCTCTGTTTAGATTCTCTCGAATGCAAAACTCTATTGCATGTATTTCGGCCTGAAATACGGAACTGCATACATATATCCATACTAGCGAATAGCGATGTTTTAATGCACGGACCCTATACTCCGGCTCCAACTCCTTCATTTGTTTTGGATCCACCTGTATACCATTCAAGTGAATCGTTGGCAAATGTTGGTTTGTTCTGTTCCCAGTTTAGACGGCCTGGGAATGTAACCTTAAAGTTGTGTCGGAAGTTATAGCGTGGTAGACATTTGTCTGTTAAATGTATTCCCCGTAGTTAATTTTGTCTGACTTCTTCTAGGATATCAGGAAATTTGATTCATCTTCTGTGATGAGCGTAAAGGCGTTAACCATTGCTTCTTTCATGAGTTCTAGATGAAGTGGTGGGATGTTTAGGATAACCTCAAGTGCAGCTGTTGGTGCAGTTTTCATTGCCCTAGTTGCTCAGACACATGCAAGTCTCTGTATTTTGTTGAGTTTAGCCTATGCTGACCTCTGCGTTGCTTTGTACCACCAAACGGCGGCTGCATACGTGATGATAGGTCTTGTTATTGCCGTATACATCCACAGTGTCATTTGGGGGTTAAGTCCCCAGTTTTTACCGAGTAGACTTTTGCTGGTCCATAAGGACAGCCAGACAGTCCAGTTTTATTCCTAGGTATTTGACTTCCGTAGAGAATTCTATTATTTCGCCGAAGAGTGTAGCATTTCTAAATCTTTCTCGCTTTCTTTTCTTGGTGAATGGAACTATGGTGCTTTTTTTGGGATTGACTTTAAGGCCAACTTTTGTACACCATTGAGCAACTAGGTTTAGAGCCCTCTGGAGGCGATTCGAGATAGCTATGTCGTCTGCATATCCTTGGACATAGAAACCGTCATTGCTGAGAGTTGTCAGTAGTTTATTTACTACGATTGACCATAGTAGGGCTGAGAGTACTCCCCTCTGGGGGCATTCTTTCGTAGCTATCATACTGAGTTTAGTGTATGAGATTTTTATTGTTTTGTCCTCTAGCATGAATTTTATCCATTTACATGTAGTTTCGTCAATTCCCATGTTTTGGATACCTCTATATATTTGTGAGAATTCTGTATTGTCAAATGCTCCTTCTATATCGAGGAAACAACCGACCGCTACCTCTTTGTCCCTGAGAGAATTTCCAATTCTTGAGGTAAGGTTTTGCAAGGCATATTGGTCGATTTCCCCGGTTGGTAGGCATATTGATATTTGTGAATGGGGTTTCTTTGAAGTGCCCCGTCTTTGATATGTCTATCCAGGATAGTTTTGAAAAAGAAGGAAGAGGACCTAACTAAATATACGCTGTCATCGAGAAAAGACTCTCACCGCCAGCGACATGGGCAAAAAGTCGCAATATGGACAGATGTAACTTTGACGTTGTCGAAGACTTTTTCACCCTTGTCTCTGCTCGCAAAATGTCATCGGCGTTGAGCTCTTGCCATTCTTTCTTCTTCAATCTAAGAAATCATCTAAAAATTAAATCCCTCTCTCATAAAATCAAAGAGTTCTTCTCTTGCGAAAGTTCGAGAGAAAGATTCTTCGAGTGATATTCGGTGCAGTTTTGTATCGGTGAAGCCATCCAACTCAATCCATCGACTAACTTTACGGACCATACGGCGAAGGTAAAAAAGTTTAAAATATAATAGCGTATGGAAAATAACGTATCAGCCCGACGAATCTTAGATCACCTTAAGTGGCACGCACAACTGGAGAGAGACCTTAACCGGCTAGGTGTGCCTAGCTAGAACCAGCTAGCTAGGGACCGAGCTGCCTAGAGGAAATTATTGAAGATACGCAAAGGCTTAGCAGCCAAAATATATACTATCGAGACAAGGACAAGCCAGCTTTGTTCCTGCAAAAGTCTTTCAGTTTACTGAAGCCCTGTCAAATGAGTACATCTTAGATTGATGGAAAGTATTTATAAATCACAAGCATCATTGTTAGCGCCCCCTTCCCAAATGCTCGTCAAATTGAAACGATTTTTCGACACGTTTGCCGATTTTTCTTATTAACCTCATTTCCCGTAGATTTTTTTTTTCATAAATATATCCAATCCATCATCCATTGCTAATCGAAAAGCGCTGTTAATTTAAAAACTGCTTCCTCAAACATTAATCTTGTAAATTTAATATTTTTCCTGGGGGAGGTGGATGTCGGGGGATAAACGCAATTTTTAAAGCAAACGCCAGAGACGCTGTCAAAATCCTTGGCTTTCGCATTTATCTATTCATTCATTATGCCAAACAAGAAAAGGGACGACAAAAACATTCATTTTCGACAGCAGCTCGTTAACAGTTTGTTCTTAATCAAAACCGACAGCAGCAGCTGTAGGACACAGGACGAAGGAAGACAGTTTGTGGATCTTTTCATTTCTACACGCAACAAAAGCTCGACCGAAATATTCCTAAGCGTATTTTGAATAATTTTCGAATTTATCTTGTCGTCGCATCTCGTAGAGCCGAGAAAGCCCTGCCTTGTCAGAGACTTTGAACATCAAAATCATTTTCGTTATAACCATTTTTCGACCTTCAAGGGATTTGTATTTAATTTTTGTCTGTGACGGGTCCTTGTCTAGGTAAAAGCATGAGTCCTTTTCTTCTTTCATTTTTTTTTTTTGTTTGTTGTTCTTGTTGGGTGTATAAATTTAGATATTGTATCTTATTCCCGCTGATGCTGAATAATTAAAACAAGAACGGGTTAAGTTATAGGCAGTTCATCTTTTTTAGGTCGGGCTGTCAGGAGCTGATGCTGCTGTGTTGGATCCTTTTTTTGGGGGATGCGTAGTTCTCATATTTGTCATTAGATATTTTAATTGAATGCAGATTGCTTTGTTAATTGACAATTTTAACACCATTAATGCGTCTGTCCTTGAGCGTGGGACGTCATTAATATGCGGCGATCTCGTCCTGGCCGCTGTTGGGTTTCGCATATCTAATTAGATGGTATACACCGCAGAATGTCACGAATGATGATGTGAAAATGTATGCAAATGGGTGTGCTTGAGGCGATAGTTAATTGTTGAAATGCAAATGTGCGAGCTAGACCGCAGCGGGCGGTCTTAATTGAATTGACAACATCTTATTTAGCCACTTGTCATAATTCAAAAATGAAACAATTTCATTTCAATATGTGTATAGTCGGTAGAATTTCAATTGATACACATTTTCAATTTTAGCCCGCCCAAAAGAGACCATAAAACATTTCCAAGCGCACCAAGAAACTCTCTCGCCACAACTTCATCCGAAAGCCATATATCTCATTGGTAAAGGCACCAACCCACACTCAGTTTCATGTGCTGCCAAATAGTCAGGGTCTTGGGTGAGCTCTATGTGCTGGACTATAAATCTCATCCCTTTGCAGACGTTTAAACTCTCGTCTTGAATCGGTATATCAAATGGGGGTATGGAGGGTTGTATAGAAGTCTCTGAATCCACCCTTTTAACATATATTTCATTGGAATTTAGGGGATACCTATTTAGTTCGAAGGCGGGTGGTACCTAACCTATCGCTAAAATTGCACCTCACAAAATCGCATTCTCCAAGAAAATGGGTGCTGAGGTCTTTGCGGTATGGTGGTGTGCCACCCCCTATTGGGTGAGCATGTTAAAGTTCCGCCTGATGTTGGAGTTACTATTTTTTATAATAAATGGCTAGCCGTAGCCAGAGAAATAGGACAGGATTTTGTAGTATAATTATATTCTGATCTGTGGGAATTCAAAGAAAAGGGAGGGGATTGTGTACAGATAAACGAGGCTTTCGATACGTTTCATCGTAAGAAGAAGAATCGGTCAACAGTTTACTCTGCGATTAGACATCATGACAATCATGACATAGCGAGGTCCTATCAACAGAAAACAATTAAGTTACTTCAATGGGAAGTCGCAATAACGAAGCGCATTGACAAACTGAACCTTTTCCATTCTGACAATCGTCAAGTTTGAACATTTAGACCGACATGGCGACATCAACTTTGGTTTGTAAATAATTCGGGACCGCATTGACGACAGAGGGCTTCATCAGCATTAAGCAAGAAGCAATAAACTCTTTTTAGAACTTTTGCTGTTCCGAAATATACTCGAGATGAGTGGATTCTGTCAAAAATGTTCGATCTTCGGTCTTATTATTCAGACTACACTCAGAGAAAAAAATAGTTATTTTTGACTATTTTTTAACTATTTTCATAGTAAAAATCGGGAACACTATTTTAAATAGTTAAAAATAGTTATTTATGACTATTTTCATTGTCATTTAATAATTTTCGTTAAATCAACTACTTAATGGTTAATATTACTAGTTACAATAGTTATTTTTAACTATTTTATTGTCAGTTGATATTTTTTCCAAAACTAACTATTCAATAGTCAAATTTAGCTATTCAATAGTAAAATCAACTATTCAATAGTCAATGTTATTAATAATAATAGTAATTTGTGACTATTTTGATTTTCAATTGTTTTTTTTTTTAGAATCAACTTCTTAATAATCACTATAACTATTTAAGCAGCAACATATACCTATTGTGCATATAGTTAAATTTGATTTTATCGAATAGTCGTTGAATGACTATTAATATGGTCCTCTTCAATACCTGTTTCACGTTTTGGAAATGCTTACCTGGTAGTTTTTTACTTGCCGCGTATACAAGAATAATTAGTTTCCTGAAAATTCTTAAAAAAATCAACAAAAACATTTTTCTCAAATAATTTCAATTGACATTTTATTATATCTTATATAAGAATTTAAAAAAAATTCAAATGATAAACAAACAATTAGAAATATTTATTTTTTTAAGTCTTATTAATTTTTTGTTCGTTACAAATTAAAAAGAAGTAGTGGGGAATTAATTTCGTTAAACTTAAAAATTAAAGGTCTTTTGTATTCCGCCCCAAGTTAATTTTATATTATTTAATACAAAAACACAAACGAGTTACCTACTTACATAATCTGTGGCACATGTTGAGCTCGAACTACAGGAACTTGAGGGCGATGATAGCCTTATGTTTTCGTAAGAACCACTTATGCTTTCCTCCACTGTAGTAACGCTAGCTGCCGAATGCACTAGAAACCCCTTGATTTTTTTTGCATTAAAATTAAAACAAATGTAACATAAATTAAGTTAACAGAGTTACCTCAGATTTTTTCCAGATTAACTAATTTCCCCGCAATCGGACGAACAATCCGTACGATTTCTTGTAATTTCCCACAATTTATCTTAGATCGTAGTTGTCTAAAAATTTTAAAATAATTAAATCGAAGCCAAGATCTTTAAAAAAAAATATTGTTTTAGAACAACATAAAAACACAATCGCTTCGGCGCCGTGAAATAAAGCCAAAGCTAGCTTCACATTGAAAAGTTAAGCTCATTGGCCATTTTGTATTAGACAAAAACAAAAAAAATGTTTCGGTTTTGCATTATACAAAATGGTGGCAAAGCTTTACTTCTGTCCCACACAAAAATGTATGAGTTAGCTATCTAGTTAATATATCAAAATCTATGATAAAAACTTACCAACAAATATAATAATAGAGAATTTCCAGATCCCAATTCTGTAAAATAGAATACAGCTTGCCGTCCTCGATTGTCTCACAGGTACCTATCATTTGTCTGGAAAATATTTCATGTCCTTCACTGTCGACAAATTGAACTTGAACTTTTTATTGCAAACAACTTTTCCAAAAGGACACTCCGCACAAAATGATCGTCATGTAACAAAGAAATCCACGCGCAAGCGAAACTACTTCGAAATAGTCATTTGCAACTATCTTGTTACTACACGTAGTCATTTTTAACTATGTGGTAGTCGTTGTGAATTAAATTAAATAAATACTACTATTTCATAGTAGGAAGTTATTATAGAATAGTCAGAATTGATTGTTAATTCTTATTTTGAAGAAACTGTTCAATAACTATGCTTTAATATCAAAATAGTCACAATTAACTATTTTGTATAGTCACTAAATAAAATGATTGATTTTTAACTATTTTTTAACTATTTTGTAACTATTTTCAATTTATTTTTGTGCAAAAATAGTCATTCGACAAATTTCATTGGATTTCATAGAGTGACTATGGCAATAGTTACAAAAGTAACTATTTTTTTCTCTGAGTGTAGGTACAGACAAAGAAAACCTTTTCGGTTTAAAAAATAACATGGCTATTGGCTATGCTAATTGAGGGCCGACGGTGGAAGATCGAGAGTTACGGATGGGCCAATTTAGCATCCTACATTTGCAAACCATACTGGCGGGTCATTAAAAATGATTATGACGACAATGATAAAGGCTGCTAATAGAGTACCTTATTATACCCGGTACCACACTGTGGTGAGGGTATATTCACTTTGTCATTCCATTTGTAACGCCCATAAGGAGGCGTTGTAGGTATGACAAACTATATATAGTATTGATCAGCATCACTTTCTTAGTCGATCTAGCGATGTCCGTCTGTCTGTCCGTCTGTCCGCACGATTACGGCCGTAATTTAAGAGCTATCGACTGAAATTTGGTACGTAAGCTTTTATCCACCAAACTGAGGCTAAGTTCGAAGATGAGCAAGATCGGATGAAAACTACTACTACCTCCCATACAAAAATATCAGATTTATATAGTTTTTTATGTTAAAAATTAAATTTAAATAGCTACAGTAAAGATAGCAAGTTTAAACTTTGCACATATTGTTTTAATAATATTTTAAAATTTTTGACAAAAAATGAGCTTGGTCGAATAAAAAGTACCCATACCTCCCATACAAATATATAAATTTTTTAATACTAAAATATTTTTTTTATTTTAGAATAATATAGTACCGGGTATTTGAGCTTCGGCATAGTCGAAGATAATTGTCTTACTGGTTCAAATAGCTTTGGTGCAGTGAGTGGGAGAATCCTGGAATGCATTTTAATTCGGCGTTAGGTTAGGCGATACCGCCCAAGAAATAATGCCCAAATCAATTTGGAAATAACGCCCTAAAAAAACTCGTACAATTTGTTGTTGCAAATTGTTTCGTCATTTTGGGTGTTATTTCCTTTCCATTCATTTTTTTGACAAGCAGTAAAGCCCAAAATTGTACTAAGTGGAAATGCATAAATAGTGGAATAATTATGGAGGGGCGTTGGATTCATTTTTGGGCGCTATACATTTTCCTTATTTCCAAATCGATTTGGGCGCTATTTCCTTGGGCGTTATTGCCTAACGCCTATTAATTCTATCAAACTCATTTTCAGCGTCATCGAGTATATTTTCCAAACAATATTCTTATATTTTTCAAAATTCGAAAACAAACACATTTTCTGGCATTTTAAAAAAAAAAAAAATTCTGGCTTAATTTCTTCTCGCGTAATTTTCGGGAGCCGCTGAGGCCCTCCCCCTCAACAAACATTACCAAACATTACCAAACATTTTTAGAAAGGCACGAATAAGGTTGTTCAAAAATGAGCTTGTATGTTCAACATTCATCATGGTGATCTACGATCAGGGACTGGAGCGACAATCTCCAAGGAACAGAGATCAACTTGGCGAATTTTCCGTCAGGACCCTGACTGGGTTCTGGAGAAATTTCTAAGCAAAACTAAAAATCATCTTCAACGATACGAGGCCCATTTTTGGACGAACGGTTATGGTCAACACCCAAAATTGCAGGATTTGGGACGATGCCAATCTACATATAAGGTCTACAAGGTGTGGATTTTGGACCGGCCGGAATCATCGCACCGTACTTCTTCGAAAACGACTATCCCCATCACCAACAGAAAGTGCTACTGATAGATGATAGCCAATTTCTTTTGTCCCAAATGATACACTGCTGAAAGCTTTGGTAGGTTTGCTGAAGAGGTCTTTAGAAGGCACAGATTGGCGCCAAGAGTAGTTGATGTTTAGGTTTGCTCTTAGTTGTTTTATTTCGTTGTTGGCATTCATGTACCTCATGCATGAGGTTGCTAGGCCTTGAACTATAAGGAGTCCATCTGGTAGGTAGTAGCCTTAATCGCTGCAAAGCTCCACCGGAAGCTATATTCTGGTACCACGGGAGACAGGAGTCCCTGTGTTAGGTCGATTTTCTGATGACTTGTCAATCTTGTCATCAGTCGGCTAAGCACAGCCTGTCTGAAGAGTAGGCCCCCTAGTGGGAGTATCGTGGTGGCTGTGGTTGCCCAAAATCGCAGGAACATAAGTGTTCTTGGGCTCAAGAGGTGTTAGATAGGCCTCGCTCTCTAGCAAGGAGTATAGTTAATGCCTTATACATGACTATGAAATTGTACTGGGGTAGTACTTGTACTGCCCTGGGGGGTGGTCAACGCCTTTCTTTTAACCCCTTCTGTGTGAAGGCCCACCGTGTTATTGAGCCGTCAAGGCAGATGTACACGTTAAGCTCTCCATTTCATTTTCTCTCTCAAATGATATGGATATGAACGTCATTGAGTTTCCAACAGGACGGCTTTGCGTGCGACACATCTGATGTCAGCATTGGTATTCTGCACAAGCAATCTGAGGACATTATTTATCTCACGCTTAAGGAACTTATAAACTGACCCGGTCGACTTTTTTTGTGGGCTTTTCTTAAGTTGCTAGTCTATGAAAATAAGTCGCAAACGACCGATACCCTCTAAGTACTGATTATGTTCAGTATGCCATCGCTTAAATTCAGCATGATATATTTGCGCTGGAGTAAGCGAAAATTGGACTTCTGGGATGCGCGCTAAGCTATAGACTTTTGAAAATACGTTTACGTAAGGAACCGAGTTCAACAGTTTATACTATTGTCTATCGATAAATATTCGTTCATTCATTCATTTTCAATGGACCGCTTATTCATTAAGTGGGTCGGGGGTGTAGGTCGCTCAAGTGGACAATCCACAGCTCTCGATTCTCCGCCATCGATTCTAAATCATCAAGGGCAATCCCCATACGGGTAGAGGAGATATCATGAACTTGATCTAACCATCTCATCCTAGGTCTACCTTAGGATGATGATATGGATTCCATAGCACGTCGTGGGATCCTGGTTGGGGAAATGCGTTTCACATGACCAAAACCACCTAACCATGAACAGCTCGGTCCGGAGAAGTAGCTGTTCGACATTGAGTTCCTCACGTATTCTAATACGATATCTACGGGTTACACCAGCAATACAACGGAGGAATCTCATTTCGGCAGCTTGTATCCGTAATCTTATATACTTTCGGTCATTACCCGAACCTCATGATCATAGGTAAGAGTTGTAACAAACACCGAATTAAAGACTGACAGCTTAGTTTTGACACCAAGTTCAGTGTTCAGTCCTCCTAATAACAGAATGACCGAGCTGTTTCAAAATTGACCCAGCCTGACCAATCCTACAGGAAAACTCAGCATTGCTCCTTCCATCACTCGTGAATAAATACTCGTAAGTCATGAAAAAGTAATGTCCTCGCGGCTGGTATACTGATGGTGATGTGCAATCGTTGCTTGTCTTGTAGGCCCCTCATGTGTAACATTTCGAGGAATAATTTTGTTAAGCTCCTCCGAACATTTGCCATGGTAGTGCCTATGGAATAGGCTTATGTCTGCGACTAGTCTTCTGTGCCCCAGCGGTTGTAAATTTGAGGCCTTGGTATATCACAAGAGCTTTATAGAAAACGAGTAGTTGTTGCCAGCTCAAGTATTTACCTTTTTGGTAACTTAGCTTCGAGGACCCTGATCCGCCAATATTGAATAAGTGTTCTTTATATTC
Organism: Cheilosia scutellata; assembly: GCA_955612985.1. Lineage (NCBI taxonomy): Eukaryota > Metazoa > Arthropoda > Insecta > Diptera > Syrphidae > Cheilosia > Cheilosia scutellata. The sequence goes on from OY015313.1 coordinate 84,704,696, forward strand.
CTAAGTCGAATTTATAAGGGTTGCCGGCAAACTCAACACTGCTTTGTAAAGCTCGCTTTGGTTGTAATTCCAGTGTGACGTGGAACCCAGACAAGAGTAAGAGCTCCTGGTTCCTTAGTTGTAGCTATAGGTTTGAGGTAGCGAACTTCTATTACTGATGAATTAAATTCTTCATTGATGAAACCTTAAGGGACCTTTAGGCCTGCACTCAGTATGTTTCTAAATGATGGGTTTGAAATATCCTTTAAACCTTACTGAACCTTATTTTAATTTACTACCCATCAGCCACATCCTAAGGTAGATCGTGCCTCTGGTGTATTGTACCTACTGCAGTAGTGAAATCAAAGACTATGCTGGTGAATTGTTGGCTATAAGCTCCACGTGCTCCTCTAGCTTTTTCATTCGTTCAATGTAAGCCTTTCTGATAAAGTCTGACGTCCCTGTATACCCTATAAAAGTGGCATCTCCTACATCAGCTAAGGAATCCTTCCAGAACGTGTCGTGGTTATAACTCTGTATCGACAAAAATTCTGTATTTCAAAAATTTGTTTTTCCAAAAACTCTGTTTTGTGAAGTCGGTTCATTCTGGTTGACGGTGGCTTCTGATCCAGTATTTTATTTTAAAGACATAAAGAGGCATTTAGAAGGACAACTCTATGACAGTCAAGTTGGAACTTACACAAACAAATTTTTCGTTCACAGCACTTTCCTAATAGTAGCTATAGCTTCTGGCCTATGCTCTCAAGAAAAATATCAAAGAAGCCTAAGAGCTTCGATCTTATGTCCTATCTCATCTATTTAACTTTAGACAATATTGAGGGAGTGTACTCAGCTTGCGTTTTTAAGAGCTTTATCCCCAATACCTCACATACATTCTAGGACACCGCCAGGGGACTCTGAGTGTTTGTTTAAGCCACCAAAGGAGGCTCATGAGGTGTGATACTTAAATGTCAAAATGTTTAATAGAAATTAGCGTTGAGTCCAATATATTAGTAATCGGTAGAAATCCTCATAAGGATCCTTTGATACAGTAAATTCCGCCATCACTATCACTAATTAAAAGTCTCAGCGGTATCCCAATCCATTTACTCGAAAAGGAACTCTTCCCACTCTTGCGGAACCCATAATTATTAAAGTCATTTTTGTCACTTAGCGTTAAGAGAATGTTCACTGTTTTGGTGGCCCATTCTCGTCAACAGTTTCTGTTTAAAAATGCTTTTCACTATTTAAATCCATTCGTGTGTCCCTATAGTGAAATGTGGTTTACTAGGTACAAGGACACACATTGCCCTATGATAGCATCACCATCATCATCATCATCATCAGCCATCACCGCCATCAGAATCCACCCTCCTGAAGGGGCCATTGCAACACAGTGTGTTATATGTGTGTGTATCATATTCCCAAAACTCCTTCCAGTCCTTATAAACCTACACCCTCGACCCAAGCAATCCTGTAAACGACATAACGATGGCAACAGCAACTGTATAACTGCCTGCCGTTTTCCTCAAGTGTGGAATCTGGCAGGTTTCTCTCCCGGAGGTATCCTGCGGGTATAGTTAGTATCCTGGTATTGCTAACCGACAAAACAACTTGTCTCACAAAAATGACTACGACAAGTCCTATGGCCGGGAACGACAACGAGGCATAATGGAAGGGATTCTCTGGTATACGACAATGAGGACGACAACAATGACGACGACAACGACAACGACAACGATGGCGATGGCGATGGCGACGACTATAGGAATCCTTGGTAAGTAGTAGTACGTAAATGTAAGGATGTTAGCGTTTGATTGGAATCAACACACGCAGACCCGGCGCTATGGTTTGCTCGTCGGCTGTTCGGGTTGGAATTTGCATATAAAGTCGTCACGTTTGCGGTTTTGTGTACTCCTCGAATGACCCTCTTTTTCTCGGCGGGGTTCGTCGTCATTGCTGTTGTTGTAACTTTGAATAAGTGTCTCCTATACGAGGGGGAGGTCGACTTGTAAAACAATGATTTCCGAGAGACTAATGTTTAGGACGGGTGGATGTATGTATGCAGGATATTCAAATGCGAGCATGTTTTGTGCGAGCGTGCCGAGTGAAAGTTGCCGATGACAATTTTTCCGAAAATTAGATCAGCTTCCTTGAATGCTTGCGGGGGTAGGTGAGTGTGTGGGTATATTTGGCTTTGAGGACATCCATTGCCATTTGTGAATTTTGAGATATTTGACAGGAATAAATTTGCAATCAGCTTCTGCCCTGAAAGCATATTATGGTCAATCCGAAAAGGATGTGCCTTTCAATACAACCTGGTTGGACTTGAAATTGGAATAGAAAAGGTTGAAATTGAACTTAAGTAAGGAGAACATTTAGGGAAATACGCATTCCATTGTAGATTACTACATGTGGTACGTTAGTAGGCGAAGGGATTTCCGAACATCTCAAAAGATGCTAAGAGCTTGCAATACTTAAAGTTGTGTGGAACTTTACTCAATTTAGATGGCGCTTTCAGTCCGGGGTAGAACAGGCCTCCATGCCCGTAGCTGCCTCCAGTTGCGCACACAAAGTAATTGATTGAAATCGATCTCTAATTGTGCGCGGTCTTTTTTGATTTGGTGTCCCTCAGTAGAGGACTCAAAGCTGTTAAACGGACTTTTTGGAAATTCTGGGCACCTCTAATGTTGGCTTGTGAGTTTCGTTCACACCCGATCCGCGTTACAAAAGCTTTTAGATGTTAACACAGAATAGCCAACAGGATCTAATACGGACATTCAGGAGATTTATTCCTCTGGAGTTGGCGCAGTTAATAGCATTTCTTTTCTTGTGGATGTGGCACATATGCCCCCATTCGTCAGACCAATATTTGCATAGATAAATCGGTGCATGCTCCTTATACCATAAGATAAGATCTCCAAGTCTAAGGCGGCGGAAATTTTTGCATGTCATCGTCCAGGGGCTGAATCGTCTCATCCGTGAACGAGCAATACGTGACGGAATTTGTTTTTGTAAGTTTCAGAAGCATATTATTAGCTAGTCTGATGGAATTTTTATATTTTTTCCCATCTTTCCGCGGAAAGAAATCCATCTTGGATTTTCATGGCCATTTTTGGGACACTTTGGGAAACTCGGGTCTACAGAATTTTTCTTTCCAAATACTCAGCTTTGGATCTACCACCGTATTCCAATCACATCTCTGAAAGGTTCTGTTCGCGGTTGGCATCCTTGGGAAGATCGTTTTCCTAGTAGTACTTCCGGTTCGACAGCCCTTTCTTTCTAAGAAGTCGAATTTTGTACAGCTCTCTGAGTGGCTCTAAGTTTGGTCTGCAGCATCGTTTGCTGTGTTGGGTCCTTGGCTACAAGCTAGCATTCCTCATCGAACCAGGGGTTTCGTTGTGGTCTCCTAGTGACACACAGCAAATCAGTGATAGCATTTCTGATGGCATGTTGGCAGAGTTTCCACTGTTCCCCTGTAATTAATGCCGCTGATGCATTTGCTACGAGGTTAAGGGAAACTTGATTGTCAAAGATTCAACCAGTCTCTTGCGAAAGTAGCCTAGCGACGATAAATCTTTTTATTGCCTCCGTTGGGTGTTGTTACGTGGTGGATATTGCCATCCGTACTTTGACTTGTTGTGGCCCGTATCTATGTTGGCTCCTCGTAACTTTCGCAACGATCGCAACGTGAACAATTTGATTGTCCCTTTCTTGGTCTAGAGTAGAGATCGTAAAGTCACTTTGCAGGTAATATTAAGCTTGGGAATCGTGACCAGACAAACAAAGACGAAAAGACGACGTTTCGCCTTGCAGCGTACTTGATAAGTCAGTTTCCGGAGGTGTTGCCCTTACCATGCAGGCTATGAGCTTAAGCGACTTTTCAGTCAAAGATGCCCTGATTTACCATCTAAGGTCTACGATGGCAAGACTCGCGTTAAACTCGTTAAATTTCTTCTCATCGAAGACCTTCTTAAGAAGATATTAAAAAACTGGCCGAATTCACAAAAATAGTCATAGTAAGTCGACTTGAATTGACTACTGGATTTTGAACCTGAACCTGAACGTGAAAACTAACTTGAATTGTTTGGACTCAAATGTCACTTCTTGAAAATTGTATTTTTTTTTCTCAAGGGGTTCCGACTGGTGCTCTACGTCAGGGTAATCGAAATGTCAAACTGCACTCTCGATGACCCAATAGAAACGTCAAAATTGAGTTTTTCGGACACATGTTGACACAAATATGTAGATGTAGATATGTAGACCAACGAATTGAATCTGGTGCGACAAGATATGGAAAGTGACTTAAATGTAGAAGATTTGGATCAAATCACTGTTAAGGCAGCTCCAAAAAAATGTTTCGGCCATACATCTGCGCCTAAAAAAAAATGGTATAATAAAGAATGCGAAAAAGCTAGGAAAACAACTTTCAAACTTTTAAAACTGGCCCGTAAATCTGGTGCCGATATCTTCAGGCAATTATATTTAGAAGCTAACAAAAAATTTAAAAGTATCTGCCTGCGCAATAAAAATATGTATTTTGCTAAACTCATTGAAGAGGCCTCATCTGCAAGAAATCCTAAATGTTTTTGGAAAGCTATTCGAACAATTAATGGACGGACTTTTTCTACTGGAGTTCGATTAGACTCTAATGCCTTTAAGACACATTTTTGTAATCTTCTTAACCCTGTAAACAATAGCAATCCGATACACTATGCCTCTCCTCTGATATTGAATGACTATTTGGATAGTCCTATACACTTGGATGAAGTACAAACTGCAATTGCGAAATCAAAATTAAACAAAGCTCCAGGAGTTAATAGAATAACATTTGTGTTGAAGCTGAGATGAAGGTTAACGTGAACAAATCTGAAGTGATGGTCGTCTCCAGAACGCCTGTTCAATGCACTCTGCATGTTAGTGGAGTCCCATTGAAACAGGTGGAGAAGTTTAAGTATCTCGGGGTCTTATTCACGAGTGATGGAAGGAGCAATGCTGAGTTTTCCTGTAGGATTGGTCAGGCTGGGTCAATTTTGAGACAGCTTGGTCATTCTGTTATTAGGAGGACTGAACTTGGTGTCAAAGCTAAGTTGTCAGTCTTTAATTCGGTGTTTGTTCCAACTCTTACCTATGGTCATGAGGTTTGGGTAATGACCGAAAGAATAAGATCGCGAATACAAGCTGCCGAAATGAGATTTCTCCGTTGTATTGCTGGTGTGACCCGTAGAGATCGCATTAGAAATACCAGAATACGTGAGGAACTGAATGTCGAGCAGCTACTTCTCCGGACGGAGCGGTCCATGCTTCGGTGGTTTGGTCATGTTAAACGCATGTCCCCGACCAGGATTCCACGACGTGCTATGGAATCCGTACCATCGGGCAGGCGTCCTCTAGGTAGACCTAGGATGAGATGGTTAGATCAAGTCCATAATCTCTCCTCTACCCGTATGGGGATTGCCCTTGATGATTTGGAGTCGATGGCGGAGGATCGAGAGCTATGGAGGGTCCACTTGAGCAACCTACACCCGCGACCCACTTAATGGACAAGCGGACCATTTGAAAATGATGATGATGATGATGACATTTGAATTCTATAAGTGCTTAACAAGTGATGCACTTTTAATGCTAACTAATGCGCACAATGAAATTGTTTACTCTGGCAATATACCTCAAGGCTTCCGCAAATCAATTCTCTTTCCTATACACAAAAAGGGAGACATAAATGTAACTGAGAACTATAGAGGTTTATCCTTCTTGAACTGCTCTTTAAAAATATTTTCCGCGATTCTGTACGACCGAATTATAACTTGGGTTTAAAGCTCTAACCTGCTGAATGACTTTCAAGCTGGATTTAGAAAAAATCATTCAACTATTGACCGGATATTTGTTCTAATAAATATTGCTCATGCTTACCAGGAAAGGAGCAAGAAATTATATTCGTTCTTTGTGGATTTCAGAGCTGCCTTTGACTCCATCGATAGAAGATCGCTATTTTACAAACTCTCCGTTATGGGGATATCATCAAGGATATTGAATATTCTAAGGCAATTATATATGGACACAGAATCTGCAGTATGGAATGGTGAATACCTTTCTGATTGGTTTCCAACAAAAATGGGTGTAAAGCAAGGCTGTATTTTGAGTACACTTTTATTCATCTAGTTTTTGAATGATCTACACGATGAGCTTTGTGGAGGCGTTTTCTGGGGTGGGCGTCGAATCAGAGTTATTATGTATGCTGATGACATAGTCATGATTTCGGACTCCCCTCAAGGACTAAGGCAAATTATATTAGCCCTTGAAAAATATTGCGCGAAATGGAATTTGACTGTTTATTTATGTAAGTCTAAGGCTATGATATTTAGGAAGGGAGGTGGTCGCTACTGCCGCAACGAACGCTGGTACTTTGCTGGACAGGAAATCGAGATTGTGAAGGAATACGACTACCTAGGCATGAAAACCTCAAACCTTCAAACCTCAACGTGAAGAGCCATCTGGCCAAGAAATTAGAAGTAGCCAAGACTGCTCTAAATTCAACATGGAGGACCTGCATGAGCACAAAAACTCTCAGCTCAAGTGCTAAGTTTAAATTGTTTGAAGCGACATCGAGATCTGTGATGTTTTATGCAGCGCAAATTTGGGGATGTGAACAGCATGAGGAAGTTGAAAAGTTGCTTAGATTTTTCTTGAAAAGACTGTTCCGCCTTCCTTCTAACGCTCCGAACTACATGCTGTTTCTAGAGACAGGATTATCTCCATTATTTATATCCACGCTAAAGCTTCACTTCGACTATGTGATAAAAGCAAGGACCCAGTCATGCGCCCAACTGACAAGGCTTACAGTAGAGCATACTGTTTCGACAAAAACTATTTTTTTTCAAAAAGTGGACCGATTTAGCAAGAAAATACAACTTGGAGCTAATTGTAACGCTGGACAATGTAAATAGTTGGAGAATGATTTTATACGATTTCTTACGAAACTTGGACATCAAACTTAGAGAAGAATTCAATGAGAAAGCCAGATCGTCCTTATACAGGCAAATCTACAATAAATTGAACTATGACTTGATGGAGAGAAACTATTTTCAAGATAAAAACGTAACTAGCATTTCAACAATTTTTAAAGCCAGAGGTGAACTGCTTCATCTTTATTACAAGCCACACAGAGAGGATCTCCCTATATTATGCGGTATTTTTAATCTTGCTGTACGCGAAGATGTATACCATTTCCTGTCGGTGTGTCCTATTTTATTGGAAATACGACAAATATACTTCGAGAGCACTGTAATGTCCATGGAAAGAACGTTCAGCATCCTTAATGGAGATGAAGGCTGGAATCGGCTCTTCGAATATTGCAGGGAAGCAGCTGTCTACAGAACCAAAATAATAGCCGAAGAATTTTAGCTTAAATCTATGATATTTAGAAGTGCAACTTTGAGGTGCTACGGTATATTTATATTATTGTTTTTGCTTCTTAAACTAGTTTCCCAACCCAATAATTTAAATTTAAAAGAATTGAATTGTATTTCAATTGTACGGCCAAGGCCATACCTACTAAAATTGTTTGTTACATAACTTGTAAACTTTGTACAATTAGTACTTTATAAATTTGGAAAATAAAACAATATAATAATAAAAATAATATGTAGATGTCAACTTATAAGTCGAGAAATTCTTGACTTGCATTGTCGATGTTGCCGACATAAACGTCAATTGCGAAAACTGTACACTTGACCAATATACCCAATGAAAACTCAGCAACATGAAGATAGAGAGCTGTCAGACTTACTAAGCTAGATTCTTGAACGCCCTTATTTTCTTGGGCGATCCCCATTCCCAACTGAAACCAAATTTTAGGCCGGTCTATCTTGATAAAGTTAATCCGTGTAGGACACATGTATAATTGTATATACAAGTATTCCGTTCAAGCCATCTCCATAAGTGCTCTCAATAAATTTACAATTTCGGCTAATTCCGTTGTCGTCCTCTTAACAACACACTAATGACTCTCACACGCAAACGCATATTACTCTATATAACATATTCAATGTGGAGGCAAATAAATCAAACGATTTCAACATGGTTGGCCGGTTTTTATTATGATACGGATCCCCCTCCCATTGGGGAGGCAAAAGCGGTAAATTATTACCCACCACTCTCGTATTCCTATTGTGATCCCATTACACTTACAGTTGTTGTGCTCTATGCCATAAGGAAACCATAAGGAGTCATCTCTGGCATATATATATAAAAATAAAACAGTAGCCAGCCAAATCTGTAAGATTGGCAGAAGGACGAAAATGTCTTCACAGGAAATTTCCCTAGACTACGATTTGTCTCCGAAAGCTGTAAACTGCCGTGATATCATTTTTGTTTGTGTTTGTGTATTTTTATTAACTATATGTACTGCTGCTCTATCGATTCACTGTGCCTTCTGTCTAAGGCGGCAATATGACCTACAATTATAGCCCATATCCTTGATGAAAGCAAGGGAGATACGAAATAAGTGAGGCTCACTGACATGGACAGGGACAAACATCTCGGACCCACCACCACCCCAATGCCATGGGAAATGTTCTCTTTGGCTTAATTCGATGGCATTCCATTTGGTTTTTTTTTTATTAACCGTCATAAAGCCTCGTCCCTCGTCCTAGTGGTGGGTCGTCGCGTGCTATCCTTGTTTCATCAGTTTGGATTTTTCTCAGATTTTTTTCTTGGTCATCCGGATGTTTTTCTTGTGTGTGTGTTTTTTTTCGCAGAACATAATTTGTAAGGAGAAACAGGACACACGACTTATTTTGTTTGTCTTCAAGAGTCTGGTCTGGTTCCATTGACAAGGACGATGTCCTGGGCACACACAGGGGACTTTAATTTTCCGGAAGTAACATGGGGAATTGCTATTTATGTTTGTCAGTCATTACAGTTTCTTTTATCGTGGGGTGTAAGTGTGAATGCAAAGAAGACAAACAACAGTAAAAACAAAACGAAAAAAAAAAAAGTATTGTAATTATGCAAACTTTTGTCCGGCATCTGAATTTGTTGCTATTTATTTATTTATTTATTCTCAATGACAGGGATACACCCAAAAAACTGTATCCTTGATGGTGTGGGGAAGAAGGGGTCAACGGCTGGTTTATGCTTGTGTACTTTTTGCCGCCATCGATCCCAAGTTGTGTCATTATGTTTGCGTTAATAGCTTAGGAAATGGGATCCTGGTTTCCTTTTTTTGTTTGGCTATACAGTTTCCCAGAAAAATCGGAAAAATTGCGATGGAACCATTTTAAAAGTTCTAAAATTGAATTTTATTGAGCATTTAGTGAATCGTTTAGTGGAATGGGGTGTCAGGCAGACCCAAACCCAATTCATGAGACTAACGGAAATTAAGGACTCTGATGGTGAAAACAGAGATAATCAACATAAATTGTCCACTTAATGGGACATAAATATTGTTGGAGTGGTTGTGATTAACAGCAGATGTGTTGGGAAATTGTATTTATACAAACGGCTGAATTGTAGGTAGTTTGTTACTTAAGGAAGGGCGGTTTGCTTTCTAATTAGGGCGAGCTCGCAATTGTTTGACAATTAATTTTGGATAAAGGTTGTTGTTTAATAATTTGGAGTGATCAGGAAGCCGCTGGTCATCACTATCTCACCATCTCAACTGTGACTAAAAGCATGTTTTTCCAGTTGTGGATCAAGCCCTCAGCCATCCGCAATAGCTTACCTTTTTGAAAAGGAGGTTATTCTTTGTCTTCGAATCTGGCAGTTGGAACCCGGAGATCCGCTTGGCTTGAGTTTTATTAGAAATTCACTCGTTCTGACCTTTGTTCGCGGTTCCGACTTATTCGGACCTTGCATACAGGATTAAAAGTCCATCGAAGAAGTGAAAATTTAAAGAAATTCAATAGATCTACGCTTCCCTTGGTATGGTTTATAAAGCACACACGTACAAAATGACAAGAATGGCTTTGGGACCTCAAGACTGGCCGTTTTCAAGCGTCTGGGTGGTCGGCTTGTCAAGCTCGGCCGTCGAATATATTTAGTTCGAAATGTCTTGTATTGTCGTGCAAATCTGCGGACGCTACTGTTCACAAAAATGGGCATAAGATTCTTGACAACGGCATCGACTTGGGATAGGCATCATATGTAGAACCTCATTTCGCACACAGGAAAAGACCTGGAGCTTGTTCGAAAGGCTGTTAATTATGTAGTATAGTTACACTAGATAGTTGATGGGCTGAGTTGTTAGTGTGAGGCGTGTCAGTTTTTATTTGGTATGGTATAAAACGCCATCAGTTCAAAAAGCTGTCAGGGGTGGATTTGTGTTGTGCTTTTTCTGAGGCCGAGGATCCAGGATTTGCCCAAATAACCACCAAACTTCGCTTAAGTAAGTGGTACTCTTTATTTCAGTAACCAACTTATCAACTTATGTCTTATGATTAATTTAACAATGATTAAACTCCTAAGTTGAGGCTAGCATTGAGTATACAGTATGCGGCCCAACGGCAAAGCATGGCTCCGATATGCGGCTCAGCGACAAGCGTGCCTCCGTACTTAAGGAAGCGGCCCACCGGCAAGGCGTGGCTCCGATATGCGGCCCAGCGATAATCGTGGCTCCGTAATACAGGAAGCGGCCCACCGACAAGCGTGGCTCCGTAATACCGGAAGCTGCCCACCGACAAGCGTGGTTCCGTACTCCAATATGCGGCCCAGAAACAAACGTGACCGAAAGTCCTACACTACTGATTCTAGGTCAGCTTCCCAAAGGAAACTTAGCCACCAAAAATTTAGAACACTGACCGAAGTCAATTTCTATGCGAGATCCTTATCTGGTACACTAGATTGGTACCACCAACACGTAGACATTAGACAAGTCTCCCCGAATGGCAATTTTATTTTGGTACTCATGCAATTTCGTGCACTTAGTCAGTGTGACTTATAAGTGACGAATGAAAATATCTTATGTCGGGGACGGGGAAATTTCGTTACAGATTAACTTAGGCGACTGGGTATCTCGCAATCGGTGCACGGAGACGTGGAGAATTTGAAAATTAGCTTTTAGATCAGTCGTAGTCTACAACTTTTAAAGGAGTTCGATGAAAAGCTAGACCGTGATTGTCGATCTGCGGCTAAATTATTCTGTCAGACAATTTCAGACAGGTTTCGAAATATCATTGATATGGAGTTAAGGGCCCAACCAATAGAATCCGTCAAAAATTCTTCTGCAAATAGAATTTGTGCAGCGTTCCTTATGTTGACGGCCAGGTCCACCCGGACTATGGCGCCACGTAAGTAAGTAAGTTCCTTATGCTGAATGCGTTCCTATTGAGATAATCAGTCGACAGATTGTATGGCCTTTCCAAAATTTAGAGATGGTGACTTCTTCCAATGAAATCAAATCTACCACAGATGGAGATCACTTCTCTGAGTTGTTCAAATCCGAGCCAGGTGCCCAGCATGACGGAAGAGCAAGGGCAAGCCACTTTTAAAATCAAAAAAGCAAAAGTTGATAATTCTGCCTCAGCAATTCTCAAGACCCTTGGAGGTAAAGACATTCTGCAATGGCTCTCTCGTGTCATTGAAGTGACAAAACCCCTGAAGATTGAGAAGTTGGGTTGACTGCGTCCCTTTGTAATAAATAGGATATAAGGGCTTCCAATACTTCTAGGGGTAGGTACATAATTTTAAGTCTTGTTTTGAAGACGCGTTGCAGAGCTGTTCTGTGGTAGAATTTTTCGTCTCGGTATAAGCACATTAATCAACACCTGTCTACACAATATTAAGGACTTTGGATAACGTATACGAACGAGTCCCTCAAAATGATGTCTAAAATTTGTAGAATGGGTATCGGATCGACGTTACTCTCCGGAGATCGCTCCTTACACCAACAGTTCAACCTGTGTTTGGGCTTTCAGTGAGGACATTGTACTTGGTCATGGTAAGTAGGCCGATTTGTCACCTCTAATTTTCACAACATAGCGACTCGATCTTAAGGCTACCCACTTCGCGGAGAGATTTTCTAAATGAGAGACCTACAGCTACAAGTCTTTGCTATTCGTCCTTTGTCTATCTCAGACTGAACCTCAGCCCCCTCTTGATAGGTTGGTTGGTTGGTTGAAAGTGGCTGTCAGCTAAAAACGCCAACACACTTAGACCAGTATAGGTCCATTGTGATGCCACGAAGAAGGATCTAAGATCTCCCTACTAGTTGAACCATTTTGAGCTCTTTATAAAGCGTAAGAGGCTTCTGATGTCTATGCTTGTCAGATCGCCCAAGTCGTTGTAATGGAAGGCTCCTTAGTGAAGCATCCTTCTGCGGGAGAGAGCTGGGCAGGAACAAAGAAGGTGAGGGATAGTTTCCTCCTCTTCCTCGTCCATGCAGCTTCTACAAAAGTCGTTTGCGAAAAGGCCCAGCCTTGCGGCATGTTTGCCTATCAGGCAGTGTCCAGTAATGACACCTATTGTAGTGCCGATATGCAATCTGTTGAGAGAGATCAATTTCTTAGAGCGTTTTAAATCCAGCTTAGGCCAAATTTGTTTTGTCGCTAGACAAGTGGTTAAACTCGTCCACCTAAGATTTGTACTCTCGATAGCATTCAGCTTCAATTTTTGTTTGCGAGTAGCGATTGGTATCCCTAGGGTGCCTTTATCTGGCAGAATGGGTTGAGTTGTTCCTATTCTAGCGAGTTCACCGGCCTTACAATTCCCTGGAATGTCTCTATGCCCCGGCACCCAAATTAGGTGAATGTTGAACTGTTCGGCCATCTGCGTAAGAGACGATCGGCAGTCGAGGGCTACTAGAGAAGTTATAGAGATCGAATCCAAGGATTTGATGGCTGCTTGGCTGTCTGAAAATATGTAGATATCCTTAACGGATATGACGTTTTTCTTGAGCCAGGATAAGACTTCTTTAATCTCCATAATTTCCGCCTGGAACACGCTACAGTAATTTGGTAGACGGAAGGAGAGCTTAAGATTAAGACGTTCCGAGAAAACACCTCTCTTGATAGGTTTGTAGCCGCCTATGTTAAAGCTGCAATGAAAGTTTACTCGTGAACATATGAAGGGATGCTCGTCTCCAGAATAGATTCCTATTAAAATAGGTAAATATGAAGATATCTAAGTATCTCGGGGTCTTAAATACAACCGATGGAAGAGAAGTACTAAGTTTTCGTCTAAAACTGATTAGTCTGTATAAATGTTGTGGCAACTTGGTCGGTCAGTAGGACCGAACTTTGTGTCAAAACTAAATTATTGGTCTTAAATTGCCTGTTTGTTCCAACTCTTATCCATGGTCATAAAATTTGGTTACTGATAGTAATAATAGGTCGATTATGTGAATACATCGACTGCATACAGATTGAGATTGAAGAAATCACTTGGTAAAGCATCTCCTTTGAGAAATTTGGCACATGTTTTGAATGATTCGAAGGAGCTAATTCGACAACGTAAACTTAATGGAAGAGCATATCAAAGAATACGGACCCCTATTCTTATCGTTCGGCTCTAAACGTTCAATAGAACATACTGCAATTTGCTTCGTCGACATAATGTTTTGTGGTACATTTTAACCAGACTTAATGTAAGCCAAGTCTATTTTTTTATTTACCAAATTGAAGCTTAGCACTTACAGATTTGTCGAATAGAATAATAATTTCAAAAAAATGTTTACAAAATAGTTAAAATAATATTTTTAAATTAGGTAGGTACCTTAGTCACAATAAGCATGACGCCAAAACAGAATTTATTTAAACATAGTTGTCGCAATTCGACTATTGGTCGAGCCTAGTTCAAAATAAATTCGTTTAAAAGCTTTAAGACACCATACCTACCTTAGTCGGGAATAAAAGTATGTATATAAAAAAAAACCACTTGCCTTAAATTTAATTTCTACAAAACGCCAATCCTAGATAAAGCGAAGCGCAAATATGTGTCAGGATTTTCATTTCATTCATTTTCTAAAATCCACTTTCAAATATTTGAATTTGCATGCGCCCATAAATCATCATCATCCCGCGTATACAGACAGAAACACATATACCCAACCTACACGCGACTGAGTGTTTTTTTTTTCTTCTTCTCCCGCTATATGTGGGTCATCGTTCGCGGATAACATTTCCGCGTCTGCATAGCATATATACCTCCACCGGAAAGTCCTGCTTTGGGGACTTGTGGCATAGTCGTCAGGGGTACAATGAATATCATTGTGTTTACCAGAACTCACTGTATACCATTCACGCTACCAACGGAGCAACCAAACAACAGCTAAGCACAATAACGCGAAAGCAAAAAAAAAAATTGAAAGGACTTAGACAACAAAAGCAAACGAATAAAAAGCTTTTTGTGTGCCATCTGTCATACCTTCTCATATCCCTTTTGCTGAAGTTTTCATCACCACCCTCACATTATAATGCACATAATGTAGGTGATGTGTATTTGTATTGTGGTGCGGTCGGGTGCATGATCATGAGTGGGCGCGTGCATTTTTTTTTTGTTTATTAAGCTAAAAGGATAATGCATCCGATGCATACTGAGTGAGGGTGCGCGTAATGTTTCTGCAAATCTGGTATTCTGTATTGGGACAGTCGGCAACAATATGGCAGGCGAGGCGAGGAGTTTAAAGGATAATAAACTTTTAATTTCATTTGATTTACCTACGGATAAAAGAGATTTATCGAGTTAATTGAATAGTTGAATGATGAAGAGGGTAGGTACTCTTTTGTGGTGTAGTATGAGAGGTCAATGTCAAACAAAGTTATGTTGGATTGTTAGCAGGTACCCATACCACTTTGGGCAGCAGTTTAAACTGAACCATTTTGGGCGTCCTTTTAGCCATCAAATTGTACAAATTTTGAAGTTCAAAATCTCTCCACTTGTTTTTGAGAGAATCTCCCAATTTTATATTTTCTACGTTCCTATTCCTACCGGTTATAGTACGCCCTTATGGCCTATTACATTGGCGAGTCGTTAAATGCGATTGTATGCAATTTTATTGACACCTAAGTTGCCTCTAGCTGAATCTCATTTATTTTTTGCCATCATTTCATACTGATTGCCAAGTGTCCTTGTGGGATAATAAAATTAATTGAAGTTGAATCGCACTCGCTTGAGATTGAGTGAGTAGGATATTTTATGTCCGAATTTTCGTTTAGTCATTTTGGGATATAAATTTTTTTTTATGTCAAAGTAGGCATTTGGCTAAAAAAAATATAAATTGCACAAGCTTAATGGAAAAACTTCTATAGGTATGTTATTTAGGTAGGTACAAAGGTCAGCAATGGTATCATTTAAAATACGAAATTTTTAGCTATGTGCACCGCCATAATAGCACCATTTTTATATTGACGACTTATGTAGGGAGCAAGAGGTTTTCAAATGGAATAGCTATGGGTTTATAAAAAAACGGTTTCCATACTCAATATTCCAATACAACAACATATATCATTTTTTACTATACAAAAATCCCCAAAAACTACCTAAAAATGGACAAAACGACCGAAAAATCTGCTAGAAAATTAACTTAAAAAAGTCTGAGAAAATCCCCTATGAACGTTTCAAAAAATTCCCAATATTGAGCCTAAAAAATTGACTTAAAAACATGGGTATACAAGAAAGGTTAAAAAAAAAACGCTCCAAAAATCGTCAATAAAAACGAAAAAAATTGAAAAACTACCCAAAAAATAACACAAGTATGTACCTCAAAAAGGAATGAAAAAATCACAAAAAAACGGCAAAAAAAACTACAAAAATCGTTCCAAAAAACGTACTGCGTGAAAGTCCTAAAAAATTCATATATAAACGATCCACAAGACACCCCGAAAAAAGAACTGAAAACTTTCCAAATGTCCTTAAAAAAGTTTAAAAATCGCCCCAAAAAAAATCAAAAGTGGGCCTAAAAAATGTAAAAAAATACAATCCGAAAAACGCCTGAAAAACTAATTCGAAAAACATTATGAAAATTTTCCAAATGCTAGAAGCGACAAAAAATGCGCAAAAAACTCCTAAAAATGCTCCGAAACATGGCTTGTACATGTACAATCATCAAAAATACATGCAAGGAACGAACAGAAATAATCCCCAAAAATTACCGACAAATGGATGAAAATCGCCTGAAAAAGCCGCCAGAAGACGAACTTGATAAAGTTCTGAGAAAGGCTTTCCCAAAATATGCCATAAAAAATGGCCACAAAAAACATATACAAGAAAAGTTAAAATAACGCTTTAAAAAGTCAATAAAAATGCCCCGAAAAACAAACTGAAGAACTACCCTAAAAGCCTCAGAAACAGTAATTAAAAAATCCTTAAAAAAACGGCTATAAAAACTACAAAAATCGTTCCGAAAAAGGTCCTACCTCAACTCCCTAAAAATTACCGTATAAACGCTCCACAAGACCGCCCGAAAAACGATCTGGAAAACTTTGCAAAATGTCCTTAAAAACGTATCAAAAAATTACCCCAAAAATTACCAAAAAAACGCTTCTAAAAACAAGTGAAAATCTAAAACCGTCTTCAAAAACTCTACAAAAATTGTTTAAAACGCCTCGAAAAACGTTCCAAAAAGGACCCGTATTACCGTATTATCTGCAAGACCGCCTAAAAAAGTATAAAAAAATGCCCAAAAAACGTTAAAAATACGCTTCGAGAAACGGCCAAACAAATTCTCAAAAGCACACATAAAATAATTCCACAAAACACCTTAAGAAACGTACCAAAAAAACGCTTCTAAAAACAAGTGAAATACTCATTAAAAAAATCCTAAAGCCGTCGCTAAAAACTCTACAAAAAAATGTATAAAACGCTTCGAAAAATGTTCCAAAAAGGACCCCTAAGAAAGAAAAACAAAAACATTCGGAAACCACCCAAAAAAAAATCTCCAAAGCGCTCAAAAAAACGCAGCAAACTACCCTAAACGCGCGCCAAAGATTCTCTGATAAACAGTCATAAGAAAAACGTTTAAAAAAACACCCTAAAAACGTCTCAATAAACGCTACAAAAAATAAATATAACGCTTCTAAAAACGAATGAAAAACTCATTAACAAACACCCTACAAACGTCTCAAAAAACGGTACAAAAATGTAAATCGCCTCGATCGACCCAAAAAGGACCCCCGAAAATGCCAAAAAAAAACATTCGAAAAAACGCTAAAAAAATAACGCATAAAAAAACTACCATAAGCAAACCACACGCGCTAAAATAAATGGGCAAAAAGCTTCACCAGAAATACCCGTCAAAAACGTTTTGAAAAACGACCATAAAAGAAACGACTATATGTCTACCATAACCTAACGATCCTTGGTTCTGTCATGACAGGTTGTCATTGGGCGACAATTTGCACAACGGCAGTCAACTACCAAACTTACTAATTATGTTAAAATGGTCAACATACACAATAGCTTGTTGTTTCGTACCTACACTCGAAATTATAAACCATTCATCATCAGTGATCCCAAAACCTGCTCTAGGGTGACTGCGCCCTCATCCCCTACTTCAGTTAGATGTAGTAACCACTCATGTAAATGGTCAAATTAAATAAACAATTTAAACAGAAACACCTGACAAAGTACAGGCAGCGCATTTTACCTGTTTTCGAGCTATTTGTAGAAACTCAACATCACCATAAGCCCCGCGGTTCACAGCTAAGTAAAACCATAACAATCGAACGATTCATAATTTATTACATCGAAAGCAGCTTGTCAAATGTGTACCTGTGTACCACACCCTCCCATCTCAACCCCCTTTGGATTTGGATTATACATAACGAGCTCGAAACATCATTTTGAAATTCACCCCCAACCACCGTTTCGAATGCGGTAAACATTTCAACTGATTTTATGACTGCAGCTACTACAATGTAACCACTCTATCATGGCCGTGGGGATGTTGTAGTAGTAGATCGGAATTATTGCTACCCTTCACTACCATTCCGCGTATCAAAGTTGAATCGAAAAAAAGGCCAGCGACTCTGGTGAGCATAAAAACCCTCAAAAAAGGGAGGCACGGCGAAAAAGATAAAATCCACACACCCACTCGATGAATTTCATGCGAAGCCAGCATGGACTTTCACGCGTCTCTCTAAAATGTTTATGTGGCGTAAAGTACGGCTTCATGAACATTTAAAAAATGCGAAAAAAACCGCCCAAGCGTGTTACTCATGAATTCAACTAAATAGACCGAACCAAAAGTTTTCACTGTTTTTGGAGGAGGCATGGAGACGGAGAGGGTCTGATGTTTTATCCTGAAGTTGAGGAAGAAGTTAGGGTTGGGGTTGTCCTAGGTACTATAAGCGTTTCTCCAAGATTTGACGGCGCAGTTTTATAATTTTTCAGGTTGTGAAGTTTCAAGGCCTATAGACCCGCACTTACAGAGATCTAATTTTTTAAAATGTTTATTTGGACCTTTAAATTTATTTCCCTTACTTTTTCGGTCAATCGAGCGCTGGCCGGCCGCTACCATTGGTGAGAGCATAGGTCTATAAGTGCTCGCACTATTGTCGGATATTTTCCTTGTCTCTGGACTTGTTCTCATAGACCCGTGACTTAAAATAATCCCAAAGAACGAAGTCTGGAGCGGTCAAATCGGGCGTTCTTGCCGGCCATTCCAAGTCGCCAAAAACGAGATATTAGGCGACCCGGAAACCCCTCCTTCAAAATGTCCATGTCCAACGGTCCTGTTGGCACTACATGTCCTCCAGTCCCAATAGAAACTCGTCGATTATAGTTCTGCATCGCTCATAAGTTACAGTAACCGTTTTATCTACGGCGTCCTCGAAAAAATTAAAACCGATGACACCTCTGCCATAAATGGTGAGGTTGTGTAGATGTGACGTTGAGTAGATGTCATGACTCTTAGTGAATTTTGCCTGTTTACAATATCAATTGTGATGAGGAAATGGGCCTCATGATGATCTCCGACCGAAAATCGCCCACTGCGTCGTTGAGCTTCAGGAAAGCGTGCGCTTAGCTGATGAACTGTCTGCACTTTGTAAGGTTACGTCGTCAAGTCTTTCGTGCTGTATTATAAATGTAGCTTAAAAAACTAACAAAGATAATTTATTTCGAACGGTGCGAAGAGTAGACGACTGGTCGATTTAAAAGTTAACCAAAAAACTCGCCTGGAAGCCTCAATGATGTCCCATAAAGTACTTCGGCGGCCGTTGACCTTAAATCTTCCTTGTACACCGATCGCAGAACAAGCAGTACTGACGGCAAAACTACGGACCGGTCTTGCGTTTGATAGCAACGGATGGCAGTTTTCAGTGTACGATGCCATCGCTCTATCATGCCGTTCGCCTGGGGGTGGTAGGGGATTGTATTAAAATGTTTAATCCCAAGAAGACGTGTTAGTTCCCTGAAGATTTAACTTTCAAACTGGCGGCCCAAGTCTGTCGTAATTCGCAAAGGAACTCCAAACCGCAAAATCCATCCCAGATAGCAGAACTCTTGACACGGTTGCGGCTGTGATATCCGGCAAAGGGAAAGCCTCTGGCCCGCGAGAAAATCTGTGGATGCATGTAAGAAGATATCGATTACCTTGCGATGATGGCAGTCGACCAACAAGATCAACGTTAATGTATTTGAATCGACCTTCGGGATACGCATATGTTGCCAACGATGTATGGTTATGTTTTTTTACTTCTTTGACAACCTGGGCAGGAGCGTACAAAAGTAACGATATAATTCCGCATACTTGGCCATACATAACGCTCACAGATGACTCATGCTGTTGCCCTTATTCCTGGATGTGATAGGCTTTGCAAAGACTACATGACCATATTACGTAAGGTTTTGGGAATAATTTTCCGAATTCTGCTCGTTGAAACTTCACAATAAACGAGTGATTTGGATTCTGGAAGACTAAGGGCCAGTTTCAAAGGTTCCGGATAAAGTTTCGGATAGTTAGCCGACACATAACGCTTTCCACCAGATAAAATTTGCTGATATTTTTTTTCTGTTTCATCGTCAAAGTCTCTGATAAACTAACCTGCGGAAAAATTTATCAGACGCTACGTTTGTTTCGATACACATGTCATTTGTTTTGTATTATTTTTGTTTCGTGTTTTCTAATATTTGTTGTTGTTTTAGGTAAACCAAAAGAAAAAAGACATTTGAGAAATTAACAGAAGAAAAATTGAAGCACCAAAAATCCAAAAACCTCTAGCAGGTATCCGGATACTCCGTTTGTATGGCGTTCTTTAAAATGGGCTCCCAACCAGGCTGATTATCAGCACGGGTCGTATCTCGTATGACACTGACACGTTCGTCCAGCCCAGAGGAAAGGGGTATAGGTTAGGATAAGAAATAGAGAAAATGGTGATTTGTGGATAGAAGTAGGAAAAGAGGGGAGGGGGAGAGTCTTATCGACCACTCTAACTAAGAGTTCTGTGTAGTTCTTAGATCGTTGTTCATCAAAACAGCCTGTCTGTCATGGGTGACTTTACTGGCGACTAAAACCGCCAACAGCCCCTCCACACTACTAACGTCCAGAATCGGAGGCAACGGAAAGGTGACCACCCCTTCGTTGTAGGAAGGTTTAGGAGAAAAGTGATTAACATTTTCCTTTTAAAGTCGCTTTGGGCGAAATACTCTATTCCTACGGGGCAATCTAAGCTCGTCAACAAAAAAATGATCTGAAACTATATATTTTCCGGCCACTTCAAATAAATATTTTGTTTATCTTCCGGATATAGGATTTAACAGCCAGTTGAACCGGCTGATAGTCTATCCGAGACTATATCTGTCAGATATCACTATCCGAAACCTTTGAAACCAAAAGTTGAAATTTAGCTGACAGATAAGTTCCGGATAGTCTATCCGAGACTTTATCAGCTAGTCTTGAAACTGGCCCTAAGTAGCTTAACGGTTAGTGAATTCGAACCAAAGTTACCTGCTTTGGCTCCTTTTGGGAATTTTCCGTCTATAATTTGCTCCATTGCGATAGCGTTTAAATCGATAACTTGTGTGCTGACCTCTTCCAATCGTGATAATGAATCAGCTACGTTGTTGTCCGCACCTTTGATGAAACGAATGTCGGTGCTAAACTGAGCGATGAAATCGAGTTGTCGGCTTTGCCGTGGTTAAGACTTCTCATGTTTTTGTTTAAAAGCGAAGACGAGCGGCTCGTGATACGTTTTTATACTGAATTCTCTGCCCTGAATTAGATGTAGAAAATGCTTCACGCCCAAAAAAATTTCCAGCAGCTCTCGGTCGTATGTACTGTACCGTTTTTGAGTTTTGGTTAGCTTAGTGAAGAAACCCAATGGTTGTGAAACCCCATCGACGATCTGGTGAAGCACGGCGCCCACAGCAAAATCAGAACTTAGCGTCAGAACTGAGCGAAAGCGGCGCATTGATCGCCGGATGCGCTAAAGGCGTAGCGTTAGCCAGATCTGCCTTGCATCGATGAAATTCCCTTTCTCCTTCCTCGGTCCATACGACGGGAATCATGTCGTTTTTCTTGTTACTTTTGACGATATTTTGAAGAACTGCGCTTGATTTCTGAGCGTATCGGGCAAGAAACTTCGGTAAAAGTGTACCATTGCCAAAAACATCTTCAATTCCTTAGATGTCGTTGGTTGTTGAAAGTCCAGAATGACCTTTACTTTTTCCTCCAGTGGCTTGATTCCTTCACTGCTGATTTTGTGGCCTAAAAATCGTATTTCAGTCTTCCCTAACGCAAGCTTGGAGGCGTTAATTGTAAGGCCATGAGAGCTCAGCCTCTGTAAAACGTCTCGAAGATGAAACTCGTGTTCGTTGTGGTCGCTTGATGTCACACATATGTCGTCCAGGTAGGGAAAAGCAAAATGTTCTAAGCCTCGAAGTACTTCATCCATATGTGACGCTGAAAGATTTGCGTAGAATTACGCAACCCGAACGTCATATACCGAAATTCGAATAGGCCGAAAGGGGTAATTATGGCCGTCTACGGATTTTCGGCAGGTTCGATGGGGATTTGATGATACGACCTCTTGAGATCGATCGTCGAAAAGATTGTTCGTCCATGCAGTATGTTCGAGATGTCCTGGATGAAAGGAATGGGGTATCGATCAGGCTTTGTTATAGAATTAGGAGCCCTGTAGTCCCCGGGCACACGGTCCCACGGTCTCCAATCTCCATTCGCTTTTCTGACCAAGTGCAGAGGACTCGCCCAATTGCCGACAAATCCCCTGCTCCATCAAATAACGAAATTCTTGAGCTGCCTTGGACTTAGCAGCATCCAGCCGTCGTCGTCGAGCGTACACAGGTGGGTCGTTTGTCTATATGTCTTGATACCGGAAACCAGCATGTTCTCGTTGAACTCAGAAAGATGTTTGTACTCTGTGAAAATTACAGCGAACGGATTATTAATGTTAAATGTAGATACTAACGCTTACTTTGTTCCTTAGAAAAGGATGACCCGTTAGTGCCCATGCCAACTTAGATAGCGATGACTTCCTGTCAAAAATGGACCAAATTGCATATTATGCTTTATACGGCATCCACTAATTCAGGATAAAGTTAACTTTTATCATTCCCCACAGCAGCCACAAGTCGCCCTTTGTACAGGGTTTTTCAATAAGAGCGCTACAAAAGTTTTTTTTAAATAAAACAAAAACGGTTTTGGATATCAATGAAATTCTTTATTCCTGTGAAAGTACGTTCGATGCCATTATGTATGGAACTCGATTTCTTTTGCATGGCCACCACGGGCACGCTTGCAGAAGTCCAGACGCTGAACCCAATTTTTGACGGTTTTCAAGCATAAATCGGCCGATACTGCTGCAATTTCACTTTTGATATTCGTACGAAGTTCATCAATCGTCGCTGGCTTGTTGGCATAGACCATAGACTTGACGTAGCCCCACAGGAAATAGTCTAACGGCGTCAAATCGCACGACCGAGGCGGCCAAGCGACTGGACCATTTCGTGAGATCAATTGTTGATCTGCTAGGACGATTATGACGACCATAAATTGGACGTAGCGCTCTTAACGTTGAGGCCACTGACTCCAAATTTCGGTAGTAAATTTTAATAATTTCGACTCGTTGTTGGCTCGTATATCTTTCCATCATAAAATGGCAAACCTTACTGAAGAGAAATGTCAAAAGAGCGGCAAGAAATTCGGCGTCGTTTGCTGTCCCTGTCGCTCTACTTTTGTAGCGTCCCTGTTGAAAAACCCGATATTAAAGATTTGAGCCTATTAAACTGACAAGAGTGTGTATTTTCTTCTACTCCCGACTATAATAACAATTTTCAATTCAATATTAGGTATGTTTAACTTACCTGAGTGTTAACTTTCCGCTCGATATGAGATGGAAAACTAAACAAGCGCCTCCCACGGGATACGCGAAAATCCCTTTTAGGACTTAATGGCTTAGAATTGCTCGACTTTGTCGCAACCTCGCCCCCCAAAAATTGATAGGATAACCTATGGAAACCATTAAAAAGAAAATAGAAAACAATTTCGCTTTCAAATTCCATTTATCTGAACAAATTTTCGAGTGTCAATGGCAAACTCGCGATTCTAGCTCTCATCGCTTACATCAGACGGGCAAGAAGCTCGCGAAAAGAAATCTCATTTTCAACTTTCTCTCGACAACACAAACACGATTTACAAAAAAAAAAAACAGGAACACCTCGAAAGAAGAGGAAAAACACGCTTTCGCCTCAATTGCAATTTTCGGGAAAAATTGTTTTCAATAAAACTTCAGCCAGCTTGGGCTTTTCGGGTGGAAAACAATTTCCACTCGAACTTTTATCAGGTTTATCCTTCAATAGTACCGTATAGTTCTCCATTATCTACGATGCGTATACCTACGGAAAACACCATTTATTTATTTAACAACGTGAGTTCTGTTCCTGCAGGAGATAGATATAGAGCTAGAGAAAGGTAAAGAAGGAGAATTCTTGCCAACGGCTTCTGTCGTTGTGTCGCTCTGCATAAATAAAACTGAAAGACAAATTCGTAACAACAAGAAAAACATTGTCTTATAATATGTCCTTATAAATCCTTCTTTTTCATATATACATCAGTTAGGGACAGATGAAGTGAAGGAAGGTGCACAGAGAAAAAAATAAGACAGAGATCGACCAAGATACCTACTCGTAGAAACGCGTTCTTCTATTTCACGTGACAATTTTCACGGTAGACAGGTGTACAAACAGTTTTGAAAAGTCCTTTTCGCCTTAGTTTCTTTATTTCATGAATATATATCCATATATATATTTGTTTTCCATCTTTAAGAAAAAAAAAAATGGTGTCCTTTCTGTTTGTCACCGACATCCACAGTGTGCGGTGCGCGGGATGCTTTCTTTGCGCTCGGGTTGGAAGGACTACACGATTGCAGCCGGCAACTTTACGAAATGGGACATATTTTATTTAAGTCTTTCCAAAGGATATACATGACAGATTTGGAGTTTGAATACTTTTTTTCGCGCTCTCCGTGTTGTAAGTGTTTGTGTTGGTTTTTTTTTTTTCGTGTTTGGTAAATTTATCGGAAAGGATTTTTTAGCAAATTTTAAATCAGATTTAGAGTGAAGTACATTACTCACGCTTTGGCAGGTCGCGAGCGATTGACGAGGACTTTCAGTAATGGTTTTCAGGTGGATACGGTTCGGATAAGTGAGGTACCTAATGGGCAAAGTGGAAATTGAGTTCAACAAATTTTAGGCTCCGGTCGGATTATGTTGGCCATTTTGTTTTGCTTTTGAATTTGTAAAACTTAAATCGAATGGAAGGCTACTTGTGCAAGGCTTTGGGTAATGCGTTATTCACCTTTAGAGATGACTAATTTCGGAGGAGTCGAGATATCACCGTTGGGACTATTTATTTTTTAGAGGGGCGCCACTTTTTCTAGCCTTTTTTTGGGCTCTGATCTAAAGAGTGCTGTGTTCGTCATTTTTATCTTCATCACTTTCTAGGTCTAGAAGGAGCATCCTTAATTCCATTTTTACTCGGCAGCAAATAGATCCACTGCCTGCAGGATTGAATCAGATCAATCCCTTATTTTATTAGATAGCCATACCTACAACGTAAAAGATGAAGAGGGGGCTTTAAAAGGGTGTTAAAAAAGCTTTAAAAAACGCGCCAACTGGAACCAAATCTTAGAGGCAATTTTCCCTGATTACTGTCATAAAGGACTATTGGTCTATACAGAGTTAGACTGTTAGTTAGCTTTATAGCACTGAAGCGCGGTTGACTAAAGCACTTCAAGGTGACTGGTGGTGTATCACAGGGATCTGTAATAAGTCCAACTTTGGGGAAGATAATGTATGATGGTAGATGTAGTCTTTAAGAATACTCGAATTTAAAGAGAGTAAGATTGTGGTTTTTTGCAACAGGTATCGGATGGACACCGAAGTATGGGCCGGAATCTATGGACATTTAACCTACCACCAAAGTTTCAAAATCACATTCTAGCGCCTTTCAAGTTGATCTTTTGCATTCAAGAATGTGCAAACACTTAAAGAAAATTGGGACTAATTAGCAATGAAAGAGGATTGTATGATGCTGACTCACCTCAGCAGGCCTAACTCTAGGAGAGCACAAGTTCTCGAGAAGTTGAGAAAACTGATCTTGTATCGCTTTATACGCAATATGTCTCTAAAATCGTCGAAAAATGGTAGCTCGTTCCGGAACTCCTATATGAAGGGGCGTAGCGAGGGGGAGGGGAGTGCGACACCCTCACGCTTTTCAAGAGTCGGCAAATCAAGCTACATATGCAATATAGCTACATTTACTAACTTAAGCAACTAAAAAAAATCGGCAAAAACGAGCAATTTTCAAAAATGAGCCCGGAACAAAATATTAAAAAATAAGAACTGAGTTTGAATTTTCACTATAGGTAGGTGTTCAAACTTGGAAATGTATACCTACAAGTCGGCATTTTCAAAGGTTCTACCTTTCGGAAATGCCAATTTAAATTTGTTTATCTTTATGTACCTACCTTCTCCGAATTTCGACTTTAAAAAGGACGGTCGGCATCGGTACATTTGCCGACTGAACTCCTTAAAATTTAGCGAGTTTCGATTCAATTTCAAAAGGACGATCGGCATTGGTGAATTTGATGACTGAACACCTTAAAATTTAGGGAGCTTCGATTCTACTTTAAAAAGGACGGTCCGCATCGTCAGGCAATCTTAGATATTGGCTAGGGATAGTTCCCGCGAAAATTGGTCAAAATTGGACAAAGTGGCGTGACGCCTCCAATACAAAAAAACATCTTCTATGGGGTCAAATTCGATAACGCTATATCTCGATAACCGCTGGGCCGATTTTCGTGATTTAGTCGGCAAGTTCCTAAAATAAGTCGGCATTTCAATGAAAGTCAGCCCCCCCCCCCATGGCTCGAACCCTCGCTACGCCCCTGCATCAGTTCGGACAATATTGTATAGCCGAGTCGTTAGACATCAAAGTCGACTTAATTTATTATGAGGATAGCAATGCTGCTGTAGGCGTACGGCCTTGCAGTCCAACAGATACAGACACATAGAGTCTACTGAACTGCATAGCCCAGGTACAAGGTATATAGAAATACATGGTATGATATTGCGCATGTTTGTTTGCATCTCTCTCTTCAAAGTGACGTCACCAGACGACAAAACATAGGCAACAGATAATAATTTATTTAATTTGTTTACTATTCTATTACATTGAAAACAGCACACAAAACATTATTGTTATTAAAAATGAAACTTGG
Organism: Cheilosia scutellata; assembly: GCA_955612985.1. Lineage (NCBI taxonomy): Eukaryota > Metazoa > Arthropoda > Insecta > Diptera > Syrphidae > Cheilosia > Cheilosia scutellata. Next base: position 84,731,350 of record OY015313.1, read on the forward strand.
GCAGTTTTCTGTGCCGTATTTCAATATATTTTCACAGAAACGTTAAAATCGTTGTCGTCAAGTGACGTACATGCGCAGAAAAAACGAAAAATTAATCGCGGAATATCATACCTTGTAGTTCTATATACCTTGGCCCAGGTATCACGTTTGTCTACATCGAGAGGTAAAAGATGCAAGAGCCTTATCCATTGGAACCAACCTCATTCCACCCTTGGTACCTACACTGGCTGTTGATCGTAGTCTTTTCAGTTTCTTGAGGCTGTACGGGCTGAAGTCCCCACTTCATTATAAAGGTTTTGCTAAAGGCGTAGAAGGCAACGCAGGTCTTCCTTACTCTGTGTTCGATGTTATGTTTTCAGTTAAGTTTTGGATCAAACACGATACCCATCAGATTATACTTAGAGCTGGAGGATCATGTTAGTGACTGCCCATTTAGATGGGGTATAGCTAACCATTCCATTTATCCTGTATTGTACAGGATACCCCTGTAATTTCAACGAAAATCCTGTAGAAAAATTACTCCTGTTTTATTCCCATTGACTTAAAAGCTTTGAAAACGTTTTTGAACGAGTGTGCAATAGAAAGTTAAAACGTTGAAACCTATTCTCAGGCCTGAGATCAAGTTTAACATGCCGTGCACTGCACGTGCATTGACTTTTAACATTGAATAAAAATGAAGCCGATCATGCTGCGCCCTGCGCAACATCAAATTGTATTTTGTCAGTTTAAAAGAGAATGAAGATTGGTGTCCGTGTCCGGTTATAAGAGAGTCCGCTTATGAGAGGTCCGTAAAGAGAGAGTATTCTCTGTATTCTGTAACTCTAGAAGGCTACTGTTCGTCGTTTCGACGATGTCTCAAATCTCAATTATAATCTTGCAGTATCTTCTTAACGCGGGCAATAGCAACGTATAGTCGCTAACTAACGAGGTCACCTATGACCTCTTGCAGATGTCACTTATGCCTTGTATTTAACCATTTTTTTTTTCAAACAGTGCGTGTTCGTTGTTTCGACAAATGTTTAGCTTATTAGGGGTAGGGGTATAAAGTTGTAGATCCCTTCCATTCGTCCCAAAAATAAAAACTCGAACAAACGAGTTGTTGTAAGAAGAGTGTCTATACGGACTTGTTGCGCCAACTACTTGTTTTTTTTTTTAGGTTATTATATTATTCTAATATTAGATTTCGAAGAAAAAACTATCCTGTAATGTATACTGTATTCGGAAAAATAAGTCCTGTGAAATGAAAAATTTTCTTTGATTTTTCCTGTTTTTCCTTGAAAAATAAATGGCATGCTTAGGTATAGCGTATAGGATGAAATTACGCCGATGTCACAACTTCCAGCCCAGGTTCTTACCTTGTCCCTGTCGCTAGTATCACTACGTCATCATAATACGCCACAACTTTGACCCGCTCCCTGTATAACTTTACAAGAATTTTGTTCATAACTATTAGCCTGAGTATGGGAGAAATGACACCGCCCTGTGGCGTTCCTCTATGTGCAAATTTGGTTAATTGACTGTTAGCTTAGTTTTGCCTGAATAATTCTATTGACTATTAAATTCCTATATAACCAGCTCGATTAGAGATTTAAGAATAGTTTCGGTGTGTACGTTAAAAGCTTCCTCTTTAAGAAGGAGTCTAGGGTATGGATTTTTCTATTGTCCGCACCGATAGCCATTTCCATAGATGTGCCCTCCCTTGAGGTACCTAGGCATGCTGTGCCTTAGATAGCGGTGAAATTTCTAGAAAATTTCGCATGTGTATTATGCCTACAACATGCTCTAGGGCTTCAAGTAGATATAAATGAGATTAAACGAATTATCTACTCTGAAGTTCTTCGTGAATTCGTGACTGCGTTTGCCTATAAACACCACCCTAGCGCATCTCCAAGCCTTACCAACATGGTTTAGTATTGAACAGTAAAATTCTAAAGATTGACCCCAGCCAAGGTATTGTTCTTTGTTGCATGACAGGCATTATGCCGTCAGGCCCCGAAGGTTTAAGTGGAGGGAAGTTGTTAATAGCCTAGGAAATTCCTTCATTTTGTACTTGCCCAGGATGGCAGGATCTCCTCGGAGGACTAGCTAAACAGAGTAGCTGTGCGTTGTGCTGTATTCCACTGATAAAAGCTCTTCAAACAAATGATAGTTGATGAAGATTTTTAATAATCTCAATAAATATTAAGACCTAACTCAGTATACTAACCTCAATAATATAGTTTATTCATGATCACGACGCATTTCGCCTTTCGCAATGAGCTGCGTACTCAAGCTAATGGCTGATTTATTTGATGAACAAACAAGGGCCAACACCAACAAACATATTTTTTTATTTAAGCTCGATTAAGGTCTACACTTTAATGCTCCACTTTGTGCAAACAAATGCCAATGAATAGTGCGATCAGGGATACCCACCTAACCTATACCTCCTCCGGTAATCCCCATTTATTTCCGGTCAATAATATTTTCCCATCTCTAGTTGACCAACAGATCTCTTCTACCTACCCACCATCCCAACAAAAATTGTCATTAATATCTCATCACGCGATCATTTATAAGAATTTATATAGCCAGTTATAAAAAGAGAAAGAATAAGATGAAGATCCCTCATTAGAATCGACTTAGATGTGGTTTCCTGTATACCCACACTATACGACGGACGAGTGTATACAAATCCAGATCAATGTGTTGCCATTAGAATCGAATGCAGCAACTATCCTTTGAAATGATTTAATACCTCAGTCATATCCCGTTCATTAATCATTGGGACAACAATAACGCGCGCTCGCAATGCTAATGCGCGCAGCAATTAAACTATAAGAAGAGGAAGAAAATTACCGCATGATGACCAACCGAATCCGAGTACAGTGGACTGTCAAGAAAAACAAGATCAGGATCAAGGTTGTAAAGAAAACATAACAAAGTTGATGAAAAGAAAAGCAACAATAACATCACAATCAAAAGAGGAACTCATCTCCTAACACCCATTGTCGGCGGCATGCACTCTAACAGACGGATAGAGTTGGAGCGGAGGACTAAAAAAAAAGTGATGAACGCGCTTCATTTTGCTTTGAAGAGCACTTCATCAGCACCACCATCATTATCATCGTCATCGCAGTCATCACAATCCGTTTGTGAAAAATGCGCTACACCAAAGTGTTAGTGTACCTATGTTTTTGACTTGCAGCTTGCAGTGCGCGGGGATTTTTTGTTGATTCATATGGGCGTGTACGTCTCGGGGAAACACCGAGGTACAGTATGTCGTGCATAGAAGGAATAAAAATTTAGACTGTCAAAACCAGACCGAAGAACAATTTGGTCGATGAAATGTGTCTCAAGAAATTCAGAAAATCTGGGACGATTTTGGCGATTGGGTTTGAGGCTTAGCTATAAGATCTTATGCTTTCCAAGCAAAAAAGATGTGACGAAAAAATATTGCGGCTTCGAGGTTTAGTCGGATACACATTTTCATCAGGAACTTTCGTTCATCGGTATAATTATCACAAAATGTGGCCACAAGGAAAAACCGCTAAAGTCGATTTTGATAATTTTTCAGGAGAGCACTTTTAAGATTCAACGAAAAAATTTAAATTACAAGTGGCTCTGGTTAATCCGCGGAAAGTCAGATTTTCCTGAAAGTTATATATAAATAAAGGTAATTTAAGTCTCTTTCGATCTAACGTTTCATAATCTATTGACCATTCTTATTTCGAGCGTGGTAAGCAAAATAAACACTTAAGCTGTTATGGCCTAACACCACTAACAAATCTTAAGTCGTGTTTAGCTGACTTTAGCTGATATTCCTTGATATTCCGACAACTCGACTCGACATTTTTTGAAACTATAAAATCAAAGAAAGGGAAGAAATATCAAGCGGAAAAACAACCTAACTCAACTTTAGCTGTTATTACTTGTGATAAAACAAAAATGCGTTCCTCTTAAGTCGACTTAAGACTTGTTTTCGTGTAGTTAAGTTGTTTTTCCTTAACGGCGTTGTAAAAATCGGACTTTAGTTGTTTTGTTTTCGGGACATTGTACCTTCAAATTTGAAGATAAAAATCTAAAAAAAAAGGCTTATAGATTTGGACATGCTTAATTTAATGGCATCAAATACTCAATTTCGTCTAAACTCGACTTTAGTTGTTTCTGTTTGTGGCCACAGAAATATGGACAGTCCGTTTGGATAGCAGTAATCCAGCTTAAGCCAATGTGTGATTAGATTGGAATTGTATGTGTGTGTCGTACTTGTACCTCAGCCCTCCTGTTCTAACCATATCTTATAGCAGGTTCAGATAGTATGCCAAGAACAGGATGTGGCTTAGAAAACTTCAATAGATGTCTAAATCCCTGTATGGAAAAATAGACTCAATTCGTAAGCTAAGGAAAGTGCTGACGACTTTTAATATGGGTGGTGTTCTGGGAAAACTTTACTGGCTGGTCCAAACTTCGATTGAACCATCAGTAGCGCAAGAATCAAGCTTGTGATCTTTGTAGACAGGGAGGGCTTTGGACATGTGATCGAGCAACAGAGGAGAGATAGACCGCATCGCCAGAAACCGCATATGATGGTGAATTTGTAAATAGGTATGATGTGGTAAATTTAAGTACGCAAAATATCATTATGGTTTCTGTAGATACCAACTTAGGAGCAATTAAATTGAATTGATAAACGAAGCGAAGAGTACGGTGCCATGAAATAACGCCAAGTGCAATAAAGCCAATTTCGCTATGCAAAAGTGTAATAAGGCCAACTTCCAACAGTTGGCCTTATTTCACTTCGACAAAGTGCAATAACGCCAAGCTGGTGTTATTGCGCTTTGAAACTATGAATTTGGCTTAATTTCACTTTAGATGAGTGAAATAAGGCCAACTGATTAAAATTTACTCAAGTATAATTTTGTTTATCGACGACAGTCTTACTTACGTGTTATAGCTATTATATATGTATGTTTATTTGTGAAAAAGGAGTGACAAAAATCAGATTTTTACGGTCAAAAAAAAGAGTTTTTTAATAATAAAAACAAAACGAAATAACAGTATGTTTGTCTTTTAAACAAGAATTATTAACAAAAAAGTATAATTATATTTTTTAACAAAAAACCCGCGTGCTGTTTTCCACAATTTGCCTGCAAATTGGACACAGAATCGGGTTATTATCCTTCATATATTTTTCTGAAAGCTGTGTAAAGCAATTCAAACAAAGTTTGAAGTGATTACACGGCTGCAAAAGAATTGTACGTGCATTTTCACAACAAATAACACACAGCATTCTTACATTATCCACATTTTGAGACTCTGAACTTTCATCCCTTTCATTTTCTTCATCCACTTCATCATCGTCTTCTTTATAGGGAAATCCCAAAGTTGGTATATCCTCTGTCAGTATGTTATTGTTATTGGTCATTTGGTTTAAGAAGTCATGAATTGAAATTACCTTTTTTTGCAGTTTTTTTAAAGCAACTTAAATTTTAAGCTGTTTGTCTTTAAATTTCTTTTTGGGTAGTTCAAAAATATCAAAGGTCCCATCTAAGGACATAACAAACTCCCTTGCTTTAATGCGTTCCTCATCAAGCAAGCAATCAATAAATTTAAAAAAGTTTCCGTGCTTTACAAATTTTTGACTAAGGCGACTGTTGTAACTCTCTAACGCACTCGTGGTTCTCATCGGCACGTTGAAAACCGAAAAAACTACTGGTGTTTCCTAAAGAAGTTAACATAATTTTATTTATTAATGAAGGGTTGGCTACAACAATCCATTACCTTTTCCAACCATTGCCTATTGAAGTACATCAAAAACAACTTAAACACGGACTCTCCATTTTTTCTCATTCGAGCGCTATTTGCCTCGGTCTCCAAGAACTCAAAAGCGGCATAAATATCCTCAGGTGACAAGAGTGGAAGGGCAATAAATTTCCGGAAAAGTCGCTTCGCTTCTGGATTCTTATTCAAATGGCTTATAAAATTTGGTATTTTCGAAGCATTTCTCCTAATCGCTTGGCAGTAGTGGAACCAGCAAGTGGTAAAATTTGCAGTTGGAAATATATTTTGCAAACTATTTCCTAATGCCTTTTCATAATCGGTAACGAATGAATTCGGCCGAAAGCTGAATAGATTTGCCTCAATGAATTGAAAAACATGATGGTAGGCGCTTTCTGTTTTATTAGTCATAAGGACATATATAAAGGGGAAAACCTGTCCAAAATAAAAAAAAACAACATACATATTTTGAATTATTTATTTCAAATTTAAAAAAGCGTTTAACATAAAAAGTTAGAAATTCGCGCGAATTTAAAACTACATATTATTTTCTCAATTTCAAAAAAGTTTTCAGCATAACTTTAAGTGCTGATTAAAATTTAATATGAATTTTAAAGACCACAAAAAAAGTTTTTAGCATAACTTTAAGTGCTGATTAAAATTTAATATGAATGTTAAAAGCATGTTTTGAATTTGAGAAAATAATAGTTTTAAATTCGCGCGAATTTTAAACTATTATTTTCTCAAGTTCAAAAAAGTGTTCAGCATAACTTTAAGTGCTGATTAAAATTTAATATGAATGTTAAAACCATGTTTTGAATTTGAGAAAATAATAGTTTAAAATTCGCGGGAATTTATTATTATTCTGCATACCTTGGATTTAAGAAAATAATATTTTTCTCTATTTACTTACATGTTCATCATGCGAAAAATAAATTATAAGTAGTTGTTTATAACAACATTAAAAGTTCCATCTATTAAAAAAATACGAGGAGCTGCGTCGGATATATTATTTATTAAAGATGTGATTTTAGCAGACATAAAGATTGTGTATGCAAATTGATCTTCTAAGATGGTTCCTCTATAAAATGCTTCACCATTATATTTTGACATGCCAAAATCAGCCATAACGTTTTCAATCTTAAACATATCTGACACATTCTTAGCGTTAATAGGAGCTTTCGGAAAAGATTAATTTTTATTTTTAAGCTGATTTTATATTAATAAGCTGTCTTCGCACTTTGCCGAACGGAACCGATACACTCTCATCGTACTTTGAAGAAATTTCATCAAAAGTTTCCCTAATATCATGCCGTTTAAGCGAACTGCGGGCACATTCACTTTTTATTTCGCTTAAAAGTTTCATTTTGCTTCGAATGTCTTCCTGAGTGTTGTGGTTATGGGAAGCACTTCGTTTCGGAACTCGAGCTAATTTGTAATTATGGAAATCTATTGCGACACTCGCTGTACATTTTTGTTCATAACATATATAGCGCCTACACAACTTTGCATTACATTTAAATTTGTACAATTGTTTTATTTCTGGAATGTACAAAAGCACGCTTCCTTTCCTAAAACCCTCTAAGAACTCAAACGGGAATACTAAGTCACTTTCACTTTCCATTATAATAAGCACACGAGGTTTTCTTCTTGCCAAACTTTCATTTACTAATCAAATGACCTCAATTCTTACTTAAAAACTATTACCATGTCGATTTTAAGAACGGTAAATTCTTCTGTTATCTTAGAAACAAGTAAGGCCTGCTGTCCACGTAGCTACGCTTCATACACACGCTTTCGTCATTTGCAGCTTGTTGTACACTTGCTTGCAGCTTCCTTGCAGCTGGCATATAAACAAACGAAGCTCTGTACACGAAGCGGTAAAGTCGCATTTAACGCATAAGCATGCGTATGAAGCGCAGCTACGTGGACAGTAGGGCTTATTGTGTGTACAAAATCCTAGTTTCCTTTGAAGTTAGTCTTATTGCGCTTTAGCAAAGTGAAATAAGGCCAATTTTTAAAAGTTGGCCTTATTGCACTTGGCGTTATTTCATGGCACCGAAGAGTACGTATGGAAAATAGCCTTTTGTGGCTCGAGATAACTGATGGACTAAACAAAGAACCTAATCCTGTGCGTGATCAGATCAATTTAGTAAAATAAGCAATAGCAGGCTATCACTTAACGCAAGGAAACAAGTCCAGACTTTTGCGGCGCAGATGAAATTTCTAGTTTGACAAAAGATCAAACTATCGGCAGGCCTTTAAAGTCGCACATGTAGCAAAAATGCCGAATGAGAGAACCACACTCTGAATATTTGGTAGTAAATCTTGTGCAATGAGACCACTGAGAGGACCTGTGTGGCGTTGGGAAGACAACATCAGAACATAACTTCAAAAATGCACTTAAGGTAGCCAACAATTAATGAAACCTCTATATAAACAGTGCAAACACCATATTTACAGGGAAACCTATATTCTTCAGAATATTCCGCATAACCTTGACTAACGCATCATAACTTCGGACATCAAATGTTTTAACGAATTAACGAAGTTGTCCATTTGGGATACAAAAGCTGCACACGACTCTAAAAGGCTTATGTGTATCCACCTTTCCGTAAGTAATACATTCTATCCTAATCGTCTTTGGGCTCCCCTTTTGCTCCTAGGTCTAAAAGGGGTATAAGTGTCTCATCATACGGCACTAGGCACCATAAAGGACCGTCACATTCCCTAGGATTCAAACAACATTGATTATGCATTTTTTAAAGCTGTTAAAGTATATCAGCGTTAAGGAACTGGTAGAAAGCAGGATATCACTTTGTTCCTATAACAGTCGATCTTCGTAGTTATTTTATGAACAAAAAAAAAATGTGAAGGATACTATTTAGACCAGTCAGTTCCCCGAGTCTAAATGCTGCGTTGCCAACGTTTTCTTTAGTGCAGATATTTAAAGACAGAGAAGGTTAAACATGGTTTAAAAACCGTCGCTCGACATGATCCCTTCCCTTTGCACAGGTCTTCCCACCAGCTTCTGTATATGGCCGGCGCCCGCCTTACAGGACTATGATGTAGTCTTTTTATTCCTAATTATTTGTCATTTACCGTAAAGCAACTTGAATTTTGTGGTTAATAAAATTAGCTTCGTTTTTTTCGAGACGATCCTAAAACCTAAGCTGCCGATTCAGAAGACTTGTTTATAAATAAATTGCAGAATCGCTCTCCTTTGAGCATATTTTGCCAAAATGAGTAAAAGTATCGATATATATAGTATAGACTACAGACCAGTGTAGCCCGACTTGCCTTTTGGCAGCTTTTGAGACAGATAACAAAAAATCAACAAATGATCAACATGGCTATTATGATATTGAGGTCGACAATCCTCGCGTTTTCAGAGGCGAATATTACAAACTGATTCAACTGATTCAACAAGATATGAATCAATCCGCGGTACTAATAATCATTTTTAGTGTCCAGTCTAACTTTTACGAAGTCACAATGGCGAAAATTTCCATATAAAATTATCTATTGGGACCCTCAAAATATTTAAGTTGAAGGTTAAAAATTATTATTGGTAAGGCCTAGGGATGGCGGTTATTACAAAATCACCGGTTTTCGGTTATACCGGTTTAATTTCTCACCAGTTTAACCTGGCGGTTTAAACCCGGCTTCCGGTTTTTTTACGAAAAAAACATACAAATTTAAAAATTTATTACATTTTTATTGAAAATTATATTATTTATGAAATGAAGACACTAAAATGTAATTACAAAAAGATTTCAATGAATTATATACTACATAAAAATTGATGTTTGGATTTGCGCCATATTTCGACAATTTCAATATCAAATTGTAGAACTGCAACTGGTGAACAATATGAAATAAGTTAAGTTAACAGTTAAAACTAACGCGTTGCCTAAGCCAAAGCCAATTGCGACGAGACGAACAAAACAACGCGCAACGCAAATTACAATATTATTCACAACGTAATGGCAATTCCAATTGGCAATGGGTAATGTACTAGTACTGTACAGTACAGGTACACAGAACACTGAAATATTGTAGCGTGTAGCTAATGGAAAAAAAACTTATTGTCGCTACGATGCGCATGTGTGTGAGACTGAGAGGGTGAAGCAATACATAATTACAAAGTGGAAAGTGCCAATGACGACAAACGGACAAAACTGATTCAAAGTCAAAGTGCGTGTAATTATGGATGTTGTAGGTCTAGCTAGGTGTATATGGGAAATGAAAGAGTGCACCAATTTCATTAATGCGAGAGCAAAAGCAACAAGTACATACATAAATGTAAAATGCTGGAACATTCCATCATGGCTGGAACAGAGTAAGATTTTTTTTTGCTAGGAGAAAATGCGAAAATGCGAAAGTGAATAAGCAAATGTTCCCCGGTTTTTTTTACCCGGTTTTTGAAAAAAACCGGAGGAGAACCGAGCAAAAAAAATACCTGAAGAAGTGCGGTTAACCGAAGCAAAATAACCTTTAACGGCAAAAACCGGCCGGTTTTTCCCATCCCTAAGGCCCAATACCTATAGGTAATTCGTCGGTGGCGCCACAGCTTGAATTTAGGCGTAAATTTCCCGGTCGTCTGACAACAACTGTACTGGGGAAACACTACGATGCGACGTTTAGACAATCGTCTACGGAAGGAAACGGAAATGACGAGATGCTGCTAGGTCTGACCCAGCCCCGGAGCAGCGGTTTTGAGAAGAATATTGTAGCAGTAACTGATGAAGATGTCGCAGAGGGCCCAGTAGTATCCAGCAGGCGACGTGTATTGGGCATCAATCGGCGGTTTTAACAATGAATTTTGGTGAAAGACTGAAAGATGTTCCCTTACAAAGTGTAGACAGTGCATCAACTGTTAGCAGTTGATAGCCAAGCGTGTGTAACCTACGCTCAAGCCATCTTGAATCTCGACAACGAGGGATACAACTTTTCATCGAAAATCATGATAAGCGACGAGGCCCATTTCCATCACTGTGAATATCTGAATAAGGAAAATTAACATACTTCATTGGCACCAAAACTCCGAGTATAACCCACGATACGAAGAACCATTACAACCGCTCAAAATTATTACATCAGCAATAATGTGGCACGAGCCACAACCAAAATGCTCAGGGCTTAATTTCCGGGTCGCCTAATCTCTCCATTCCATTCCATTCCAGGCTTATTTTTGTGTGGTTTTTATGTCAAAAAGCCTCAGACTCTTGAAGCCTGACAACTTTTGCACCACCTTGTAGTTGACTTTGAAACTTGCTTGGTGAAAACATAATTTCAAGAAGACTTACAATTTACAACAATTTTGGTGCACAACTAAATCCTTCCTCTAAGGTCCTGGCTCCTGGGCACTGTTGAAGCGTTATAAGTTCATCTTTCCCGAGAGAACTACCTGCTATAAAAAAGAAACTCAATTGTAATCGAGAAAATCATTGCTTTCGGGTTTGGCCCTGGCCAGAATTTCAAGAATTTCCATGGTATTTTTACTGTCAACTTTCTTGTAACACATACTGCTGAACAGTTTCTTCGCTTTCTTCTGCAATGTGTTCTTCGTTTCATTTCTCTTCACCTTTGCCGGCTGTAGAACTTATCTAATTATGTGACCCAAGGTACGATGAGAACTTATTTTCAACTTCTTCATTATGTCCGATCGAGGAATTGTTTATGTTTACTTCAGTTCGATACAATTGTGTAAAACCGCAGCCGACTTCAGCTCACTCCCCACCCACTTCTTAGGTGTCTACCCGAGTAACTTGTGCGAGTTTCCCTTTAATTGCTCCAGCGGATGATCCCAAATTAATGAATAGGTACTGTAATACTACACACATCACCATCGCGATGATGACGCAGCCGATCTTTGTACGTATACACCATGCGTGTTGAAACGATCATCATGGCCATGTATACCCACCTATCGAAACGCGGTGCTTTAATTTGATTGCGTTAAACTGTTTTGTTTGCCTTTGAGCGCTTTGATCGTACAACTGGAAATGGGAGGATTTTCTAAACCAGATATTTGATGAATTTAATGAGATTTTAAAGTAGATTCTGTCTACGAGCACGAGGTGCAGGCATCAGAGAAGGGGCACCGATCTTACACAAAAGCGATCTGGAGCGCACATGACTCTGATTGTGAGCCCCAATTGAGGTAGAAGGGGTGCGGGAAAAGGAATTTGATGATTCCAATGACCGACAGCAATTTTACGACTTTATAAGCGGTCTGAGGTTTTATGGTACTTTCGAAGCGTTTTCGAATAGAGAGAGATGGTGGTCGGCTTTGATGACCCATTTCTTAAGTTCAAGATTGCAATCTATTTTGGCTGGTTCTTTGATGACTCTCTCAATATATAAAACCGAAGGGCCATCCATTGGTCATGTTCATTTCACGATGCGACTTATTCTGTCAATAGTCTTTTGTGAGTATATCTATAATAACCTTTCAAAGCCTTCTTTTTATAATCAAAAAATTTTTACCAGGTGCCACATTAACCTACGCATCAGAGCCTCGTGCTTTTGGTCATGGTGGATCATCACAACCATTCATTGTAGCTGGCGGACAGCAGACGGTTATTGGACCACCAGGGCCACCAGGTCCGCCTGGACTACCAGGACCAAAAGGTCCACAGGGACAACGAGGCGAACGTGGAACGGAAGGTCGTCCAGGACCACCAGGTCCATTGGGTCCACCCGGTGAGCCAGGACAAGACGGAAGACCCGGTTTGCCTGGACGGCGAGGTGTAATAGGCGAATCCGGTAATAGAGGTCTAACTGGACAGCAAGGGCCGATTGGCCCGATCGGACAAATTGGATTAATGGGTCCAATTGGTTTACCAGGTCCTCCAGCATCAGGTTAACATTAAATAAGACTAAAATTTGATAAGACCGCTTTTGTATTTAAAAGAAAATAAAGACACGTTTAAAAATGGATACATTTATTGAAAAATTTAATGATGAAATATCAAGTCAAAATTAGTATTTTTGAAGTTGGTATACTTAATTATTATCTAGGCCGTTCTCAACTAAGAAGCCTATTCAGTTAGTCCGGTCCTTATAGCTAACAGCCTCCAGTTGCGCACTTTAAGTCAGTTTACTTACTGCATTTTCACTCCGGGTTAGACTCGAAGACTCTCCGGAGCGGAGCATTTGTATTTTTGACCAGGTCGATGTCACTGTACAGGTCGTATAGTACGCCTTTTATCTCCTCCTCCAAAGTCCGTCAATGCAAACGGGACCGAACATTTAACAAGGAATCTTTCTCTCGAAGGGTTAGATCTCTAGACAGAGTCTAAGCTTCACTCAGAATAAAGCAGGAGCATCAAGCCCTTATACAGAACCTCCGTAGTTGTTCGCGATAGGGCTCTTCTAGAAGAATTGCCAATTGTCAATTGCTTTCAGCCCAAAAAAAAACAGCAAGAGAAAGGAGACTTGTGTGCGTTGGCCCTAGATTTTGTACAATTTATTCCTTCACGTATGATGTTAAAAAGTTCGAATGACAGCACGTGTCGCCTTGTCCAAATACTCTTTTGACTAGGTTTCGAAAAGGTCGTCACCAACCTTGATGCGGCAGGAAGCTTTTCCCATTCTCATCCTAGACAGACGAAGGAGTTTTTTAGGGATGGCAAAACTAGACATGGCTCTGTACAGATCGTCGTAATAGATGCTGTTTAAAATGCGGCTTTAAAATCGATGAAAAAATGGTGAGTATCGTTTTGGACTTCTAAGATGTTTCCAAGATCTCCTTAAGTGTGAACAATTAATGGACCAGGTGGAAAAATCATCTAGATCCTTTTGAAGAAGGCTTAAGTCATGTTATCGTCAGCATAGAGAGAGATAGGCCAAAATGTTTAATAAACCTTTCAAGATCGTTAATAGTTTGAATGAAGGGAGTGAGAACTAAGTGACTGCCTTGAGGAATACCAGAAGTGACCAACAAATGAAGGCCGATAGAACGAATCTAAAGCTTGCATATGGTGGAAATGTGGAAAACCGGTTTAAGAAGAATATCCATTTAAGTTAAGGGATGTTTTAATAAAATTCTTACTTAGCTCAGTTGTTACAAATCCGACTTCTTCACCACTTTCTAAGGTTGGAGAGTGAAGTGACGAGGTTATTGGTAGCTCATCTATAGTCATCTGTCTTTAAGAAAGCCATATATGTGAGAGGAAATAAGACACTTGCGGAAAGTCTAAGGCTTCGTACAAAGTGTGTATAGACTTTCCAGGATTTTTGGGCACATGTGAAAGTTTAGATTAGGGGAGGTATAATTGGTTACTTCGGTCTTGAAGGAATTATACCTTCACAGGGCGGGAGTAATGTTTTTTTTTTTATTGTTGACAAATCCGATAAAACTTCTATCATCTTCTATCTATATATATAAAAATGGTGGCAAAAATGTATAGTAATTCATCAATTAAGAACGGCTGGACCGATTTGGCTCAAATTTCTTTTCAGTTGTTCGTAATTGCCAGGAGAAGGTTTTTACGAAAGAAAATTTTGGGAAAACCTCCGGAAATGTCGGCAAATTGGAAAAATCGAAAATTGATTTTTTGTATGGAATTTTGTGTGCAATTGTTCCGGAATGGAATGGAATAGAAAAATAGTTGTGGAAAATTCGGAAAATTTCGGAAGAATTTTTTTCGTAAATTGCGTTGGCGGTTGCATACTCTGGCATTGCTGCCACATTGTTGAAATACGGTCGAACTGCACATTCCGCTTTGAAGCTGCCGATGAATCTTCTCACGGTCGACAAGCCAATGCGTGCAGAAAGACCAAGATTTCGGCGACAACGAAATTGATGCGAGAATGCAAAATCATCATTTGGGATGAATGCACCAAGGCGATTAAACGAGCATTGGAGGCAGTTGACCGAACAATGAAGGATTTACGAGGTGATTGGAGACGATTTGGTGGGGCTATGATATTACTCTCCGGAGATTTTCGTCAAACGCTTCCCGTCACCCCGAAATCAACTGCTACCGATGAACTCAATGCATGCCGGAAATCGTCGTCTTTGTGGCGACATGTTAAGAAGTTGAAAATGACCACGAACATGAGAGTCGCATTGCAGAACGACCCATCTGCTGCTGAATTCTCGAGACAGCTGATGCTGACGCTTGGCAATGGCCAAATTCTCGTTGATGTTTCGACTGGATTGATATCGTTCCCGGCAAATTTTTGCGAGTTCTCATCGTCGAAGGAGGACCTCATCACCAAAGTGTTCCATGGCATTGCACAAAATTATAAAAATCTCGATTGGATTAGTGAAAGGGCAATACCTACTAGCAGCGAAGAATAAGGACGTCGATAGCTTGAATTTCATTATTCAAAGTCAAATCGCTGGAGAACTGCATTCGTAGAAATCCGTTGACAGCGTGACCGACGAGGATGGAGCGACCAACTATCGGACGGAATTTTTTAACTCGCTTGATGTGCCAATAACTCAACCGCATAATTCACAGCTGAATCATCCGAAATTGTGCAACGGTACGCGGTTGTCCGTCAAGAAACTGATAAACAATGTGATTCAAGCGACGATAATCAAGGGCGAATTCAAAGGGGAGGAAGTCCTTATCCCACGAATTCCGATTATTCCAACTGATCTTCTATTCCAATTTAAGGGGATTCAGTTTCTTGTTCGATTGGCTTTTGCGATGACAATCAAATAATCGTTGGAGTATGTGGGATTAATCTCGAATTTCCCTGGTTTTCGCACGGTCAGCTGTACGTTGCCTGTTCGCGTGTTTGCAAACCGTCTTCGTTTTTTCTTTTTGCGCCGGAAAACAAATCAAAAAACATAGTTGATCACATTGCTCTCTACTAATTTCGATTGAAATTCAAATAAATCACATTGAAATTTAAACTGTCTGTGTTTTATTATCACTCTCTGGAGTTTATCTGAAGGCGTTAAATTGGGGCGAGACAAAGTTCGCCGGGTCCGCTAGTATATATATAAAAATAAAGTTTACCACTCACTGATCATCAACGACCAACTCAAACCCTTTGCTCTAGAAAGCTGAAATTTTGCACAGAGGTTCCCTTTATGATGTACAAAAGGAATAATGCAGGAAATTTTGAAATTCGACCCCTAAAGGGGTAAACTGGGGGGGGGGAATGTATGGGAATATTTTTATTTTTCATCCGATTGACTTCAAACTCGGTTTGTGTACTCTATTATAAGAAATAAAGATAATAATTTTTCGATTTTGGAGATTTTGCTTGGGGCCCGAGTTACTGTCGATGACCCCTTTTAATGGGGGCCTTATCTTAACTTACCAACCATTCGTCGTATCGATTTGAAACTTTTTAATGCGTCCAAACTTCATCGCAGTTGAATATTCTGATTGCTTTATCTAACTCCAGCGTACGTACTCCAAAGATATTCAAGCGGAATTCTGTAAGAATGGGGTTATACTGCTAGAAAGTGGTACACATCCTCACGATCTTTCCGGTTGCATATGTTGCACAGTATAAGAAGATCTGGGCAGTGTGGAATATAATTAAGGATTTGCTAACTAAGAAATATGTTGTGTCCCGTAGATAGTGGCTCAGTCTGCTATAGTATAATCTGTGTTGAGTGCCAGCGCTTCACCAACAAATATTGATTCATATAATTTCATATATTTCGTTTGAACTGTTTTTCCAATAGACATATTTTTCAGAGATACTTATTGCTTCTTAAGTACTGTCTTAGGTCGGTTTCCTGCACGATATCTATATATATAAAAATGAGTTCTAAAATGTGTTCGGATACGTATATTTTGAAAACCACCGAGACCGACTCTATTGCGCCCATATTTACAGATCATCTTAGGTATTAGCCCAGGAGTACCTACACTGAAGGAGATTGGTCAAAATTGGACAAAGGGGCGTGGCACCTCCCTTACAAAAAAAGACACTCAAAATCGTATATCTCGAAAACTGCTATTGGTCCAGAAGAGCTCCTCTGGAGATTAATCAAAATTGGACAAAGGGCGTGCACCACCAATACAAAAAAAAAACAAAATCTTAAATGTCGAAAACCGCCGAATCAATTGAGTTGAAACTTACAGACAATCCTAGGTATTGGCCCAGGAGTGTTGCTGAGAAGATTGGCCAAAATTGGACAAACGGCGTGGCACCGCCCATTCAAAAAAAAACATTCAAAATATTATATCTCGAAAACCACCGAATCAATTCAGTACGAATTTGCAGACAATCAAAGGTATTGGCCCAGGAGTGGTCATTGGCCAAACAAAGGGGCATGGCGCGATAAAATTGGATACTTTCTTCTACGGGTTTGTTCGCAATTGCTACCCGAAGGTTTAGAAAAAAAAAACGTAAAAGTAATCGATTTGATTTGTTTCTCAAATTGATTTCCAAATTTCAATTTGTTCTCAGAATGGCCGCTGAACCAGTGAAGCTATACGCCTTCATTTTCTATTAAAAAAAAATAATTCAACAAACTAGATCTTGAAATATTTAAAATAACTATTTTCGCTGCAGGAAATAAGACCCCAATGAAATAAGGCCCCAAAAGCGAAAATGAAATAGGTAATGCCCCAAATTTGGGGTGTTATGAAATAAGGCCCCACTGAGATGAAATAAGATCCCAAACAAAAATGAAATAAGGCCCCAAATCTTGACAGTAAACCCAGGCAGGGGGGTTGCAGGGGGGCAGTATGCCCCCCATACGCTTTTGTTTTTCGTTTGGGGTCTTATTTCATTTCTTCTTTTGGGGCCTTATTTCATAATGAAATAATACCCCAATTTTCATTAGGAAATAAGGCCCCAGAAAAGGAAGTAACACCCCAAATTCTATTAAAAATCGTTGTTGTTGTTTCCTGTATAATTTTTTGGGGCCTTATTTCATTTTTTTTTTTTTGGGCCTTATTTCGCTGAGCCAACTATTTTAGGCAGAACAACGTTTGCCAGGTCAGCTAGTATAAATATAAAAAGGCAACTAACTGACTGTGAAGGAATTTCTGTGTCCAAATCCTGAGGACTGCGGGAGCGAAGCCGCGGGCAGAAGCTAGTTTAAAATAATTAGCTTGATAAGAATAAGAATAAAAAATCGCTCGAAGAAAATCTGCCCATAAATTATTTTTCTTATTACGTAAAGACCGTAAGACATCATAAATTTGTAAATAGACTCGATGGATTATCCAAAGGTCACGAAGAGATTGAACGAGAGAAGTTGGTAACCTTGTTCCGCTTGCGTGATAGGGTAAAAGATTGACATTTGTTGATTTTCAGCTCCAAGCCTTTTTTGAGATCCCATCAAGGTCTTGTTAAAGAAGACAGGAGTCTTGAGGTGAAGAAATGATTTTCAAGAATTTAGTATCCTCCGCATAGTGAGAGAGAGAGAGAGAGGGAGGTGTGTTTAATGATCCTAGCAACGTATTTTATAGTTAGTATGAACAGAATGGGACCATAATGTCAGCCTTGTGGGACACCAGATGTAGCTAGAAAAGTGGACGACAGTTACGGACCTATATAATGCCGGCTTGTGAGGGAGGAGAATGCATCATAAAGTTATAGACGAACCCCAAAGAGCACTTACTTAGATAGGTATTCATTTTGAGATAGAGCGAGACAGTTGTTTAGAATTGCCTACCTACGAGTAAATAGTTTAGAACGCCACTAACCTGAAATAAACTGCAGGCTGTTGTAGGATACAAAAATAAATATTCTTAACTTGAATGGGGCTTCGAAGCGATGAAAAAAGATTCAAAATCTTATAGGGTCCATTTCATATTATATAAATTAAAGGTTAAAGAATACCTATTATAGTCGTATTCGTTACATTTTAAGAGGATTTAAAGTTTGTTTATAGATGACACAACTAGGTTAGGTTAGTAAAAAAAACGTAAGTACTATCGGATTGATTAGATTAGATCTCTGCCAAATTTTCGTTTAAGTTCATTACTGACAAAATGTTTATCATAAATTAATAAATTATTTTTATTCCACTCTGGCTGTCAAATAAGTGATTAATAAAACGTAAAATGGATCAAAAGATACAGATAGACCAACGCAATAATTCTGTGCCTCGTAATTGATTTAACAGTCAAAATGCAAATTTTCTGTTATCGGTCATCACAAGTGTGATTGATTCTGACTTTGTTTACCATATTAAGGTTCTTGCACCCGCAATTTGACCATTTTTAATAACGTTGAGTATAAAAACCCACAGCCAAGTCTATCCAGACATCAGATTTGGTTCAGCCATGCGACTTTTCCTACTAATTATCCTCTGTAAGTCTTTGTGTGGTCATAATATATTGTGCTATAGCTACTCATTAAAGTAATAACTCCAATTTTTTGTACAATTTTTTTAGACGCCACTGTGGCATGCGGCTATACACCGACACACTTGAGCAACACCAGTCAAATTGAACCGATTTATTATACAGTACGACAAATTAGTATCGGACCACCGGGACCACCAGGTCCACCAGGTCCTATTGGACCTAAGGGTTTACGAGGTCCACGTGGTGAAACTGGACAAAACGGTCGTTTAGGGCCAATTGGTGAAGTAGGCCCACCAGGTGAACCAGGTGAAGATGGAAGACCCGGTTTGCCCGGAGAAGACGGACGTTCTGGCAGAACGGGTCGACGGGGTTTCAGTGGGCCAATTGGATTACCAGGTCCAGTGGGACCACCTGGTCTACAAGGATCTATTGGTGCAGTCGGGCCGCCATTGAGATTACGATCTTTGAATGACTATGACTACGATACTGACGAAGATTTTATACCAATAGTTGAAGATTATGAAGCTGCTCTTCGACTTAACGATTATTATAACTATGAAGGACCAGTTTACATAAAAGAAAAGTGATATAATAAAGAAATTTAATGATTGTACAAAATTTACTTATTTTTAACAGCTGGATTTGAATATTTGTTAAAGAAAATTTTCAAAGAATTGTAAAGCTTTATCCTGGGTCTGTCTAGGTGACCAACATTTATGAAATTTTTGTAATTTCTTAAAGTTTGTCTATTCGAGACTTAATAGTGCGTTAAGGCCTGCAAGAGACTGGGGATTATTTTCGTCAACCATGCCTTTCAGACTCGCCATCGCCATTAATTTATTAGTCACTTCCATTTGTAAAAGAAAGAAAATGTTCAAGAAATTCTAAAGAATATTTCTGAGAAGCTATAGCCTTAGGCTCTAATGTGGATCTGTTGAGCCAATTATATTTGAAAAAAAAAGATATGTACTGTACATAGGTACATCGAATGTGAAGGTACTTATCTCTGAACCATTCGCTCACAGGATTGAACCATAAAGGGTTTCAACCTACAAGTCTTATATAATTTCTACTGAAAAGCTTAAGGGACTGCTGTTACATGTGCGCGCAAAGTTGTTTTGTGAAGGTGAACTCAGCCTCTTTCTAAAATACGACAAATGAATATCATGCGGAGATTCGATCGCTCTTCTGAATCTTCTTGGTAGGATCGAAGTTGAAGGATAGCTCCTCTGATAATCTACTGTTGTGGTCAGTAGGTATATTATTGTTGATAGATGATTTAAAATTCGTTAGTCGATATTGGGGTTCTGGGCAACTGTCTTCCAGATACCTTGATAGCTGTTGCGAATGAAGATTGAACCACAGCGGCACCTTCTGTATAGATGAGCCGAGTGACTATGCGATACCATCGACCCAAACATCAAATAATGGCTCCCAACGTGGTGCCAGTTAGGCCGATTGCGACTTCTTACTTACTTTACTTAACGGGCTCCCGAACCGTGTCTCTATGCCTGAGGCACTTCAGCGGTCCATATTCTGCGATTCCGTGTACGCTGTTTGTCTTCCTCGTCTTCTCGAACATGAGCTGGGGCCTGGATTTCGAAGATTCTCTTAGCTGGAGCATTATTGTCCATTCGCTCCGATGTGGCCGGAGCCACATCGTTGTCGACGTATGTTGGCTTTTTGGACTACATCCACATCTTGGTACAGCTCATAGAGTTCGCGCCGTACGGTTGTAGGTATCGTCTCCTTCACACATACAGGACCAAAAATTTATTGCGACTTCATGCGAATGAATTAATGAATTGTTCTTATCTACCCATACCTAGATCTTTTCTTTTTTTTATAGAATCTTTTGTTCTATTACTATTATATATATTTTTATTCTTTAAGCAGATTGGAGGCAGCTTTCCAAGCCATAGGTTAAGAACCTACAGTTTTCGTGAGGTAGCCTAAAGCCTAATGAAGGACCAAAGGTAACTTTTGGTTCTATTATAGACTGACCACTGCTTTCCAATTTCCAAGCGAGTAGCTACAAGAGGAATATGTGAGATAGTCAGACGTAGGTTCAAGAGCCAAGAGCTGGATTAAGGTGACTACGCGTCTAATACTAAATGCTATCCATAGGATCACGGACATTATCCCGATCTTAGGTTAGGTTAAGCTGAGTAGCCTCTTTTTCACCCCACTCAGGTCCTCGTGGACCCATTGTATTACCCTTCGACGGGGTTAGCCGTGTTGGTTTGGCTTTATTTCATCCTTCCCGTGGTTACTCGACTTTGTCCAGCCAGTTCGTTGTCCTCAGAAACCTGTAATAAGATTATATGTATATTGAGACATTAGAGAGTTGTTGGATTTCCTGGATGTAGTTACTTCCAAGTGTTTTGTTCCTCAAAAGACAGAGACTTGGGCAGTGACAGAGAAAGTGATTGGTGTCCTCGTGGGCTTCTTCATCACCGCAGCCTCTACAAATGTCGTCATTCTTGAGATTTAGTTTCATTGCATGGCTTCTTATAAGGTTGTCACCGGTTAGGGCGCCAATCAGCTTGGACAGCGATATTCTGTCATATCGCAAAAGTTTGTTGGTCCTACTTTTGTTGTACTCTGGCCACATCTTCCGTGATATGTCACAGGTGATTAGTGTTTTCCACCTGATATTGTCTTTCATTCGGATCTTGTATTCCACTCGCTCTCTAAAACTGCAGATTGTTGGTTTGATCGGCTGAAGTGCCTAGTCTAGGTACATTGCAGAACCTGTTCTTGCCAGTTCGTCAGCCTTCTCGTTGCCGGCTATGTCCCTGTGTCCAGGAACATAACAGAGAATCGTATTATGCTGCGAGCCAAGAGCTTTAATCTCTTCGCGACAGCGGCGAACTAGTTTGGATTTTATCTCATTAGTAAATATTGCCTTGATGGCCGCCTGGCTGTCAATAAATATGGTAGTAATATCATTCCGTGGTATTATGCCATTATTGATACCATGCTTGCCAATTCAGCGACCGCCAGTACCTCAGCTTGGAAAACAATATGACTACAGTAATCAGGGAGCCTGATTGAAGTATGATGAGTTCCTCTGAGAATAATCCGGCTCCAGTTCCACAATCCATCTTTGATCCGTCAGTGTAGATGGCTATTGATTTCGTTTCCGTGGGTTCGTTCCAGTCCCATTCTTCCCTGCTCAGAAACTGGCAAGAGAATGGTTTATCAAAGTCTAGGTAGTGGGACATGTAGTCAAAGTTTATGTCACTCAGTACTGGGGATCCAGCATTTTGTCTGGCTTATCCTCAAGGCACTTTTGGCAGCCGATTCTTGCATGGTAGCATGTTGAGAAGCGTTTCCAGCACTATATGTTGGAGTCTATGGTACGGCGGGGGGTTTCTCACTAAGGCGCTCTTTTTTTTGACTTTGGCTACTCCCAGTTGTGCTAAGGCGTCATTTATGTCGAATTTTTACTTCTGGGTGGTTTACAGATCCTTCTCATTAGACAGTTGGTTTGGGATCTGAATCTAACTGCAATAAGTCGACGTTGGGGTGTTTGATGTGTTTCTAGCATCGATTAAAATCAAATAAACCTGGTTGGGGATCATGGCGTAATCTCGAAAGACAAAAATCTCGAAAAGTTTTTTTTTTAATCTCGAATGCAAAAATTTTGAATGTACAAAAATCTCGAATGCACAAGAATCTCGAAAGACTTATCTCGAAAAAATCTCGAAAATTGAAAGTAAATTCGAGATTTTTGTTTGCACCCACCCCATATCCAAACAGTAGGTAAACCCCAGCGGGGAGGTTGCAGGGAGGCAGCATGCCCCTTTTTTTTGAAATTTTTTAAATTCGAGAGTTTTTTTTCGAGATATCGGGGTAGACCCACCTGGTCGGCTGTTTTACCGTGTAGATAGTCACGTTGCTCTGTGGATCCATATCACTGGAAACCTATCGCAATATTACGAGTCGATTAGTCAGTACCTACTAACTAACCTCGAAAAACTTATTTCCCCTATGATTTGGGCGTTGAATTCAAAGTTGAATATAAAAGAGATTAGGTACCAAAAAACTGCTCTTTGAAAAACTCCAAGTGAAATGTAATCCAGAAAGCCCTTAGTTCGTGGTTAAGTGCATTTTTTTGTTTGAAATTGAAAGAACCACCACAGCAACAACTATCTGCTTGAATGATTTTTTTTTTTTGCTAAAGGTAAGCTTCTGTAAGCTGCCTCTCCTGTCCCGCTTTGATTAACTAAATACAGAATTATTTTTTCAATCCTTAAAACTTTCAAAACACATAATTCTTTATCTAGCTTCTCATAATATTATTATTCTCTCGCAAAAAGCACAATCAATTAAAGTTTAAACAAAAAGAAAAAGGAAACCTTTCCACTTCATAAATTTGCGGACTTACAAGCCACAAAAAAAAACATAAGATTGGTAAACAAGAAGTTTTGAAAGTGAACATCCATGGATAAGTAGCAGCCCGAGGATATTTCATTGGGGCAATGTCCGTTGATAAAGAAAGGAAAGGAAGCACAGAACAAAAAACCACCCCAATTCATTGTCTCCTCGTTTTTAATTCATCGCAAAACAAAACAAATTCTTTTGGCACGGTGCACAAGTAGAACCAGGCAAAGAAAAAAAAAAACAACACATACACACAAAACGTCACCATCAGCTAACACAATGTCGTGTTTCATTGTTCCAAAAGGGACTTTGCAAAATTATGGCACTGTGTGTGAATTTTAAAGCAGTGCCGCCACCATCATCATCATTACTTTATATGCTCTGCTCATCCCCCTCGGCCTATGTTCATTTTGCTGCCGCCGCCGCTGCTGTTGGGCTGGGTGCTGTGATGTTTGCTGGTATAGCTGCTCTGTACCTACTCTCTGGCAATGTCATGCCTATGGTAAGGGTTGAGCTGAACGTGGCTTTCCAAATGAGCCCTAATTTCCATGTCTATGGGAAAATAAATGAACGAGCTTTTAACTAAGTTAATGAGATCGGAACGAAAAACCGAAAAACGGATTGCAAAATAATGTAGTTGTATAGTTTTTACAGTCGCAGCGCTGCCCACCCCTCTCTCATCCCTTTTGCACTTATATGGGTAAAGCAGAAAATGTGGAGAGAAGGACTGCTTTAACATTCTGCATAAATCACCTTCAGCTTTATCCTTGGTTAGAGGTTTTACGACTTTTTATATCCATTTTCTGTTCGTTTCGCTTTTAACTCCTTTACATTTTTTTTTCTGTCTGTGTTGCCGGTCCGACTTCTTGTACGTGTGTATATGGAAGTGTGACTGTATATGCTCGCCCTTTGGGCTTAGTGTTGTCCTGAAACGAACTGACATTTATTAAGATGTGCAATCGCATTTTATTGTAATTTTACGGGGCAGGAGCGCCTGAGAGTTTAAATTGTAGAAAACCTGCTTCGGTATTTTCCGGGCTTAGCCTAAGTAAGCCTTGTGTGGATGAGAGTATAGGGTGCGCAAAAACGGATATCTTTCACTACATATACATATATAACGTTCAGCGTAGGTGTAAGGATGGGATTTAAAATTGTCACTGGTAACATGTAAGAGGGTAATGATAATGGCGCAACTAATGGGAACGGAGGCCGCGGTACCATTCCTGCGATGGCTGAGACCTGAGAAATTAAATTTTCATTTATTAAAGTGAATTTGCGTGTTAAGGGATTTTCTTGTAAAAGATTCGCGTCTCGCCTACGGCTTTACGCGCGCATAATGAGTCAGATGGATGGTGAGATTTTGTAGGCGGAAGTAACGACCGCTGCTCAGTGTAGGTACATATATCGAAGGGTTGTATAAGGAGGACTTATTTACTATACAATTGTGGAAAATGTAAATAGCGGAATTGTTTATATATAAGTAGATCTTTTGAGTGATGATGGTGGCAATTCATGGAAATAAATTGTGTAGACTCATCAAACTGGCATAGAAATGGAAAAGTTTCCTTCTTATAAAAATCGGAAGCTATCGAACAGGGTATTATGTGGTATCCATTAATGTTGGCCTTGGCAGTACTAATAATGGTTTTTTTTAGGTGTGCTTATTTGGAGGCAGCTAGCTGTGAATCGAGCTGGCTTGTGGGGCTTTTTGGTTGGGTTGAGGACGTGTAGTCCTCCCCGGACTGTAAGCGACATGGAACTAACTAATATCTACCCAAACTATGTTATTATATGTACTAAAAAAATTACATATAATTTAAGAAGCCTTCGTGGCCAAGAAAACAAATGTCTTGAACCTTGCGTTGACATTTCGTTGGAGCTGAGTTTGACACTACCCTACAAGTGCTTAATGGAACGACCCAAGCAGAAGAAAACAATACTTATGGTAAAATCAGCAGCTGATAGTCTTAAGAATCGAATTTACTCCTTGTTCAAGAATATTCTACGGACTGGTATCTTTCCTCATTGTTATGTATTAAGAATTCTATGTACCTATCATACTAGTTTCTCTCATTTTCTCTCTAGCGTGTCTAACTGACATGACTAATTGTGAACATTCGTCAGTCTCGTGATCTCGTTACCCGACTGCGGATGTACTAACTCTATCCTATATTAAGATCCTTATTAAGTATTGAATTAACCTACGTAATTTTATAAACTATGAATTTCTAATAATAAAGTCTAAAACGAATTGGAAGTCTTTTAATGCAAACACAATACTCATGATTGGAAAAAAGATATACCTACTCAAGCTGATTCCCAAGGGCTCTCGAAACTATCATCAGGTAGATTGGTACAGCGTTGCCACTAAAATCTAAAGCAAATGTAGTACGTTGTTAGCCAACAAAATGTAGCATTTTTAAGCAAAATGTAGTACCATAATGATTTTTTGTTTTTATTGATTTTGTCGCGTATGTCTGTGAAAAAAGTGGGCATGTGAAGCTTTAATAGAGCTTAGTATACTTAATGGCAAGAGTTTGCAGACATTCGATGAAGATGATTGTAGGCTGTGCCTACTGCATCCTTTAAAAATAGTTGTGGACAGACATTGGACAGTTTTTCACTCACCCCGCTAAGAGGTCCACTGACTACTGATGACTGATGTGTCAACCGAAACCTCTCGATTGACACATCAGTATAGTCTCATAAACTATAAAAGAACATTTTTGTTTTACTAGTTGTTTGGCAATATGTAATTTGGCAAAAGCACCAATTCAAGTTTTGACAAAGGAAGTTGGTTTTGTCCGACAACATTTGCCTTAATATGGCAGAGTTGAATGCAGTACTCTACATTAGGCAAACAATTTCAGAACACAGAACAGAGAACAGTATGATGCTGTTTTTAATTGTTATGTTTCTAAAATTTCGGTATCCGAAGCCACGTTCAAAAACCGATCCATATTTGCAGTTGCTTGCAGGTGCAGCCCAAGAAAAACAATCAACACAAATTTTAATTGACGATCAGTTGTCTGAATTCTGACAGGATATACCCTGCTCTGTCAACCCGTTAACATTATTTGTGTGGTAAGGCCAGCGTTACCGATGGACAATTTGAAAATGTCTCCAAAAAATGTCGCCCGACCCAAAAAAATGCGTCCCACCCAATTTAACGAAAAAAAAACTTCTTTCAGGTTTAAATTACATATATAGTTTATTAAAAAAAAGAGAATTTATTTTCTAAATGAAATAAATGTTAAGTAAAAAAAAAAAACAAATAAAGAAAAAATAACAGTTCATGTAGAGAGTTCTTCTATGTAGCGTGTGCGTTAGTCTCGCAAAAACTCAAAAATGGCTAAATCGATTTGAATGATTCTTCTTTTGTTTTGTTGGTCTTTAATCAGGGGTGGCTTAGAAAATTCGGAAAACAACAAATGAAAAGCCGGCAAATCGAAAAAATTTTAATTTCCATTTTGTATGGGAATATACCACCACAGATAATCTCTCATCTTGCAGGGACAGCATTTGATGTCATCAGACTTAGAGAAGGCCTTCTATCGTGTCACAACATTTTTCATATAATCGAACACTTATATAGATACCAATGGAGAGTTTTCCGAGTAGAAGAAGACGCGTGTACATGGAAAACTCAGAAACTCGAAAATGGAATACCGCAAGGGTCCACTTATTAAGTATTGCCCCAACTACAACATGGCTTAGATTTCGTTGGAGCATGTAGATAACATCTACATGGTAACCCCTGGCCATGCTATTTTACTCTTTTTATGTGGACATCGAGGAAAAACTTGTAAAGCATCGATGTAGCCATAAATTAATGCTACCGAACATCGACAAAAGCACTTAGAGCAACATCCACTAAATAGAACCCAAGGATAAAAGCTGGTTACAAAACCGTCAACAGACTGGGACTAAAACGAGCAGTATAACCTTAATAAGTAAAGCGCTTGCGGCTAGATTAGATTAGATTTAGATTAGGAAAGAACACAACAGGAAAGAGTCTTAAACGGGTGAAAATTCGACGGAAGTAACATTGATTCCCACCGACAGTTTAAGTGTCCTTACTGGTATTAAGAGCGCAACAAAGAACTGCCCTACTTTCAACTATATTCGAAGAATAACAACCTACGTTTAGGAGGCTTACCATACGTCCCCCTTTTTCATAAAAAAAATGTTGTTTCCTCACGGGAGTTCTTATTTGTCCTACAGACCATTTTGGACGAAAATGAGTTATAAATGCCATCTTATATTTTCGGCCATGCTCTTTCGATTGCTGCAATCAGAATTGTCCTATCTATTTTAGTTTTCGAGATAAAAAATTTGATTTTGTCCTACAGACCAATTTTTTTCGATGAATTTTATCCTTATTTGTCCTATATCTATTTTTGACAGATGCAGTAGGTCCCATTTTATACTGCCATTATAATTATGTAAAGTTTATGCATAAATGTCCTACAGTTGTGGAAGCCTAATTAGAAACAATGAAAAAATACACATGGAGTTGTCATTGTGTCTTTTTTTACACAAGTTTCATACAATTACAATATACAGGGGCTGGTTAAATGCCGTTGTTTTGCAGCAGCCTTGCGCATTTTTTGTACATTAAGTAGATCCGTTAAAATTTCTCGCGAAGTATTACTAAGTTTACAAAGTTTACTAAGGTTTAATATCGATATAAGAAATTCTGTGGAAATTTAATTAGAAACATCGCATACAATTTTGAATACTTTG
The DNA here is from genome assembly GCA_955612985.1 of Cheilosia scutellata. NCBI lineage: Eukaryota > Metazoa > Arthropoda > Insecta > Diptera > Syrphidae > Cheilosia > Cheilosia scutellata. Next base: position 84,759,489 of record OY015313.1, read on the forward strand.
TTTTTATTACGGTATAAGTTTGACTCTGCATATTTTTCCTGTTAATACGTCTTAGTAATATTATTTACTTTAGTAAAATGGGGAAAAACAAGAGCTGCACACCGGAACTAAGAAAATTGATCATCCGAAAATATTGTACGGCAGGAGCATCTATGGAATCTATCGCCAGGACCTCGAATGCTCCAAAAAGATGGTCTATGGCACAATAAAAGTTTTCAATGATACAGTTAGTATAGAAAACCCCAAAAGAAAAAAGGGCAAGAAAAACAACCGCTAAAGAAGACAGACTCATTTTCCGTTTTAGTAAGACACATCCTTTTCTTACCAGTAAAGAAATTCTGTCAAATGTATCGTGACAACTAAGTCAGGAAATCACATGCAAAACCGTCAGGAACCGACTATTAGAAGCAGGTCTGTGGGGGTGCATCACGCGTAAAAAGCCACACGTTTCAAAACAAAATGTAAAATATCGGTTGGAATTTTCGAAGGAATATGCACTTAAACCCCTCTCTTTCTGAAAAAAGTGATTTGGAGTGATGAATCAAAATTTAATATGTTTTGATTCAATAGAAAAAAATGTGTAAGGCACCAAAAAATCAGGAACTCAACCCCAAGTACACCATAAAAATGTTCAAGCATGGTGGTGAAAATGTGATAGTTTGGGGAACCTTTTCCTGGCGCGGTGTTGGTCCTATTGTGCGTGTTGCTGGACGAATGGATCAGCATGTGTATAAGGATATACTAGCAAATGTTATGGAGCCATATGTTTTTGCCATTTGCCAGTGTCTTAAATTTTCCAACAAGACAATGATCCTAAACTCACTTCACGGCTTGTGAAGAGTTGGTTTCCGGAAGAAAAAATAGATGTTTTGAGATGGCCAGCGCAAAGTCCCGACCTCAATTCAATTGAGATTTTGTGGGCTGATCTGGACAGAAGTTTGGGAACGAAAACATCGAAAAACGCCAGCTAATTATTCAGAAACATTGAACAAGCTTGGAGAAATATCCCCGTTAAGAGACGTCAAAAGTTGGTAGCCATTTTACCAAACCGGTGTGCTTCTGTCATTGCAAATAGTGGATATCCCACAAAATATTAATCAAATTTTATAATTATTAAGAGTTGGACTCAAAAACCTAATTTTTTATATTTATTTTTGAATTTAAATAATATTTTTTTTTTTTATTTATTTTATTTATTTATTTTTTTATAATTTTTTGTTTCTAATTATAATTCCACACAGAAACATACCTTCTGCTCTTTTTTTTATGAATTTGTTTCTATTTCTTCTTTATTTCTTTATTTGATTCCCATTTTTATTACTATTAATACGCTATTATTTATGTTTACTAAGGTCGTGTCGAAATTGTTGATAAATAAACTAGCGGTAATTAAATCCTCGAAAAAAATTATTTGTTTCTAATTAGTTTTCCACCACTGTATATCCAATGAAATATGGATTTGGTCCCTTTAAGATTACATTTTTAGTGTTTCATTTAAATCTGTCCAGTAGGTTTCGCGCTTTTAGGAGACAAAGAAAATTCCTACAGTTTTATTATAAGTATCGATTTAATGAGCACCTTCTGCATCGCCCTCCCTCTCCATGATCTTGCCACTTGTTTATAATACAGCATTTCCCCATGCCATACTGCAGCACGCACCCCATCCCCTTCCGGCATCGGGCATACTATCATAATATACATACCTACATATTATACAACTGACCATAGCACTCACTGCGAAAACAAATCACCCCTTTTTGAATGCGAGGTAGCTATACGTATGCTAGTGTGGTTTTGTTTTTATTTGTCTATATAAGTATAAGCATCCATTTGTAGCAAAGTATATGTGTATGTATATATTTTCACTTCAAAAATACATTTTGGTTGTTCCTAAGGACGCGGCTATAAACGACATAGCCTATAGCAGTTTCACAGTCTTAAGGAACATTTAAAAAAAGTTTCATCGAAATCTGTCCAGTAGTTTTCGAGTTTTTAACTGACAAAGAAAATACTTAGGGCCAGTTTCAAGACTAGCTGATAAAGTCTCGGAATTTATATGCCAACTTTCTTCAACTTTCGGTTTCAAAGGTTTCGGATAGTGATATCTGACAGAATAAGTGTCGGATAGTCTATCAGACAATTCAAGTGGCTGTTAAAGCCTCTATCCGGAAGATAAACAAAATATTTATTTGAAGTGGCTGGAAAAAATATAGTTTCATAGCATTCTTTCGTTGACGGGCGTAGACAGCAGTCAGAAGTATCCTATAGTGGATTTATTTGAATTCTTAGATGACGAATTTGATGAATATTACAACCATATATTACACGGCCCCGTATGAACAAAATAGATATTTCAAATTATTTTGAGAAACCCTCGACGATGATGATTCCTGAATTTTCACTATTTTGTTTAACTTTATCCATGCTCAGTGAATACCTTTCACCGTGGGCGTTGAACTTTGCCGCGGGTGCGTTTTATTGCTGGTGTGACCCGTAGGTGTAGAGATTGTATTGGAAACACCAGAATACGTGAGGAACTCAATGTCGAGCAGCTAGTTCTCCGGACGGAGTGGTCCATGCTTCGGTGGTTTGGTCATGTTAAACGCAGTCCCCAACCAGGATCCCACGACCGACGTGCTATGGAATCCGTACCATCAGGCAGGCGTAAACTAGGTAGACCCAGAATGAGATTGTTAGACCAAGTCCATAATATCTCCTCTACTCGTATGGGGATTGCCCTTTATGATTCAGAGTCGATGACGGAGAATCAAGACTATGGAGGGTCCATTTGGACTTGAGTAACCTAAACCTGCGACCCACTTAATGGATAAGCGGACCATCGAATATGAATGAATGAATGAATTTATCCATGCTAAATTACCAAAAATAGAACAACATAATTCAATTAAAACTGTCGCATACTATAAAAACATCATTTCGATTCCTGTCAAATATAATTTGTGTCTGATAAATTTTTCTACCGGATAGTTTATCAGAGACTTTGACGATCAAACAGAAAAAAATATCAGCAGGTTCTAAACATACAATTCTTCAAAAATTACAAAAACCGTAACTGACTGACTGACTCACTCACTTAGATGATCATCAAAATTATGAAGCACTTCCGGCCATCTTACAATCGTGAAATTTGGCAGAATGCTATATCCTGTGGCACTAATGGCAACCTTTAACTCGATGAGTTAAGTTGTAGTCGAAAAACAGGTCCCTTAAAAAGGGCTTGCCAACCCCATCCGACCATTTTAAACTAGGCAACCCTATATATTTTGCTTAGTCTCGTCAAGCTCTACAATTTGGAGAAGTTTTAACCGTTTACTCGATGGACTAAGTTATGGTCGAAAAACGCACCGGAAGTGACCCCTTTTAGATGTCATCCGACCAACAAATTTTAGGCAACCCGGGTGGATTTTTTTCGTCTCGAGTAGCTCTATCGACTAACTGGTATAAGAATCTTTAACTCAATAAGCTAAGTAATCCGACGGTCGCCGCTTGGACTAGAAGAGATGCAGAAGCGGCTGACAGAAATCCTAAGCTCATCTGACAAAATAACTTTTAAACGAATAAAAGAACACACGGGTTGGTGATGAAATCTCCTTTTCCAAAATCCCTTTTCCAAAATCCCCTTTCCAAAATCCCTTATTCCATAAACCCCAGTGCTGGAATCCCTTAAGACCCTGAGAGAAAATCCCCCACGGAACAAAATCTCCCATTTTTAAATTTGGGGTTATTAATTCTGTCGCGCGACAGAGTGGGATACGAATTACAACCCCCCTGCTTGGGTTTACTGTCAGATATGCGGTATGTGTGCGAAATTGGGTATATGCAAAGTTTACATTATGTTGTTTGCTTAATTTTACTGCCAGAACTACGCGTTTAAAAAACGGATATATTCTAAACGAACTGGGGATTTTAACGAGGGATTTAATAAGTTATATGTAAATGGGAGATTTTGGCATAGAGGATTTTGTCCCGGAAGATTTTGGAAAAAGAGATAAGAAAAAAAGAGAGATTATGTCCAATAAGGGATTTTGGAACCTTCTCCTGCTTATCTCGGGTTGGGTTTCGTCCAAAGCCATTACGTACCACACTATAGTCCTATTTTATAATAAAAATAACCGTCTGTCGCCATAGCATATTTTTAGAATGTGTTTATAAGCTTTGATGCCCAAACAAACAATAAGAACTCCCAACTCATCTTACCTATACCAAATTTCCAAAGACCACCATTCAGACTGTGTTCCTTCGACAGACCCATTAAAACGATAACAGATCAGAATAATTGTAAATTCATTCTAGATACACAATCGCTATACTTTCTCCAACTCAACCAAAGACGGCCGAAGAGAGGTAAATAAAGTAAATAAAATTAAATAAGGCCATGTGCTCGTAAATTGCCAAAAGATTCATATCGCGCTATTTTATATTGGCACGTGCGAATAACAAACCGTTAGAAGACGAGATGGCGAACTATATAATGCGCTGTCATAGTCCGAAATCAGTAGAACAATTTTCACAATGTTGGCGCTTGTATTTCTTCTTGCTTGTAAGGACGAATTGTGTTAATCTTTTAAACAAATAAAAAAAATATTTTTATTTTTCTTTATTGTAGCATCTGCAGTTTTGGCAGCTGCCACAGAGACAGAACCGTTGGACAGTCGAAAACCTCGTTTTGGCGGTTCCGAACCACTTTATATATCATCACAGCAACAACATTGTGTATGTCCAGCAGGACCACCTGGGCCAGCTGGGCAACCCGGTTTAGCTGGGGTACAGGGTGAACGAGGAGATCCAGGAAATGCAGGTCGAGATGGTTTAGCCGGACCGCCGGGACCATCTGGACAAATTGGTTCACCTGGTCCCGATGGAGTGCCTGGACAAGCAGGAGCACCTGGCCGACGAGGTGGACCAGGTCAGACAGGTCGTTTAGGTCCAGTTGGACCACCCGGCCCTCCTGGACCACCGGGACCGATGGGAGCCATGGGAGCAATGGGTTAGATGAAAGAGATGTGTTACAACAAAAATTAAATAAATAAAGCGACAATGACAACTCTGAAAGGATATTTTTTGTATTTGTTACTTTTTGAAGGAATCTTTTTAGTTGGTCAATGAAGTCTGGTTAAAATGTCTTCCTGGGGCTCTTTTCCTCAAAAAATTTCTTGGAAATCACAGTTTTTTGGTTGTAAACTCATTTAAAGAAGGAAAGGATTAAAGTTTTCTCAAAATTTTTCAACAAAAATCCGAGATATGTCTTGGTTGTTTGGTTCAAAGAGGCCCTCGATGAGGTGCACCAAAGTAGATCCATTGAAGGACAGGTGGGTCAGCGTCAGCGTTGCCGACAACTTTTGACGAAAAAATGCCTAACTTGAAAGAAAAAGATGCCTTTTTGAATAAAATATCGAATTTTTAGGTTTATAACTGAGACTCGGGATATTTGGCGATTTAACCAACTTGCTTCACGAAAATTGTAGGACGACGGCAAGAGACTTTAGGTACTTGAGTGATGTTGAAATAGTGCCGTATTCTTTGCACTTGAGGTCCACTTCAAGGAGGAGTTTGTTCAGAACAAGATTCTAGAGCAGAAGGGACAATAATCCTTAGGATTCCCTGTTGTGTTTGGCATGTTCATTGTTGTGGTTCAGAGTAGGTATAAGCTACACAATACCGAGGGCGGAATCGTATTGGTATACATAGTGTTAACAGCACGTACGGCTATCGATCAATTAGAAATTATGGAAGACTCTATCTATCAAGGAAGGTGTATTTTCTGACATAGAAGGATTTTTTGGTAGTATGCCTAGTACATGATTGAAGAAGAGCTGTCTAAACAGATTTAAGCTTTAAGTACGTACATGTGACTTGGAAAAATTCACTATCTTCAAAGCTTTTGAAGAAATTAAGAGATTTTTATGTCAATCGTGGACACAATTTCTTGTGGTAGGTACATATTAACCCTAATTAATGCAACAGACAACGGCTACCGACTAATCGATTTTGCAGCAGCTCGTAATACGGTGATAAGTAGCACTAGGTTTCCAAGGCTAAGGATCCACACAGCAACCTGGCGCTCTCCAGACGGTCGAACCGCCAACCAAATCGACCATGTGCTAATCGATGCGAGGCACGCATCCAACATCCTCGACGTGCACACATTCCGAGGGGCAAACGTCGACTCTGACCATTTCCTTGTCGCGGCTAAATTCAGACCTCGACTGTCCAACGAGAAGAATCTGCGAACCGCCCAAAAGAAGAAATTCGACGTTGGACGCCTTAGCACACCTGGAGTAGCCAGAGCCTACAGCGAGCGCCTGAGCATGAAACTCTCCTCTGTGCACTCACCTACCACAAACGTCAACAATCAGTGGTGCCAGTGTCGCGGCATCATCAAGGAGGTAGCCGAAACCACTGTAGGGTACCAGCCACCCCAGAGAAAGAGCCCGTGGTATGATGATGAATGCGTGTACAGGAAAAAGGTGACAGAAGATGAAAATATTTAGCGCTGCTAATGAACTCGAGTGGAACTACTTTGAGTATTGGGGGAGTGACAGCGGGTTGCTTAATCTTTCTTGTAAATAGGACTAACTCCGTTTTCGTCGGGTTGACGCTAAGACCGCAGCTGTCGGTCCAGGAGACTAGTTTACGTAAAGCGAGTTGCAGGATATCGGAAAGTGTTTGAGGATACTTCCCCGATGGGAGTAAGGCGACGTCGTCCGCGTAGGCCACAACTTTGAACCCGGTGTTCTCCATGGTGATCAGCAGTTCGTTAAGAACTATGTTCCATAACAGTGGAGATAGCACTCCACCTTGTGGGGTGCCTCGGTGCACGAGTTTTTCGTCAGCGTTGCTGCCAAAGGTGGCCCTCACCATTCTCTTTGTAAGAATGTAGGTGATTACGCGGCAGATTGGTTCGCCGATATTGAGCTTGTCTAGGGCTTGAATAATCGATCTTGTTTCGATATTGTTGAAGGCCCCCTCTATATTAAGAAAGACAGCCATTGTGTATTCCTTGAGTGAGAGGGACCTCTCGATCGTTCCAACAATCGAATGAAGAGCAGTTTCGGTTGACTTGCCCTTTTGGTAGGCATGTTGAGAGCTTGAAAACAGTGATCGGTGAACAGTGTCCTTGATGTGGAGGTCGATGATCCTCTCGAGAGTTTTAAGAAGAAAGGAAGACAGACTAATTGGTCTGAAGTCCTTGGGGTGTGTATGGGAGGTCTTACCTGCTTTTGGGATGAAAACTACCTTGACCGCAGTCCAGGATGATGGGATGCAACCCAGTGTTATGCAACCTACGAGAATGTGCCTGAGAATGTCTTTGACAATGTCAAAGGCGTTCTGTAGTTGCGCCGGGAAAAAGTCATCAGGTCCGGGTGACTTGTACGGTTCAAAGCTGTTGACGGCCCACTTTAGCTTCTCCTCACAAATGGTTATAGTCGTTGGAGAGGCCGCGTAAGGGGTGCCAATCCTGAAGTCAGGGTTAGGTACCGGTGAAAGGCGTGCAGCCAGCAAAATGAGTGTCCATGAGCAGATCCAGTGATTGTTCCTCTGATTCTGCCCATTTGCCACCGGGGTTTTTTAGTACACTTGGTACAGTGGGCGATTTGGATAGGACTTTACGCATTCTGGAGCCTTCGTTTACGCTGTTGACGTTCTCACAGAAATTACGCCAGGATAGAATAGAGTTGTGTTTACCCCAGTCTGTTTTCCGCCGGTTGCGATAAACTGATTTCTGGGGGATGTAGCTACAGTTTAAAGTGAAGGATATATACCGGTGGTCTAAGAATGAAGGACTATCCGATACTATCCAGTCTGATATAGCTGATTGTGATACCATAGGATCGAATGATTTCACAACTACACTTTGAACCAACAGGAGCTAAGATAAAGGCATTGGCGTTGGAGGCAACTGATGCTTATACTAGCGAGTTCACAGAGATTGTCGAAGAAGTATTCTCTTAGATGTAAAGGGTGTCCCATATTTCACGCAAAATGTAATTTTGATAGAAAATACAGATTTTTAATTAGAAAGCTTACATTTTTTATTGTTTCATAGAGTATACAGATCAGGGTTATATATTAGTGGTACTTATCGCATTTTGTTTGATTAAAAGTTTACATGAGCGAGAGGTATATAGAGTCTCTCCTTTTCCGGTAGCAGCGACACAATTCTGTCATGCGCATGCCTAGTGAGTTCGTCCAATTCTCTGCAGAGGCTCGCGACCCATTTAAGGTGCATTTTAAATTGTTCCGTCATCTCGTTAAGAGAAAAACAACAATTAAGGGCAGTTTTGGACTTAAAGAAGACCGAGGGATTTAATATGGGTAAAAATATGCATATACCTTGCAGATATTACATTATACCGTATCCACGCCAGGGCCTCCTTAATCGCCATACAAATTAAGACCAAGAGAAACACAATTTGTAAACCGGGCTTTGTCAGACAATCGTCCGTACTTCAATCAGTTAAGGCTTGTTACGTTTTGTGATTGTAAAAAAAAACAAAGTCTGAACTTTCAAACTGTTACACCCGACTTACAGAACATTATCTTGTTGGCCGAAAATGCCAAAAAAAAACCTTTGGCCGAAAATGTGTTCCACTACTGACCGAGAAATTTCCAGTTCAGTCCCCGGAAACACACCAATTTCGACGTAAGATTCCGAAAGATATCCGAGAGTTTTGTAGCCGCCCCAGAAAAACTTCTTCATTATTCAGGCTATCGGACGCGACCAGCTTCCTTAATTCGTCCAAAGTATAGAACTGATTTGAATGAAAATAAAATTTATTGAACTGTTGCACCATTTATCTATTTATTTTTTAAGATGGGACAGTGTGCTCTTATCCGCACACTGCATCATCAGAAACATTACCATAAAGTATGCAGTCTTATGAATGACTTTTGCATAAGCTTCAGCAGGCTCGAAGAGGGAAAATAATCTGTAAAACACCCTGTGCAGCTGCTGTCCATACTCAATAGCCGTCTATAAAAACCTTGGGTGCTTTGTAGCAACATTCTTCGATAGCTTTGGCCATCCGGCAAATGTACCCTATACCTACAAAAAATAAACTAACTAGGTCTTGTTGATTTTAGATAGCCCTTTCTATTTTTAACTAGAAAATATAACTTCGACTGAATATAAATTAAATTTTGACTAAAAAAAAAAAACATCAAAGGCCTAGTTAGAAAGTAGACGAATTTTTTTTCTGCTTAGAACTGAGTATAGGTGAGTGAAATGCCGCTCGCAAAAACTGATTCCTTCTTCAGATAGTCTCCTCTTTTACCCTTTCTTGAAATCCGCCAGTCATTTTGAAATCGCCAATCAAATTTGTATCGTCTCTTGGGTGGCAGGTATTTAACTTTGCATATCGCATGATCGCAAACAAATTCCTCAATTGATAGCATCTCTCAATCGCAATGAATGAAGTCAAAGCCAAAACAAGAAACCGGTATAGATCTACACACGAGCCAGTTAAACGCACTGACCTCATAAAAACAAACAGTAAAGCCAATAAAATCTGCAATCAGTGCTAAATAATCTAATGGTTTGTAAAAGCTTCTAGACAGATGGCCCCTATTCACTGGAAGGGCTTCGAAAATCGTTCAATTCATATAAATAGTATTGCCAAATTGGAAAGCAATCAGAACTCGCTGAATCATGCAGCTGTCAACACTATTCCTTACCGGTAAGCAGCTTTACTCTTGACTTGAATCTCTTAGGGACAACTAAGACATTTTCTATTCCCTTTCAGGCATTCTTGCCACAGTCCTATCGGTTGAAGCAAGCACCTCAGAAAAGCGGTCCTTCGCCAATCGCGGCCAATCCGTCATTTACAGTCGACCAAATCCATGTATTTGTCAGCCAGGCCCACCAGGACCGCCAGGTACTTCGGGAGTAAATGGACCACAAGGCGATAAGGGCGAACGGGGATACGACGGTCTGGCAGGACTACCAGGACCAGTGGGTCCAATTGGACCCCGAGGACCACGTGGCCAGCCCGGCTCACCAGGACAAGTTGGCCAAACCGGCCCACGAGGAAGCCGTGGTCCACCGGGAGATATCGGACCACCCGGCCCAATTGGACCACCTGGACCTCCTGGCCCAGCTGGGCCAATGGGACCGATGGGCATGTAAGAACAGACTCGTGCACCTCCAGACAAATAAAAATGTGAAATAAATTTATAAAATTGGAAAACCAGGCGTTTAATTAATTCCTATATTCGACACACCTGCAGCAAAAGTTGAATTTTGCAAAAATCTCCCCGATTAGGATCAAATTTTCCGCCACTATGTCCCATTGTCATATGACGGCCGCCGGCTAAGGATCAAAGGCGACCATGATCGGTCCACTATACTAGTCCCCCCCTAGAGAGAGTGGTACGCACACACAAGACAGTGTTCAATCTGGAAACGTCAGCGAAGTACATACGGTGACATGGTGACTCTGGGAGCCATTAACATATTTTCCTTTTGCCAATTGCCGGCTCCCGGTTCCCATAGAGTCAGTCGGTCGTGTTGGCTGGATGTGTTCAACGAATTAGAGATGCAGTAGCAAAGACACTTAACTCCGAACAACCACTCGACTGTGACACATAATTGTGATCCATTCGCATGTCGCATGTGTCAGGGACGTGCAAAAAAAAAAAAACAAACAAACTCGGACTGCCTCGCTTCAAGGGTGGAGCTGCTCCATAGACAGACGTGAGTGATTGAAGTGGTTGTCGGCCGCTTGGATTCATAGAAAATGCAAACACTTCTTTGGAATCTGTTTTCTTCCTGCCATGGCTTGTCTCAAAGCCGGCGAGGTATCATCTCGAACCAAGTTCAACTTAATTGGAGCGCAGAGAATTGCACCTTTCTGTGGATTTGTTAAATGCTATTACGGGTATCTGTATGTGTGTGTGTGTTGGTGTCATGTTGTAGCAGCTGCCTTAAAGTCCGTGGGGTAATAGACTCAACGCCTTAGAAATTCGTTCGCGGTTTATACCCACAGCGGCCGCAATCAGGAATGTGGCTTAGACAGAACCAAGCCGATAGAGGGGGCTCGCTATAAGATATCATTACCAAGTCCATGGTTTTTGCGGTTTCTCTGCCACTTCGCACTATGATCGAGTTTTTTTTTTTTTTTTTTTTTGTTTTCGTGTTGGTACAGTGCATTTAATGGAAATTGCATTTCACAATCTGGAAGATCGAGTTCTTGCGCTTTGGCCATCGTCGTCGTCGTCGTCGCGTCGGTCGGATGTGGTTGGGCGGTTGGCTGGTTCGCCGGTTCGTTGGTCCACAGCTGGAGGTGGAATGTGGGCTTTTCCATTCAATGGTTGATCATAATTTTTAGATGTGTGTGTGTGGTTCGGGATTAGGTGGTGGAAATTGTGATTTTTATTACACGAATTATTTGAGAAAGTACACAAGATTAACATAAAGGGGATATTGGAGTGACATGTATATTGTGGATTATAAATTGAGCAACAGTCAGTAGGAGATAAGCCAACGTTTTAGGTGTTAACGAAGTCTTATTACATGATTTATTTGCTAATTGCCTGCAAAGTTGTTCACCTATAGATCAGACTTTTCATCTAATTGCGGGAATGTTTTTATAAAAATGACAGATGAATTGAAATCTACGTGAATGATCTTGTACAGGTCCCCAATAAGAATAGTCCTGGCGAAAGGTATACTTGTCGTATGAGCCTTGAGGCAGTTAAAACTCATAACCATAGAAAGTAGGTTTAGAGATGAATTTAGCTGTCCGGTCTGGAGTACATCTACATTACTACTAGGACCAATATCAGGCGAATGCCCCTAATGTAAGAGGTGGTCAAATAAGGTGGCCAGCTTCACTTTAGCCTGTCGTTTCATCGCAGTTTGGAATCAACGAGCCAAAAAAAGTTTCATTTCAACCTCTCGTTTCATCGAAGTTTTGAATCACTGCCAAACGAGCCATAAGAAGTTTCATTTCAACCTGTCGTTTCATCGGAATTTTTAATCACTGCCAAACGAGCCATAAGAAGTTTAACTTCAACCTGTCGTTTCATCGGAATTTAGAATCACTGCCAAACGAGACATAAGAAGTTTAACTTCAACCTGTCGTTATATCGGAATTTTGAATCACTGCCCATAATGAGCCAAAAGAAGTTTCACTACAGCCCGTCGTTTCAACGGAATTTCGAATCACTGCCCAACGAGCCATAAGAAGTTTAATTTCAACCTGTCGTTTCATCGGAATTTTTAATCACTGCCAAACGAGCCATAAGAAGTTTAACTTCAACCTGTCGTTTCATCGGAATTTAGAACCACTGCCAAACGAGCCATAAGATGTCTCTTTTCGACATGTCGCTTTTTCTTTTCATTCTAACTTCCTGTCGCTTTTAGCGATTTTATTAATTTTTGCCCAAAGAGCCATAAGAAGTTTCACTTCAGCCTGTCGTTTCATTGAAATTTTTAATCACTGCCAAACGAGACATAAGAAGTTTAACTTCAACCTGTCGTTTCAACGGAATTTTGAATCACTGCTCAACGAGCCATAAGAAGTTTCATTTCAACCTGTCATTTCATCGTAGTTTGGAATAACTGCCCAAAGAGCCATAAAAAGTTTCATTTCAACTTGTCGTTTCTTCGTAGTTTTGTATCACTGCCCAAAGAGCCATAAGAAGTTTCATTTCAACCTGTCGTTTCATCGGAATTTTTAATCACTGCCAAACGAGCCATAAGAAGTTTAACTACAACCTGTCGTTTCATCGGAATTTTGAATCAGTGCCAAACGAGCCATAAAAAGTTTCATTTCAACTTGTCGTTTCATCGTAGTTTTGTATCACTGCCCAAAGAGCCATAAAAAGTTTAATTTCAACCCGTCGTTTCATCGGAATTTTTAATCACTGCCAAACGAGACATAAGAAGTTTAACTTCAACCTGTCGTTTCAACGGAATTTTGAATCACTGCTCAACGAGCCATAAGAAGTTTCATTTCAACCTGTCATTTCATCGTAGTTTGGAATAACTGCCCAAAGAGCCATAAAAAGTTTCATTTCAACTTGTCGTTTCTTCGTAGTTTTGTATCACTGCCCAAAGAGCCAAAAGAAGTTTCACTACAGCCCGTCGTTTCAACGGAATTTTGAATCACTGCTCAACGAGCCATAAGAAGTTTCACTTCAACCTGTCGTTTCATCGAAATTTTGTATCACTGCCAAACGAGCCATAAGAAGTTTCACTTCAGCTTGTCGTTTTATCGTAGTTTTGAATAACTTCCAAACGAGCCATAAGAAGTTTCACTTCAACCTGTCGTTTCATTGAAATTTTGTATCACTGCCAAACGAGCAAAAAGAAGTTTCACTTCAACCTGTCGTTTAATCGGAATTTTTAATCACTGCCAAACGAGCCATAAGAAGTTTAACTACAACCTGTCGTTTCATCGGAATTTTGAATCAGTGCCAAACGAGCCATAAAAAGTTTCATTTCAACTTGTCGTTTCATCGTAGTTTTGTATCACTGCCCAAAGAGCCAAAAGAAGTTTCACTACAGCCCGTCGTTTCAACGGAATTTTGAATCACTGCTCAACGAGCCATAAGAAGTTTCACTTCAACCTGTCGTTTCATCGAAATTTTGTATCACTGCCAAACGAGCCATAAGAAGTTTCACTTCAGCTTGTCGTTTTATCGTAGTTTTGAATAACTTCCAAACGAGCCATAAGAAGTTTCACTTCAACCTGTCGTTTCATTGAAATTTTGTATCACTGCCAAACGAGCAAAAAGAAGTTTCACTTCAACCTGTCGTTTCATCGGAATTTAGAATCACTGCCCAACGAGCCACAAGAAGTTTCATTTCAACTTGTCGTTTCTTCGTAGTTTTTTATCACTGCCCAAAGAGCCATAAGAAGTTTCATTTCAACCTGTCGTTTCATCGTAGTTTTGAATCACTGCCAAACGAGCCATAAAAAGTTTCACGTCAGCCTGTAATTTCATTGTGGTTTTGAATCACTGCCAAACGAGCCATAAGAAGTTTCATTTCAACCTGTCGTTTCATCGTAGTTATGAATCACTGCCCAACGTGCCATAAGAAGTTTCACTTCAACCTGTCGTTTCATCGGAATTTAGAATCACTGCCAACGAGCCACAAGAAGTTTCATTTCAACTTGTCGTTTCTTCGTAGTTTTTTATCACTGCCCAAAGAGCCATAAGAAGTTTCATTTCAACCTGTCGTTTCATCGTAGTTTTGAATCACTGCCAAACGAGCCATAAAAAGTTTCACGTCAGCCTGTAATTTCATTGTGGTTTTGAATCACTGCCAAACGAGCCATAAAAAGTTTCATTTCAACTTGTCGTTTCTTCGTAGTTTTGTATCACTGCCCAAAGAGCCAAAAGAAGTTTCACTACAGCCCGTCGTTTCAACGGAATTTTGAATCACTGCTCAACGAGCCATAAGAAGTTTCACTTCAACCTGTCGTTTCATCGAAATTTTGTATCACTGCCAAACGAGCCATAAGAAGTTTCACTTCAGCTTGTCGTTTTATCGTAGTTTCGAATAACTTCCAAACGAGCCATAAAAAGTTTCACGTCAGCCTGTCATTTCATTGTGGTTTTGAATCACTGCCAAACGAGCCATAAGAAGTTTCATTTCAACCTGTCGTTTCATCGTAGTTATGAATCACTGCCCAAAGAGCCATAAGAAGTTTCATTTCAACCTGTCGTTTCTTCGTAGTTTATATCACTGCCCAAAGAGCGATAAAAAGTTTCACGTCAGCCTGTCATTTCATTGTGGTTTTGAATCACTGTCCAAATAGCCATAAAAAGTTTCACTTCAATCTGTTGTTTCATCGTAGTTTTGAATCATTGCAACCGACACATAAGAAGTTTCACTTTAGCCTGTCGTTTCATCCTAGTTTGGAATAACTGCCCAAAGAGCCATAAGAAGTTTCACGTCAGCCTGTCGTTTCATTGTTTCAGTGACCAAGGAGCCATAAAAAGTTCCACTTCAATCTGTCATTTCATCGTAGTTTTGTACCATTGCCCCAACGAGCCTAAAGACCCTGATGTCGTTTTATCATAGTTCAAAATTACTGCCCAACGATTAGTCAAAAGAAGTTTCACTTCAGCCTGTCGTTTCATCGTAGTTTGGAATAACTGCCCAACAAGTCAACCTCAATCTGTTATTCGTTTCATCATAAATTTCATTTCACCAGAGTTCGGAATTACTACTCAACGATCCATAAGAAGTTTCTATTCAACATGTCGCTGTTTCGTTTCATCAGCTTTTTCGTCGTCGCTTTTTCCTTTCATCGGATTTCAGAATTTCTGCAAAACGAGCCATAAGAAATTTTAGTTAAAAAAGCCAGTAACACCAAAAAAACGTTCACCCCTTTGGAAGTCGGGTCCTCGATGGCCTTACGACTCTAATACCTCTCAGACGTCATATTGCCCTATATAGGCAAAACAAACAAGGAGCTAGGTTAGGTTAGGTTAGATTGAAGTCGCTTACACCAATAGAATGTCCATTGTAATACTATTCTATAGTGAAACGTAATAAACGCCTAATGTCATTGTTAATGATGTGTCCAGGATCGATAAAGTATAAAGAGATAAAAATGGAGTTTCCTTTTTTGAGAGAGAGCAGGTCAGGAGCAGAGGCAGTTTCCTCTTCCTCCTAGTCTTGGCAGCTTCTACAAAAGTCTTTTCGCACGGAACGCCAAGCCTGGTTGCGTTTTTGATCCGTCGGTATAGAAGTGAACCGACTTGTACTCAAAAAGACTCTCTCTCCCAGAAAGACAACTGAACTAGATGAGGAGCTAAGATCTCTACAAATATACATCGACTTAGGCACCAGAAGTCTCTCCGAAAGAGAAGTTAATTGTGGCCGCAGCTGTAAATTATGGAGCTCTAAGAAAACCCCTTTTCGGCTCGCCTGAGGAAGTCTCTAAAAATGGTACTAAAATAACTATGTAATTATCTTCTGGAATTCCAGACTTTGGATCCAATCTCTCACTCTTCAACAAAACTTTAACAACAACGGCAAGTGCTACTTCGGATGGTTGTAAATTCGATGAGCAAGCAGAAAAAAAAATATTTTCAGGCGACGAGACGCCTTTTCAAACATATCAGTGTGTCAAAATTTGGCTGACCGAATTATTTTCTGTTTAAAGAGCAATCTTTTCCACGCCTAAAATTCACTCTTGGCGATTTTCAAAAACACAGTTCGGATCTCAGATCTTTTGTTTCCAGAGGCAGTCTTTGAAAAAAAATACTATGACCCCATTTGAATTTTCCTTCCAAGCACTACTTTCTTTTCAAAATTTATTATCGGCCAATTTAAAATCTAATCTCAACTCACTTCCCAATCTCAAATTACAGTTATTTGCCTACAGTCCTTAAGCCACAAAACTGTAACACTTAAACCCGCCCAAATGGCAAGCAAACCAACGGAACTGTGTATCTTCAACACGTTCGCTAGGCCTTTAGTTCCGAAGCCTTCTATATAAACCTCTCCGGCAAAGTATCTATGGTGGAATGTCGCCCATCGATCCGTGTCTATCCATCTAAATGTCCGTTCATCTATCGCCCAAGCCTCCAGAGAAAATATATAATAAATGCGATATAAAGAATTGTTAAAGCTCTGTCTGTCCGCCGCTGCAGCACAACAAGTTCCGTTCACCATTTTTTTTTTTTTAGCTTCGGCCGTAGTCGTCGACCGTGCGTCGTATCTGGAGCAGCCCCAGAGTCCATTTTGCTGAAAATCACTCTCTTACAGCGAAATGTTATTATTATCCAATTAAAAATTATTATAAATGCTTGGATGGTTCTGACTGCTTTTTCCTATGATTGCAGGGTTTCACGCCATCATCGCCTCATGGGTGTATCTGTATATAGGAGGCGAGTGACGGTGGCGGCAAACCGGCAAGACCAACGAACGAAACTGACAATAATCATGAATCTTAAGCCATATATTAACTCTGTGAGTTGAAGTTGAAGTTGGTGTTGGAACTAGGAAGGCACTTGGGGGGATGTGAAGCTACAGATCACATGCGAAATATAGCAACAGAGAGAATACGAAACTATCTTTTATAGACTGTTCGTGATGCGGATAGTGGTTGTGTCGCTTGACCGACGACGATGCCCGACGGCCAGTTCCCTTCCAACACACAAGTTGACCGAAAAATTGCTTCCAACCTGGCGTTTGAGGTTGCTGATGGTGCGAGTGCCTCTGAGATGTGAGATACCCCAAGATCAGTGGGGCGGATAGGTCCGGTTTGTTGTAGTCGATTCTATGAGTGCTTTTGCTTTGTGAGTATTTGTTTATAATCCCTGGATAAGTGTTGTTTGTTACAGTTATTTATGAACATATCGACGGTACTATTTTAATTGGTCTGCTGGCATGGCAACAGCGATTATTAAGATGATCGTGGAGTGAGATGAGTTGAGTATTTGAATGTGTTGTACCTATATTCTTTAGGAATAAAGCAAAAGGAGAGACGTTGTCGAGAACGTCAGATTGGGTTTGCAAATTTCATTACGTTGAATTGGCGATGATCACTTCACGATCGTTTGACATATAATTGACGATCATTTGAGTTTTCCGCATATGTACCGCCGAGTGACTTGCTGCTGAGCCAAGCTATGCTGAGACTTTAACTTCGAGAGGATCGACAGTTTTTTAGCTTACGAGCTGAGACTCAAATGTATTTGAACGTCAACACGTTATTTGCACGTGACACAAATTTGAAATCGCATGCAAGTTTGTATTTTCACACCGGTACTGTGCTTACGGATGATTAACGTGCTTAAAATATATCTACAGGTGGTAAGTATTCTAGAAATCTGAGGAGTTAATCACTCCATCATCAAAACCTTGCCGACTTTCGCATAAGAGATGAACCAATGATATCGTCCACGGAGTTGACACAACTTGAGGATCACTCAAGAGATAAAAAAAAACTGAGTCTTATGTACGTTCGCGGTATACTTGTAAGCTACTATACAAATTTCGGTGAAACTTTTTTTGGAATGTTTCCTAAGACTTCAAGAAGGCTTTAGGCTCTGGCGTTTAGTGCCACGCCTACTTTTTCGGACCAACTTTGACCTAAATGTATTTTTTTTCGGACTTCTCTAACTTAATTGAATGCAATCAAAAGCGACAATGCCTATTTGAGGAAATGCGGGGATGGCCGATGATGACAATGTTGGTTAGGGTAGTTTAAGATGATGAAAGAAAAATGTCTCAAACGGCTGAATTAATAGAGTTCGCGATATTTATGTCTCGATAAGTTTTAACGCACGATTCTGGATCCTATCCAGTAGGCGCAATATGGTTTTGGGCGTACCAGACCAGATATGAGAAATGTACTCAAGTTTTGGGCGAATGAACGCCTTGTATATTGTAGCCAGATCAGAAGGGGTAAAATATTTCTTGCACCTTTTGAGAAAACCTAGACATTTCGCAGCATTCTTGGCGACTTCGTGTACATGGTCATTCCAACGTAGGTTGTCATGAACGCACATACCGAGAATGGAAAGTCTTTCGGTTTCGGTGATGCAAGTGTCATTCATGGATAATGGCTGTAGGTCCGGGTTTCGCTTTAGAGACAGCAGACAGCATTGTGTTTTCGAAGCATTAAATTCCACTCTATTGGCTGAACCCCATTTTAAAATGCTGTCAAGGTCGGAATTTAATGAGCTTAACATACGTTGCCGTTCCAGTTCTACGGCCGAAGAGCAGGGACGTGAGTCCTGGAAAGAATATGAGAAGCTAAGTGTGCTGTCATCAGCGAAGGAATGGATTAGATTAGAATTTGCAGACAGGAGATCATTTATAAAAATGAGAAAGAGAGTCGGAGATAAAACGGAGCCTTGGGGAACACCAGCATTTATATGGTGAGTTTCAGACTTGAAACCATCCAAAACAACTTGAATTGAACGGCCAGAAAGGTAGTTTCTATTCCATTGAATAAGAGACGCATCGATCCCATAAGCACGCATTTTCGACAAAAGAGCTTGGTGCAAAACTCTGTCAAATATGCCTTTGAAATATCAAGCTCAACAAACTTCGACTCACCGAAGTGATGGAGAGATTGGTTCCACTTCTCGGTGAGATATGTCATCAAATCACCAGTGGACCTGTTGCCACGAAAACCGTACTGCCGGTCATTGAGGAGTTTCCGAGATTCAAGATATTTCATAAGCTGATGATTTATCAGCGTTTCCATGACCTTAGAAAGAATGGACGTAAGTGCTAATATGGGTCGGTAATTGGTGGGAGAAGAAGATTCGCCTTTTTTAGGGACGGGCTGGACAAATGCTGTTTTCCACCTACTCGGAAAGACGACGCTCTCGAGTACAGGTGGGGACAAAGCGCAATCTGGGAGCAACGAGCTGGCTGCGGAATGTGCAGCGAGCAGATTAGCTTTGTCTAAAGAGCTGACAGCTGGAGTGTCATTGTAAATGAGCGTTGGGATCGCTGACGAGGCCGAATTCTTAATATTTTTTACGAATGACCAAAAGTTTTTACTACCCTTGGGACATTGTAGTATTTTTTGCCTCAACTTTTTGTCATATGAGAATTTGACACGCTTTATGAGGGCATTGCAGTCATTTCTGGCTCGTTTAAACTTTTTTCGGTTTTCCTCGGATGGGTTGGCCTTGTTAGACCGAAAACTAAACTCCCTTAGTCTAATAGCCTCTTTACAGCTCGAGTCGTACCACGAGTATCTTTTGGTTTGATACTCTTTATCCTGTGAGGGATAAAGGATTTCATACCTAAGGTGATTACATTTGTTACCATATCAGCGGCGGCATCCACGGCGTTATCGAGGAAGCATAACGACCAGTTAAAACTCCTAAAGACGCTCTTAAGTCCGCTCCAGTTGGCTTTCTCGTATTGCCATACGGTTCTTTATAGCCTACATTCCGTAAAAAACTCGTCGTCCTCAAAAAGCAATTTGGCTTCGAGAGGCGTTTTTGGGGTTTTTTCGGCATTCCTTCTCTCCGAATATTTAACAGCTGCCTTCGAATCTTCGATAAATGTACGAGTGTCGCAGCATCTACATCATTTTGGCACTCTTCGTCGAAAATTTCCCTGACTCCTTTTTTTTCGCACTGGTCTTTTACTGAGATAATCAGGCTGTTTGCTATATCTTCCTCGGCTTGAAGGTCATTGCAGAACCTGCAGGTGTCCGAGTCTGAGAGCTTGAGCGTCTTGGAATGCTTTCTAAATATTTAATGTTTGACAAGTATCATACCAGTGACTTAAGTTGTTCCCTGCCTGAAATTTTCGCCATCGTGACTTCGTAAAAGTTAGCCTGGATACGAAAAATGATTATTAGTACCGCGGCATGTATCCGGTAAAGTCTTACCACCTCAGGTAGGTTTTCGTTTTATTATCTTCCAAATAGAGTCCTTTATGATAGGTTTAATATCCCTTCTAATTCTCCGTCTTTCCCCAGTTCTGATTGCAAAAGGCGATAATTGCTGACTATTTCAGAATATTAGCAGAATCCAGTGCCTTAAGTGCAGACTGTCTATCGATGTTGATGGCTATTTCCCTTTCAAAATATCGACCTCATCTGCATTAACTCTAACCGCCTAAAGAACAGCGGATTGGAAGATACGATGTGGGTGAACCGTTGACTATACGTTCGTTGGGATTTTTGCTCCTTGAGTTCGGTGTGGTATCTTCTTCTTCACTCGCTATTCTCGCACAGGCTCTGTATAAGCTCTGTCATAAGACCCCTCCTTAAGAGGCTATCCAGACTCAGTCTTAAGTGTTTTATTTAATTAGATAATTGCCACATTTCGAGTAGATGTATCTACTTCGTAGGTAGTTCCGTAGGTAGTTGGTGTTATCCAAGTTTTAAATACAGGCACGACGAAGAAGTACTGTGTTGGGTAGAAGTTACTATTCAGTCATCAGTCATTCTCAAGTCCAATGGCGATGATCTAGATAAACGATCAAAGGATCTAAGTATACTTGCGTCTCCACAAGGAATTGCGGCAATTTGTGCAATTTGTTGGCTAATGACAATGTTCACGCAACGAGCCTGGAACAGGAAACCATAATAATAGTCGAAGAAATACTATGAAGTTGGTGCTACAGAACGACACGACCGACGACGCAATGCCATCCTGCATCAAAATTGTTGTAAAAAATACGAGCCAACATCTACGAGTATACTATCTATACTCTGGAGTCTGGAGGATGTGCAGTTGATCGCCATGTTTAGATGGATATTCACGATCAGATAATTAGAGTCACTGATTGAGTAACAAAATGTTGTCGTTGTCGTTGTTGGTGCCGGGTGCCCGGCACAGCGCCACATCTCAAGATCCAGTTTTTCTATCACATATACACGACAGAGTTCAACCTGTATCTTTGCAAAGACAGATGAAGTATCTGTCTATCGTTGGTGGTCTCCTTTCATCGTTGACAATCTTGCAATATAACAACATCACGATGTTGAACCTTGGTAATGATGGCGTCCGATATACCTATACCGGCGATTGAGATGGGATCTATTATATGGAGGCTCTTCAAGTTGTAATTATGTAACTCGTGTAGATGGTATCGTTCGCTTTAGTTAAGCTCGATTGTGTTATACTGCTCCGTTATGTTTGTTCTCATCACTTGGGTACAATGAACTCTCTGTGTCAATCCAGTAATCATTCGCAATCCCGCGTTAAGATGAATGCAGCTATCAGTCCATATTGACTTTTGCGTGTGTTCCACAACGCATTGGTTTTTTCCGGTGAAAGAATTTAGCAACAATGGTAGTCCATTTGCTCCTTCAATATTCTTTTTACAGTTCAATTATCGGGCATTGCCATTGGCGAAAGGGAATCAATTCATACATATTGCATCCTTTTTTCTGTGGTTGCATTCGAATGGGTAAGCTCGCTGATGTCGTTGGTATCCATTATCGAGGTGGAACCTCGTTTAAATACGGTTCGAGCTTTTTTCTTTTCGGCAACAGATTCTTTGTTCTGGGAAAGTGCATTTATTATATTTGTATACTGCAATATTGATAATTCGAATGGAAAGTTAATTGAATGCATTCGCCTTTGGGGGATTTTTATTATAATGTACTTTCAAGAGGGATCTTAAACGACCTAGAGAGGAGCCTTGGGTCTATGTAGGTATTTCCGCATATAGTATGTAAAGGGTCCGCCATCTAAGGTTTTTTTTTTCAACTAGTGCTTATTTCGCGAATGGTAACACTTATCTCATGTCTGATTTGACAGATAATTAGTTTTATCCTTCCGCTGAACGAATATGGTATGGCGTATACACACGCTTGAACAACGCTGGGAAATATTGCGACATTACTTTGAAAATCATGGTAATGTTGCAGAATGTGTCCGTATGTTCGTTATCTTGTGAAAAAAGTGAAAGAAACTGGCATCCTCATCGATAAACAAAAGCGTGAAAAGCCAAAAACAGTGCGTATACCCAAAACGAGTCACTGTTTGGTGCGGATTTTGGTCCAGAGGCATAATTGGGCCATTTTTCTTCGAAAATGAGCAAGGAGTGGCCGTTACAGTCAATGGCGATCGTTATCGGGCCATGTTGAACGAATTTTTGTTCACAAAAATTTAAGAGGAGGATATTGGCAACATTTGGTTTCAACAGAACGGCGCTACGTGCCACACAGCCGAAGCTACACTCGATGTTTTGCGCCCTGTTTTTGAAGATCGCATTATCAGCCGCAGAGCTGATGTCGTTTGGCCACCGCGGAGCTGCGATTTGACACCGTTGGACTATTATTTGTGGGGTGCCGTAAAAGATAAGTGTTACGCCAACATGCCAGAGACAATTGACGCTTTAAAGGACAATATTCGTGAAGCCATTGGTGAAATACAGCTGCACACAATCGATAATGTGCTTAAAAATTGGACCGATCGTGTAGGCTACTGCATGGCCAGCCGAGGCAGCCATTTGAATGAAATTATTTCCATTATTAACCGGAAGGATTGTACTTTCAAATAAAAAAAGAAATTTGAGAAAATATTTAGTAGTTTTTTTATAGCATTTTCAAAAAAAAAAAAAAAGTTATTTGGCGGACCCTTTATATAATTCTTCTGTTCGTGTTTGTAACCGAACTCCTTCTAAACGGCTGGACCGATTTTAATGAAATTTTGTGTGTGTATTTGAATGGGTTCAAGGATGGTTTAGATTCACAATTGGTCTCGGTAGGTGGCGCTGCGATCCAATTCCACAAAATTTTAAATAATAAACACTCAATAATAAAAAAGAATTTAAAAAGCAAGAATAAGCTCGTGAAAAAAATTTCAGATAATATACACTCAACAAAAAAATCATGAATAAAACTCTCAAAAAAAAAAAAAAAGATTTTAAAAGCAAGAAGCTCATAAATTTCTCGACACCCATGGAAGCTAAAGTTGTAAAATTGTGGAAATTGATGTGCATTGTCCAACCCATGATGAAATAAGTATGAGGTGGTCTCGTCGGCTGCCGACTCGTTCGTTTTTTGGTCCCTTAACGCTTCGTTAACGTACACTTACTACGCTGAATAAAGAGAAAAACGTGTCGTTAAGGGACTACTTTTTGCCGACGAGACCACCTTATACTTATTCCATCATGGTCCAACCCATCGGTTAAACAAAATGGCCGCAGAACTATTGACGGACAATGAAAATATACGAGCAGGTAAAACAACGTTTGCCGGGTCCGCTCGTGGGCTTATAAAAATCTGACCAAATGAATTGGCAATCTCTACCGATGGGACAAAAATCACGTCGGTAACAGGTTCTGGCATTTATTTTGCAAAGCAAAACCTGCAAATGACAATAATATTGTCGGATAGTTGCAGTGTCTTTCAGTCAGAGATTCTACCTGTATGTACTTAAGGCCGCAGAACTATACCAAAGATGCAGAACCAAGTTAGTTTATGCTGATGGATACTATAGTTCAATGCAATATAGAGGTAACGAGATCACGGACGAATTGTCAAAAAAGGGACGGATGGGATAAAATGTCGAGAAATCAA
This sequence comes from Cheilosia scutellata, assembly GCA_955612985.1. Taxonomy (NCBI): domain Eukaryota; kingdom Metazoa; phylum Arthropoda; class Insecta; order Diptera; family Syrphidae; genus Cheilosia; species Cheilosia scutellata. The sequence goes on from OY015313.1 coordinate 84,783,485, forward strand.
CAAGTTGACGTCAACTCACTCAGGGATCGCGATGGGCCTACTAAGATGCCTAGTGTCTAGTTCTTCTCACAATCCTGAGTCCAAACTAATCCAACGTCCCTTTCACAATTATTGTTAACATAAAACCAGTAAGACAATTATCTTCGACTATGCCGAAGCTCAAATACCCGGTACTATATTATTGTAAAATAAAAAAAAAAATATTTTAGTATTAAAAAATTATATATTTGTATGGGAGGGAGGTGTGGGTACTTTTTATTCGACCAAGCTCATTTTTTGTCAAAATTTTTTAAATATTATTAAAACAATATGTGCAAAGTTTAAACTTGCTATCTTTACTGTAGCTATTTAAATTTAATTTTTAACACAAAAAGCTATATAAATCTGATATTTGTGTATGGGAGCTAGTAGTAGTTTTCATCCGATCTTGCTCATCTTCGAACTTAGCCTCAGTTTGGTGGATAAAAGCTTACGTACCAAATTTCAAGTCGATAGCTCTTAAATTACGGCCGTAATCGTGCGGACAGACAGACGGACAGACGGACAGACGGACAGACAGACGGACATCGCTAGATCGACTAAGAAAGTGATGCTGATCAATAATATATATATTTTGTCATACCTACAACGCCTCCTTATGGGCGTTACAAATGGATAAAAGCTTACGTACCAAATTTCAAGTCGATAGCTCTTAAATTACGGCCGTAATCGTGCGGACAGACAGACGGACAGACGGACAGACGGACAGACGGACAGACAGACGGACAGACAGACGGACAGACAGACGGACATCGCTAGATCGACTAAGAAAGTGATGCTGATCAATAATATATATATTTTGTCATACCTACAACGCCTCCTTATGGGCGTTACAAATGGAATGACAAAGTGAATATACCCTCACCACAGTGTGGTACCGGGTATAAAAAACTGAAGTGATGCTTTTCACTCTATACTAAAACAACAATCCAAGTTTTATAGAAGGATGAACAGATCCCCAAAACAAGTAATAGTGTTGTCATCGGCATGACCGATGCTTTGATACCCTCCACTGCATACAAGTCATGCAAATTGTTAGGCATGTGACTTAGTAGGTACGTACACGTACAGTACACAACACATGGGGCTAATATTTGATTTGCATATGGGAGGTACCAGAACTACTCGGCCGAAATACCTAGCCCATTTTCAATACCAACCTGACGACGACGCACGGTATAAAGACGTCCTCTCACAAAATTGCATTCGCCTTGGTCGAATAGTTTGAACGCTATCGTGTTTTCAACAGACAGACAGACAGACCTTACTGTTCCTGCTTCAGTATATAAAATGAATGGGATATCCGGTGAATCCTTCTTGGCCTCACAAATGTAATGGCTTAACTTCCTTTGAAGGGTATAAAAATTTAAATTGAAGACCTAGCATACCAAGCATATCTACAGCACCGCACGCTATATAAAAACAATTTATGTTCATATGAATTTTTGTAATTTTTTAGTTTTTGACACTTTACCCTATTAACCTATATATAATCCAAAGTTCATGTCCCATAAGACTTAAGTTTTCTGACAAACTGATTCAGTCTCTTTGACCTCAAAAAAACACTCAACTATTTTAACCATCGTATATAATGAACACATAAGCCAACCGCCCTAGACCTTCCATAATGCAATTTAATTTAATAGTGCAATCCTTTCCAATGTCATCCTCAAGTGGCATTTTCCTCAGTAAACACATTCAAGCTCATGTAAATATTGCTTTATTAAAAGCCTCCCAGCCATGCGACACTATAGGCCTCCCTAAAACAGAATGCAACGACAGACATAGTAATAGCTACACGTATATACGCATAAATTAAAACTCACTTTAGTAGAAGGACTCTCTTGAAGTAAAAGGGAAGAACAACATTTCGTCTTTCATAAATTTCCTCGCGATCATGATAAGCCAACATACTCCCATTTAAAAGGTCCTTATCTATAAAGAATTTTTCTTCTCCCTTTTTCATATAAGTTTTCTTTTTGCTACTTGAAAGTTCCAATTCACTGCCTACATCTACAACTACATACAAGATGGGCGGGCGGAAAGGACTAAAAAGAGAAAATTACAACCAAAAGAAAATAACTCAACTGAAAGTTGTAAAAAGGGAAAAAAAAAAACTGTTGCCATACCGCCGCACACATTAAAGTAGCTGCTGTTGCAAGATGCATACGTTTGTCTTTCAAGGACGAAACTACGGAAGATAGATACTGACGGGTTATGTGCATTGGTAAACACAAATAACAGAAAGTTTGGTATTTTTTTTTTTCTGGAAATGCATTTTCTCCTTTCATTTATACTTTTATCTAATTTTCATTTGATTTTTCGATTCAAGTCGTTTCCATGCTACCTCTCTCCATCTCCATCATTCTTCATTCTTTTGGAAGGTTACTCTCAATTTATTTATGTCGTTCAACACCGTTCGCTCAGTATGTCCTGCACATCTGACTTTTGAGGGTTCTTTTGGGTGGAAGTTATTAAACCGCTACATTGGTGGGCACTGCGACAACAACACGGTTGGCATTATACTTGAGGGCTTGAGGCAGACGATACATCGCGTTTAACCCTTGTGCACGCCAAATTGCATTTCGCAATGTTAGTTTTATGTAATTAAATGTTTGCCCCAAAGCATGTTTGTTTGCATAAGACGACGCCACGACGGTGATGGCGAGGTTCCCCTAGGGATTGCATACAGTATGTTGAGCAAGTTTGGGAATATAAATATGTAGATACTTTCAACTAGAAGCAATGAAGTGGTTCCTTAACGAATTGGAATAATCGATCCAGATTCAAATTTTTTTATCTTCATTCTAACCGGAATATCGTTAGAGCCCCAACGGGGGACAGCAGTCCACTGCCACTAGCTATAAAGAGAAGCGAGTCACATCAGAGTTTCTTAACTTCTACTTCCTGGTAGTGGAATGGACCGAACTTCGAGTCTCAGTAGGTATTAAACCCAATACAATATTAAATTTGTAGGAAAACAAATATTAACAATTTGAAATGCGCATATGCGGAAGCTGTTAAGCAATACAAACACACCTGTAGGCAGAAAAAGGCGATGTATGAAGAAGGCCTGGCAAAGTCTCTAAGTCAATGTCGCGACTCGGCGGAGTTCTGGAAGATTACGCGGAAATTGAACGGAAATGATTCGCGAAAGGAGGCGGCCAAAATAGACGTGGAGTCATTACGGCTTCACTTTGCGTCCCTTCTTGTTCCGATGAATAATGAAATGGCTTGGAATTATGCAAAGCCTGACACTACTCAGGATGACCTAGATGCAGAAATAACTTCAAGGGAAATATAATCAGTTTTGGAGTCACTGAAAGATGGTAAAGCTGCGGGATCGAACGGTATACCAATGGAATTTTTTAAATACAATTCGCCGCTCTTTAAGGAAAAACTAGCAGCCGCTCTAAATATAATTTTTAAATTTGGCACTCCCCCGGATACCTTTTACGATGCACTCATATGGCCTATCTACAAGAAAGGGGATCCAGAAGATCCTAACAACTATAGAGGGATTTCGTTCCTGAATTCCACTCTTAAAATATATACGTCTCTGCTTTTCAAAAGACTGAATACTTGGGTGCAAAATAATCGTAAGCTGAGTGAATTTCAGTCAGGTTTTAGAAAGGGATACTCAACGATAGACAATATTTTTGTCTTAGGAAGTCTAGCACGAGTTCGGCTCTTACAAAAAAAAAAAACACTGTATGCCTTTTTTGTTGATTTTAAAGCGGCCTTTGACACAATAGATAGAAACGCCTTATTCTACAAACTTTACAACCTAGGTGTGTCATCCAAATTTTGCAAAGCTATTGAGAAACTTTACCAGCAAACGAGGGCAAATATTTATAATGGCAGCAGAATTTCTGGATCTTTCGAGATTAACCGCGGTGTACGACAAGGATGTAACCTCAGCCCCCTTTTGTTTGCCCTCTTCCTCGACGACCTAGGTGAATTTCTTCCGTGTGGAGTGGAGTTTGGTTCGGTTAAAATAAAGCTGATAATGTATGCGAATGATATAGTCATTCTCGCAAATTCGCCTCACTCACTGCAGTTAATGATCAATAAATTGTCTGAGTACTGTAACTTGTGGAGCCTTGAGGTCAACACGTCCAAATCTAAAATTATGGTTTTTAAAAATGGCTCAGGAAAGCTTGCAAAATCTGAAACCTGGAAATATAATGGAATGACCCTCGATACTGTTAAGGAATATATGTACTTGGGAATGGAGTTAACCTTTAATATGCAGATGGATAAGCATCTTAATAACAAACGCGACAAAGCAAAATCTGCTATATGCGCCAATTGGAATCGTATTTTCAACAATAACCTAATAGCCGTAAAGGCCAAGTATAATGTTTTCAATGCTACGGCACAGGCTATTCTCTTTTATGGGGCACAATTCTGGGGTACAAAGAAATTTGACGAAGTGGAAAGTTTGCTGCGATTCTATTTAAGAAAAACATTTCGTCTACCTATAAACACACCGAAATATATGTACCATTTAGAAACGGGTCTACCAACCGTTGTCTCAACTCTAAGATTGAATGCAGATTATTTAATAAGGGTTATGAACATGAACGACTCCAGATTACCGAAGAAAATTCTGCAATACGCTTTGCAATATAAATGCCTTTTTGTCAAAGATTGGACTGAGATAGCAGCTGACTGTGGCATAGCTTTAAACTTAACTGCTGCGAATTCCGGACAATGGAAAAAAATCTTGTACGAGATAATAAAAGCAACGGATGAGAACGAAAGGTACGCTTTCATAGAAAATGCAAAGTCATCGTCAGCACGTCAATATTATTCTAAAGTCAATTATAACCTGAATGACCGTAATTACTTCAAGAGCGAGTTCACTAGTTATAGAATTGGGATAATCCTTAAAATGTGAGGTGAACTATTAAACCTTAATTTCAAGCCGCACATAAATGAGGAAACGAGCAACTGCGCGCTGTGTAATATGCAGGTGAATGAAGACGTTAAACACTTTTTGGCAATATGTCCGATCTTGAAGGAGGTAAGGAGAACTTTCTTTGGAAAAAATCAGTTACAAGAAGAGGAGTTTCTGAATCACTTGAATGGGGCCAATTGGGCACTAATGTCGCATTACTGCTTAGAAGCTTTAGCTTACAGGGCGAAAATCATCAATCAACGTTTTTAAATTCCTTTTTGTTGTACTTATCTTTTGTTTTAGCCAAACTAAAAGCCCAATTTATGAATTTTCCAACTCAAGCAAATAAGGTATTGCATTTTTTTTTTTTTCGTTTTAACTAAACTAAAAGTCATGGTGTTTGAATTAAAATATAAAATATATAGATAAATCTTCACTTTTTCCTTAATTTGAATTGTAATTACTCATGTTAATGCTAATAGTTAAACATACATAATATATTTGTAAAACTAAACTCAATTGTTGCCACAGGCACACGACATTATGTGTCATGTCTTATTTTATTCAGTATCTATAAAAATTACTAAAATTGTTAAAAACTTTGAATTGAATAAACGATCTATCTATCTATCTCTATCTATTAAACCTAACAACCACAAAGAAAATATAAGAGCATCTACTTCTCTCTCATTTGAGTTATCGAGGGGTGTAAGCCAAACTTGACTCCGGGACTGATCTGCAACTGTGTCGAAAAATTGAGTGACATCTGTCATTTTTCGATATAAGATAAGGTGTCGTGTTCTAGATTTTCTGCATGCTGAACTGCCTGGAAATGACGCAATTTGTCAGATTTGTTTACATATTCTCGGGATATATCCTATCAGGGGACAGCCTGCCACTCCACCACTATTTAAACTCCGATCAATTTAATGGTTTTCTACTTCTCAGTGAAGATGGGACGCACCACAGCTGTGTACATCGAGAGAACGATTTTTTTGGTTGGAGTTCCCTTTCCTCTTTTTGCCAAAATTCGTACCTACTAAAGGCGTTAAAGCTGTGCAGGCTTTTCGCACTATAGGGTTTCGATATTTATACCTCGGCGTTTGAATGGAAGACTCTGCAGGCAGGAGGATTGATGTCCATTCGCTCTAGATGCGAGTGATTCCAGATAGGAGACTTCTTTGGGCCATGTCGAAGAGATTCAAGTGGCTCTTAGTCTTCTGTCAGTTTAATGGTACTTTTGAGAAAAAATAAGGCTTAACATCGAAAAACGTCGTTTCGTACGTCTATGATAAGACCTTTTCTAGCCTATGCCATATAAGACCCTTTCTGGAATCAAAACAAACATCCTTTCTCGACTGCACGGGGGCTTTCCCAAACACGACCGGCTCTGCTCTAGATGCTCGGCTTGATTTACCTCCTATTGATATCTCTATCATGGGCTATACTATCCAAGCTGTCTAACGTCTTATGCGAGGTGGCTTTCATTATCTTATACTTATCCTATACGAACCTGGTTCCATGGATATGCCATTTGTTGCAATGGCAATGGAAAATCGCCAGTAATCGAAAATTGGAGTAGATTTTTCATGAGTTCAGGACCAGCTTCAGCCAGTCGAATCTTGACAGATGGCTCCAAAACCAATCAAGGAAGGGTCCTGTGCTGGTATCTCCGTCGAAACCTAGACAACACTAGACTTCACTAGACTGTGGACACTATACTCATTAGGCAAGAGTGAGTATGTTCAAACCGAGATCTATGATATCCTGACGGTTGTCGAATTTATTGTTAGGAGTAGATGGCGTGGTCGGAGTATCATTCATCAGACTGCGCTTAAGCTCTTGCTCAACCCATGTACAAAAAACTGTTCCGAAATAGTTCGGGAATGCAGGAATTTCTTCAAAAGACTGTTCAGAAACACCTAAAACCTTTCCCAAATAAACTGATCGGCCCATATCAGTGCGGTTTTAGACACGAAAAGTCAACCATCGACCAAATCTGCACACATCGGCAGATCTTAGAAAAAAACCCAAGAATTCCAGATCGATTAACACCACCTCTTTATCGACTTCAAGGTCGCCCATGATAGCGTATGTAGGGACTCATTATACAAAGCCATGTTAAATTTCGGCATCCATGGAAAACTCATCCGTCTGTGCAGGATGACTATGGAGAAATCTCGCTGCTCCGTCAAAGTGGGAAAGAACACCACGGAATCCTTTGACGTCGAAAAACGTTCAAGACAAGGTGACCAGCTACCATGTAGCTTCTTTAACATCATTACGGGAGAACTCAGCGAGCTGTCAACGACGCGTTTGCAATCATTGAAACGGAGGTGGCGAAGATCGGTCTGGCTGTAAATGAGGATAAAACGAAGTATATACTGTCATCGAGAAAGGACATTAGCGACTCGGACAAAACGTCACAGTGGACAGATATAACTTCGAAGAAGTTATAGCTATATAGTTAGTAGAATTTGCCTACCTAGGCCCTACAATTGCCTCGCAAAACGACGACGGCGTAGGAATCAAACGAAGAATCACACTTGCCAATAGCTGTTTCTTCGGGCTATAAGAAGACATCTCTGAAGTAAAGCCCTATCTCGCAGAACGAAGTAAATATTGTACAAGACTTTAATCATCCCGGTCCTGTTGTATGGTGCAGAAGCATGGACCTTATCGAAAGCTGATGAAAACCTCTTGGCACGCTTTGAGAGAAAGATTCTTCGAGTGATTTTCGGTCCAGTTTGTATCGACGGAGTGTGCGGAGGAGGAGATTCAACGACGAACTTTAGAGGCTATATAGCAACGTTGACCTTGTCAAAAAGCTAAAAATCCAGCGACTGAGATGGCTGGGTCACGTGGAGTGTATTGACAGCACCGCTCATTTGACAAATGGGTATGAACGTGTTGTATCGCTAACAATAGCTTCGCCAAAAAAATGGATCATCTTAAGTGATGACGATATCTTATCCCAGCAGATCTTCTACCAAATAAGTTAGCCTTCGAAAATGTTGTGCCAATAATTTGTATTCGAAATTTGAACAATCCAAAACTTTGTCTCTGCCTGAGACCCTGCAGTCTTCCATCCTCTGCTATCCCGTGCACATTGCTACCAGTTTCCCAGACCACGCTTCAGCATGGTTTGATTTTTGAAACGGAGGTTCGGTCTTCCTTGCCTACTCGAATCTGGGTCTGGGATTGGAAGATTCTCTGAAGCTGTCCAGTATTTTGGCTTTTTGAACTACATCCACATCTTGGTACAGTTCATAAACTTCGCGTTTGTATCTTCTCCTCCATTCGCCCTCCTCGAACCCAGGACAAAAAATCCGCTGAAGTATTTTTCTTTCAAAGGAGCCCAGTATAAGCTCTCACATCTAGCTTATCGTCCAGCACTCGGCGCCATAAAGCAGAACTGGCAGGATAAGGTTTTTGTACACCATACATTTCGTCCTTCGAGCAAGGAGTTTTGAACCCAATTGTTTTGCCAAACCGAAGTAGCAGCGGTTTTCTAGGATAAGTTATTGGGATAGTGTCACTACGCGTCACTATGTGACACTATATTGCGTGAGGCTTTAAGTTTTAATCCATCCTACTTCTACCAGGCAAAAACCAAGTATATGTGAGCCTAGTCTAAAGACCTTGGCATATTCTAAAAACCTAAACTAGTCAAGATAAACGTGTACCCTTTCTTGCCGTACAGTCAATCGTAACGTTTGTTGCTTCACAACAAAATACACATCCGCCAACATACTCGTAGACTACACAACACATACCTACATAAGGTAAATGGCAACATTGTGCATCAGCCGCATCACCCCCAAATGCATTTTATCCTCCCACACAAAAAGTGGTGAAATTGCTAACGAAAGATACGAAGACGACCACTTGAAGAATTTGAATGGAAATTACAATTTATTTCCACTTGAGTTGTTGTGATGCAATTTCGTTTCAGTCGTCGTCATATCCTTTTATATATGTTTTCCGAAAAAAAAAACCCACCGCTGCATCCTCACACACAAACACACACGATAAGGACCTTTTCGCTCTAAAAGAAAATTGAATTTAGTCGAAATTAAAATTAGCAAAACCATACAAAAAATATATGTAGGTACATGCCACACACATCCTCCATGGGATTTGAAGAATGCAATCCTCACCTCCATTGCAATATTAAATAATTAAATTCTCGCAATTTGCAATATAAAATTGCAGGTGGGTATTATACCGATCCGATCCTTGTGCGTATTGAGTGCTAGGGTTGAATTGAATTAATGTGTGGGTTGGTGTACCCTTGACGATGATTTCGAATTCTATTCAAATCCCACGTGGTAAAGGTGAACGGGTGATTAATACGAAAAAAAAGGACCCTCGTCGCTCCAATATACAAATTCTACGTGCGCAACGATGAGTAGGTAGGTACCTACCTGAGGATAAAAAAAAAACTTTAAATTGGCGGTTTTGTTTGGAAATTCTTGTTGGTAAGGCTGCCAGAGCGTTCACTTCATGGAGTGCACTTGAATAAAACTGACTGAAAAATGGTAACGAGAGAAAGAGAGAGAGAGAGAGAGATTGGTATGTGATGCTGATGCTGATGCTGCAGAGCTATCGACTTTAATATCCGTGCGGCAATCATTTAGCGGTAGCAAAGCGCTTTTGTTCAAAATTATTGGTGAGTGTTCGTAAAAACGAGAGTGCATTACACTTGCACCCTACTGACATAGATTGCCGGTGGCCTGGATATAGCATACCCCCCTCTCCTTACAATGGGGGACATTTTTTTTTTTTTTTTTTTTTGTATAAGGGAGCACTTTTTGAGTGGGGCTTTGAAGCTAGATTGCTTGTAATTTACGGTCAACTGGTTGTTGCAAGTACCTACCTATTTATTTGAGTGAGTGATTTTTTTGGAAAATCTAAATGTCCAGGCATAGGACGAAATGTATGTCAAAGGCATTTTTTGATTTTAATTCAAGGTATTTCTATAGCATTTAGGACAGTGAAGATAAAAATGACGAAAAATATTAAAGTTCTCGAAATTAGGTGAAGGTAGGGTGTTAGTTCATCATAATAGACTAGGTACCATAGCGTGCTAATCGCCATCCATTTGGAACCTTCACAGTCAGAACAGAAATTGGTTTACGAATTTGCTCTAAATACTTAATTTTCCTACATAACCTAAAAGTGGTTTTAATTTTATTTGAGAAACCAATCTCCTCTAAATTGTCAAAGAAGTACCTTTCAAGAAGTTGGTTCCTTCTATCCCGAGGAATAGCTTGAAGACCCCGACAGCCGGAAATATCCCTATCGCCATTCATTCCTACGTCTGATGTGCTAAGTTTTTACAATTAAAACTGTACCCTTCTGCAAGGTGGGCCAACTTGGACTGACTGATTTGAAATGAAACCGTCTCACAGTGGGGTATTGGACTATGAAACATGGCAGAATCGTAATTTTTTTGTGTCGGTTATTAAAAAAAAAAAAAACAATGCACACTTCAACAGAAATACCGTAGCTTTAAGAAAAGCATAGCATCATGCGAATTAGTGTTTTAATAAATTGGGTTTATTCAACAGTTTTTGAAATGCAAACAGTGGCTGAAGGTGGTTGGGTGTGTATGAATCGGGTAGGCGCTGACTGGCATCAACTTGGCGGTGCCCACCTGTTGTAACTTTTTCATACACATCAATTGTGCTTATTTTACCTCCGCGTGGTAGCCACCGGGTACTGGCCTCGCCCTTCCGGGCTTGGCTTGCTAAACTTATAAGCGCGAGTGTTGAACACGAAGAAAATAGCAACACTATAATGCTCTGTCGGAAAGACTGACTGAACGAGTCTCAGAAGTCTTACATGAGCTCCTCAGAAAGAGGACGTACGGCGGATGAATTCACTAGACTGAATCAACGGTGTCGTCAACAGTCAAGATGACAGTTACCTTACTTGAGCTACTTTGACGTATTTGGAGCTGAGGTCAGTGAGGATTTTTCATGACTAGTCAGGGTCCTGAAATAGAGATGGTGGCGGATGAACCCTTTATGGGCCAACGGCAGCTCTCACATCCCCGAAGTGGGTTACTGACACCGGATGAATCCGGCCCCTTTCGTCCAAGGGGTCCAACAAAGGGCCTGGCCCTCCAGGTTGGAGGTTGTACGCCGGGGTAACTGCCCGACTACGGAAAACCCACCTAGTTACGAAGCAACAACAAGCCTCGGATACGGATGATTTTACTGTTGACGAACCTGGCAAACGAATAAAGGACAACGAATTTCGGATCTGCACGTGGAATGTTAGGTCCCTTAACAGACCGCGTGCAGCCGAACAGCTAGCGGAGGCCCTGACCTGCTATAAAGCAGACTTAACCGCCATCCAAGAAGTGCGATGGGATGGACCGGGCAAGAAGAAAATGAAAAACTGCGACATTTACTATGGCGACTGCTATCGGCAACAAAAGCAGCGCTTATTTGGATGTGGATTCGTCGTTGGAGGCAGACTTAGGCAAGAAGTCTTAAGTTTCAGCTGCGTGAACGAGCGCCTCACGACAATTCGCATCAAGGCTAAATTCGCCAACATTAGCCTAATATGCGCCCATGCCCCCACGGAGGAGAAAGATGACGACACCAAAGAGAAGTTCTACGAGCTCTTGGACAAGACATACGAGCAGTGCCCTAACTATGACATTAAAATTGTCCTAGGTGATTTTAATGCAAAGATAGGAAGAGAGGGCATCTTTGGTAGTACTGTCGGAAGGTACAGCCTACACGACACCACCTCCGATAACGGATTTAGGCTGATCGACTTCGCGGCGGGGCGAAATGGTGTCATAGCAAGTACGCGGTTCCCGCATCTCGATATTCATAAAGGCACATGGAGATCTCCCGATCAATCAACCGTCAACCAGATTGACCACATTGCGATCGATGCAAGGCACTCCTCCAGTATTATGGATGTCCGAACGTTCCGAGGGGCCAACATTGACTCGGACCACTACCTTGTTGTAGCCAAGGTACGCCTTCGGATATCCCGAACACCGCCAAGACAAGTAAATACTGTGAGGAAGTTTGACGTCGGACGGCTAAAATCGCAAGAGATCACCAGATCCTTCTCCGATCGAGTCTCTCTCAATCTCTCAAGAGGTTCTATGCAGCCAGCATCAAGTATTGAAGACCAGTGGCAACATTGCCAAAAAGCCATCAGAGACGCCGCCTCTGATATGCTTGGTTTCACTCGACCACCACAACGAAACCCCTGGTTCGACGACGAATGTCGGCAAGCACATGCAGCGAAACAAGAGGCATACAAAGCGGCGCTGCAAAGAAGGACCCGAGCTGCCCGTGAGCTCTACGCGCAGAAAAGAAGAGACGAACACCGGCTTCTCAGGAGGAAAAAGAAAGAGCACGAGAAGCGCGCGATCGAGGAAATAGAGAGATGTTACAGCAGGAATGAGGTTCGGAAGTTTTACCAAAGGGTAAAAAGAAGCTGCCAAGGCTACAGAGCCCGAACCGAAGCCTGCAAGGACGAACAAGGGAACATCATAGTAGAATCGCAGTCGATGCTGAGGATATGGAGGAACTACTTCTGCAGACTGTTTAACGGCGATGACGAAGTAAATACCGCTGTCAGGCAGAATGAACCATTCAACCTGGACGATGAAGACCAACAATTCCGTCCACCCGACCTGGACGAAGTGAAGATAGCCATATCTAAGCTTAAGTCCAACAAAGCCGCTGGAGCAGATGGCCTAACCGCCGAGCTATTTAAAGCGGCAGGCGATGACTTGGTTAGGAGTATGCACCAACTCATCTGTAAAATATGGTCGGAGGAAAGTATGCCCGATGAATGGAACCTCAGCATTGTTTGCCCGATCCTCAAGAAAGGAGACCCTCTGAACTGCGCCAACTACAGAGGGATTAGTCTTCTTAACATCGCCTACAAGATCCTATCTGCCGTGTTGTGTGAACGCCTGAAGCCTTTCGTCAACAACCTGATTGGTCCCTATCAGTGTGGCTTCAGGCCAGGAAAGTCTACCATCGACCAAATATTCACACTGCGGCAGATCTTGGAAAAAACCCAGGAAGTCCAAATCGATACCCACCATCTTTTCATCGATTTTAAAGCCGCCTATGACAGCATTTATAGAGACGAGCTATACAGAGCAATGTCTAGTTTTGGCATCCCTGCCAAACTCGTCCGTTTGTGCAGGATGACAATGGAGAATGCACGCTGCTCCATCAAGGTCGGTAAAGAACTCACCGAGACCTTCGATGTCAAAAAAGGATTTAGACAAGGCGATGCGCTGTCATGTGACTTCTTCAACATCGTTCTTGAAAGAATAGTGCAAAACTCAAACGCTAACACCAGAGGCACTATCTTTCAAAAGTCCGTCCACCTACTCGCCTACGCCGACGACATCGACATAATCGGCAGAACGCAGCGTGATGTCACTGGCGCGTTCGTGGGCATTGAGACGGAAGCGGCGAAAATGGGTTTGGCGGTCAATGAGGGCAAGACAAAGTATATGCTGTCATCAAGAAAGGACACCCAACACCGACGTCTTGGACAGAACGTCACTATAGACAGATATAACTTTGAAGTGGTAAAGGACTTTGTCTACCTAGGCTCCGCTATGAACTCAGACAATGACACCAGCGCTGAGATTAAACGAAGAATAACTCTTGCCAATCGCTGTTTCTTTGGGCTAAGAAAGCAATTGAGTAGCAAAGCCCTCTCTCGAACAACTAAAGTGACCCTTTATAAGACCCTAATCATCCCTGTCCTACTTTATGGTGCAGAGGCATGGACTCTATCAAAAGTGGATGAGGCTACTCTTGGTTGCTTCGAGAGGAAAATTCTTCGAGTAATTTTCGGTCCCGTCTGCATAGACGGTGAATGGAGGAGGAGATACAACGACGAACTGTACGGGCTGTACAGCGACATCGACCTAGCCAGAAGAGTGAAGGTCCAACGACTGCGGTGGCTGGGTCATGTAGAGCGAATGGACGTGAATGCTCCGGCCCGGAAGATCTTCGAATCCACACCCGAGGGACGGCGCAGTAGAGGAAGACCGCGACTCAGGTGGCGCACGCAAGTGGAAGGGGACCTCAACCAACTTAGCGTGCGAAACTGGAGGCAGCTGGCCAAAGATCGTGCTGGCTGGAGACGCTTATTGGTTGAGGCCCAGGTCCACCCCGGACTGTAGCGCCACCTTAAGTAAGTAAGTAAGGAGTGTCAATATAATTATATTGATAATGTATGGCATATACTCCAGAATGCGTTTCGCCCCGATGACCCACCACATCCGGCTCATCAGTAGACGAACCACCACATCTGCCTACCTGGACGCACCGTTTACTCGATGTTTACCGAGACTATCATGTGTTTCACAGTCAAAAGCGGCTGTGAAGCATAAACCTAAACATGTCTTATAGTTTACCGTTTCTATTTTCATCTAAATTTTGGGTATTATAAGTGCGTACATCATACAACTACAATTTTGTTACAACTTTTTTCTTAATGTTTAGTACTAAGAATTGACCACAGCCCGTTCTTCATATTGACTATCCACTATGCAGTTGTTAAACTTATTTGATATTTTCAAAAAATGTTCATCATATCGACAATTTTGTTCGTCAAATTGACAATTACCACAATTTACAACTACCGATTGTTAATATGACAACTAATATATACTTTTTTCAGGGTAAAACCTAACTTTTTATTTTTTTTCTAGACAATACTTATTTTGGATGTGTCCTTATTTCCAATTTATATTTTTAAACTACATTTAACTTACTTACTTTTACATTTTAATTTTACACGCCCAACAACCCCACTACCCCACTTCCGCACTACTCCACTCACAACACTCCACCAACTGCGAAATTCATTAAATTTACTTAGAGTTTATGTTTTATCCATTAAAGTTCCAACAATTAGCTGCCCAGCCCAAACTAAATATTAATGCCATGTTTCATAGTCCAATACCCCACTGTGCGGCTCTGGGGCGGTATACTGGACAATGTTGGGATATTTTTTACATTCGGTAGTTCTCAATAATCGTGACATAGGGACGGTTCCAGCAAGATGGAGATACTGCTCATACCGCGAGAGAGACTATGGCGATTCTGCAGTGTTGTGTTGATATGTTTCAACTCGTTTTTCTCACGAAAAAAAAAATTTTTTCCCTCCCCATCGGTCATAAATTCCCATAATTTTCCCACAACGATATTTTTGAGTAAAATAAACTAAAACATATTTTTTTTTTAAACAGTTTTATTAAAAAGGAACAATCATTTCAAAAAACAAACAAGTATTAAAAAAATATTTTGTATTCAGTCTTCATTATTAAAAATATCATAACAATTCATCAATAGATAAACAAAAAATGTAATTCATAATTCATTACAATATCACAATACTCGTGTAACTAAATAACTTAAAAATGAGTAAAAAAGAAAACAATAACATAAAAGTGTATTTTAGCGAGTAAAAGAGTCCTTATTTGAAAGTTTGAACGAAAAAAATAAAAAAAGTGGTTATAGGCACCCTATTTCAGCCAACTACTTATTCTTTACATTATAAAATAAAATATAAAAAAACATATTGAATTCATATTATGTACCTACATGTAGTTTATAAGTATGTAGATACATTTATTATAAAAGCTAGGTTTATTTCGAATAGTCAGTATAACGTACACTAGTTAAACTCCAATGTTTACTCAGCTAACAGAAAGAAAAAAACAACCACAGAGACACAAGTGTCAAGTACAACAACGAAAACCAAAACAATGTAGATGCAGAAGAAAGTAAGAAAGAGAAAGAGCAAACTTTATACGACAATTGCATATACATCGAAAAGTAACCGATCCGAATCGATTTTAGTTGTAGTAGATTTATTACATCTATGGTAAGATTTAAATGGGCTCAATTTCTGAAAATAAGATAACGTAGTAGAAATGTGATAAAATTATCATTATAAGTTTGAAAAAGTTTGAGAATTTAAATGAAAACAAAAATAAGTTTGAGCAAATAGAATTTCCCACAAAATTGCATTAGAGAACTAGATTTTCCCTTTTTCCCACGAGACGGTTTTTCACCATCAAAATTCCCACGAAAAGGTAAATTTCCCACGACTTACGAACACTGATTCTGCGTGAAATTTTCGATGACCACATAATTTCAAAAAATGCTGATTTCGCGTGGCCAACTTGTTCCCCAGATTTGACGGCCACTGATCTTTTTTTTTTTGTGGGATCTCTTGAATGAAAGGGTTTACGTTAACAAACCACAAAATATTCAGGAACTAAAGCAGAACATTCGCACAGAAATTGCAAAATTGGTGCTAGAAATGTTGCGCAACGTAATACAAAATTCCTTAAAAAGTATGAGTATGGCCAGATCCTCTGCCTCGAATACACTGCATGATGTGTCCACAAGTCTCATTTACACATCTGGGGCCTGTACCACAAAACTACAAGTATTGTACAACAGGCGATAACAACAGGTTTTCTGGTACAAAAACCATTGTTAATTGTTAAAATTCCCCTGTTGTACAATACTTGTAGTTTTGTGGTACAGGCCCCTGGCCATGAATACCCTCATTAGTTAATGAAAAATCCGTTTGGAGTTTAGTCAGTTCTCCCATCGGACCAAAAAACTGGCAGGAGATGAATACTCTAAAAAAATCTAATATGTAGGAGAAAAAAAGGAATAAAGTTACGGTGCAGGGAATCGGATCACCGGCTGCGGAGAATCCGAAAACAGACAGATCAAAGTCGTCGAAAATCGAGATACAACGACTGGAAAATAATAGTGCTAAAGCACATGCGTATAGTTATTAAAAAGACCGGCGAACTATCGTGCGCCCAGCTACTCTGGAAATTGAAGGCGGATCCTACACTTAAGGAAATGGGGACAAACGTAAGTCAAATCTGTAAAACTGCAAACGTCATTGAACAAAGCTGCAAATCCAACTACCGCAGTACATAAAGACAAAATCAAGGAAGCACTGGAAGAAAACGGTAACGTTGGGACCCTTGCAAGAAATCTGCCCCACATTAAAACATCCCATGGATTTCGAATTCAAAGTCGCGATGATCAAAAACGTTAGAAAAGCCTATGGTGGAACGCAAACTACCACTTTAAGGTTTAAGCCTACCAGCGGGAATCGCGAAACGGCTGCTTAAATCAGGAAAGGTTGGAATTGGTTGGGTTTACTGTCGAATACAATAAAAGATTGTACTTTAGCGTTGCTTTAGATGCCTCGAACTCGGACTCTTCGCGAGATCATCCAAAAGCCCTAATGACCGAACGGACCTATGCATTAGGGGAAGTGCACTATAACCTGCTTATATATTTTTTTTTTTAAGTCCAGTGGTAAAAGATACATAAACGCCTCGAGTCCAGTCATGTCTTGAAACAGTCTGCGTGAGCATAGCCCGAAAAAATCCAAAGGCGTTCCAGAATACATCAAGAACGTTTTCCTCCGATTTCAAATCCTTCTCCAAGTTACCTCTGCTTAAAATCGTTGCTAATACCAAAGTTGGCTATTCTTCTAAAACTTCTTCAACCCATCCATTATCCATATGGCTGTAACGTCGAATTTGTATAGGTACCTACCCATGGTCTCTTACATCTACTAGCTGTTTCTGTATTTGTGTTTCTTTTTCTTTATACAGATGTAAGCTGATATCTATATTAGCAAAAGGATAATAAAAATATGACACTCTAATTACAAATAGAAATATATTAGATTTATATTAGATTCACCGCCTATGACAAATGACATCCAAGTCCAATTTCCTTCTCAAAAGTTATGGCGAGAAAGTAATCCCAAAGACAAAGGATATATACACAAAACAAAAAGGAAACACAAAAAAAGTGATATCTTCCTAAGATACAATAAAAATCCTATGCAGCAAAAGTTCAGGGTATACATTTTTATGGTTAACTCCCAAAAGGAATTCCGTTGCTTTAAAGCTAAACCTCACTTCACTCCCGCCAAATGCATAAAACCATCAAAAGAAAGCCACATTTACCCATGCGGCAGGACTTTATACAGAAACGATATACGAAGCAATGACGGCGATGAAGAAAAACTTTTATTTGCTGATTTTTTTTTTCTCTTCAATTTCCATCATCAAATGTAGACCACAATAAATCCCCAAACAATAGACCCGGGTATGGGGGATAGGAGAAAAAAAAAACACAAAATCCTGACATGGGAATAGAAAGGACAAAACAAAAAAAAATAATACTCGAACCTTTTGTCACTTTATTTCTATTCCTCCTTCAGTTTTGTTACTCCGAATTGAACGACCAAAAATATTACATGGACAAGGGAAGAAGAAGAAGAAAATGTATGGTCGGTCTGGCGTCCAGCTGTTTCCTTTTACATAAAATATTTTCTTTTTGTAGAGTCCTTGACCGGGAAAAAGTACTGTGATTTGTGCAGAGTGGCGTATGCGCATGAAATGGATCAAAGTTAGGCGAGGAAAATAATTGAAAAAGGTGTACGAGTATATACAATGTACGAACGAGGATACTGAAGGAACCTTTGAATGCAAGCTTTTCTCCGGAATCAAGGTTATGCGTCCAGGAAATTGAAGATCAATAATAATAATTAAGTTCAACCAGTTGATGAATAGGGGGTGCTAAGGCATTTCATTGGGAGAAAAAACACTTGAATGGGAAACTGCATTTACTCTATACGTAGTTAGACTCTTCTTTGTCCAGATTATTGAACATTCGAATAGGAGACCTTTGGGATGTCTATTCAATAAATATGAGGTGAGTATGCTTTTATGTGTGGCAACTCTGTATACCATACAAATGCTTGTGATATTTTTAAGAGAGACAATGGTGAATACACACCACTGAGCGGCTGTCGGTAGCAGCGTTACCGATGGACAATTTGAAAATGTCTCCAAAAAAGGTCGCCCGAGCCAAAAAATGCGTCCCACCGAATTTCGTTCAGATTTAAATTATACAGTTTATTGAAAAAAAAAAAAAAAAAAAAAAAGAAAAAACAAAAGGAGTGAATTTATTTTCTTACTGAAATAAACTTAAAGTTAAAAAAAAATAATGAATAAATAAAAGTACATGTAGGTATATAGTTTTTTTGTTTGGTGTGCGCTAGTCCCGTAAATCCTCAAAGCTTATTGGTCTTGAATCAGGGGTGGTCTAGAAAATTCTGAAAATCCCAAATGAAAAGCCGGAAAATCGAAAAAATCTAAATTTCCATTTTGTATGGGAGTATACCCCATCAATGATAGCAAATTTCGAAAACCACCAAGCCGATTGAACTCAAATTTTGGAGTATCTTTGCTCTATTAGCTCAATAGAGTTTCTGCTAAGTTTGGTGAAAATTGGAGAAAGAGGCTTGGCACCTCCCATACAAAAAATTCTTTAAAATCGTATATCTCGAAAACCACAGAATAAATTGATCTCAAATATTGAGAAAATCTTTGTTATTGGCCCGAAGGTGTTTCTGTGAGATTTGGTAAAAATTTGAAGGGCCGTGGAACCTCCCAAACGATAAAAAATGAATTTTAAAAGTTGTAAGATTGTTGACATTGATTTGATGTGCATTGTACTTACAAATTCGAATAGGGTGGGATTGGAAATCGGGGAATGGCACGGCCCATACAAGTTATTTAAAACACTATATTAGCGTTAGCTTTTGAATTCATTTGAATTATTCGAAAGTGATTTATTTAATCACTGTACCATACCGTACCGTATTACCGTTTGGTACTATGCGCTAGATTTATTAAAGCAGAAGACACACGTAGGGTAAGGCGAGGAGGTTTCGACATGTAGGAGGTTTCAAACTCAAATTTTTCACTTCCTTTAAATATGACAGATATGATAATTTCTTATGTCCACAGCCTAAATGTATACCTTTACTTTTTCCCTTACTGAGTTCAGTTTCTGATCAGCGCGTAACAAGTTCAGTCGTGGTTTGATTTTTGGTAAGTGCGCATGTACATTTTTTCAGTGAATTCTTAAGCTATAACTTTTTTTGTTTTAAGTTTTTGAAAGTGATAATACAAAAATTAAACAAACAGATTAATAGTGTTTTTATTAGTTGAGGCCCTTTTACGTAAGTATAAAATAATAAACTTTTTTAAAGCGTAAATATAATGCATGCATTGAAGGAGGTTTCGACACGTTTCTTAGTTTTAGTTTTTTTATACTGAAATTGTATAGGTTTCAATCAAAATGCCTAACATTTATAAAAGAAAGTATCCTGAAAACGCATTTGACGATAAAAAGTTAAATAGTGATTTAAAAAAAACCTAAAATGAATTGCAACTAAATTTCATTTAAGTTTATTTATTTTAATTAAAAAAAGACTGAAGTCCTTATTATTTTTTTTTATTACTATTTTTATTAAATAAAATGCAACAAAAAAGCTTAGGTATCTGTTTTTTTTAATTGTAGTCTTGAAAATTTTTTGATTGACGTAATATGTATAGTATGTTGATATCTCCTTCTTAAAAGTTGGAACCTCCTACAAACTAGGAGGTTCTGTCACTTTTTCCTTATTTAGAAATTCATCAAAAACTCTGAGATGGATAATAATTTAGCGCTTAAAGTTGTTTTTGTAATAGACTAAACCTTAATAAACTAAAATTTACATATATATAGTTTTGTATGTAAACGGATGTACCTAATTTTTGACAATATCTGTTAACGTGTCAGAACCTCCTCGCCCTACCCTACATATGTATTTCTTTTTTCGAAATTTTTGGGTGTTATTTGAGAAATAAATTGAAGCTTTGAAAATGCGTCCTAATGTCGCCTGTATTTGTGAAAGGGGCCCAAAAAACGATTATTTCGAATTGTGGTCGCCACGCGTCCCGACAGTAGAAAAGTCGCCATTTGGCGACATATGTCTCCCATCGGTAACACTGGTCGGTAGTAAGTAAGTAAGGTAGAATAAGTAGTCAGTCGACAACGTATATCCGACCGCGACACATTGTAAACGTACAGTAGCGTATCATTAATTTTAAATAAACGATTATACATTTAATATTTGATTAACTCGTGTTTTATTATCTTCAACGAAGAGGCCAACATCCTTACATATGCAAATTTTATTTACATACCTCAGTATGTAGTTTGTGGCACTCCAAGTATAGATGAAACTAGTTATGACGTAAATGAAACGGCAATACGAGAGTGGCGTATTTTTGTATAGAAAATAGCGACACTTGAGATTTGGGTGGGCGAATGGTGAATGGACGACCTAAGCAGTATATGTATCGCCAATGACATGCAAAAAATTGATCTGAACAAAGCAGGAGCAGATGAATTGGGTGGATGTAGTTTGTCGGCAAACAACCATCACTCGCCCATGTTTGTATTCTTTATCTGGGGCATCTGTGAATCCGATGTCAACGCCTATACTGTGGAGTTGTGTAGTCTGCTAGAAGGTTAGTGTGTCGATATAGAGGATGACCACCACCTTTGCCAATGTCATGATGAAAACGCTGCGTAGATGACCGATGAACTAGATACCATGACATGAGGGCATTCATACCCTCCACTACATGGCTGAAACAAGGTTGGAGTTGGAGTGGAGTGGCCAAACTGGAATCTGCTGGCCGTTAGAGAAGGTTTAGATTTGATTTCTTGCGAAGCCTAAGTGGTGAGTTTCGAAGTGTCCTATACCTATTGTTTATACGGTAGAATCCACTCTAGAGTTTGGCTCAGCCAGATATCCAATGAGGTGGGCAATGCTTATGTAGTTTGCCTTATTGGAGTCGTATGGTGACTACTATTTCGGAGTACTCTAACGAGTGTTTCTGTATAGTATGCCTTTCGGTTCCTTACCTACCTCTACTTTCTATCTGGTGAATAATTCGATAGAAACGGTTTGGCTAGGATCTAGAACCATAGTCTCGACACCAACGAGCTTCTTACCTCATGTAAAAAAGTACTCTTGTGAGTCGTTCATTCGACAGCACCCCGATCCGGTCTTCCAATTACCATCTCATCCGATCCCATTGGCACTTGGTTTTCGGTCTCGACAACCATCTTCAATCTGTATTATATAACTTAGAGCCTAAACGGATATTGGGTTAAGGAGTGAACGACAGAAAAGTAGACTAGCGGTTCCCATGGTGTAGTGGTTAGAGTCACTACTTGTTACCCGACCAGGGTGAGGGATAGCATAGTACTCTGCAAACCATAACAAGAAACCAATTATAACAGAATTTCCCCACCACTAGATCAAAAAAATAATGTTTGCTAGGATAGTGCAATGGACTGTGCGCAGTGGCTAATTGGTTAGTGTGTTGGGTACCCGGAAAAACTGAATTTACATCTTAAGGTTTTTTTCCATTGCGCCATCTCTCGCAAACGTCAGACAAACTGTAACGAAACGTCCCCTGCTCGGGCAGCATTTGTGATGTGCTTTTTCTGAGGTCACGAATAAAAATTTCTTATGTTACATAAAAGTGTGACGAACGGTGACGTTTCGTTACAAAACATCCGAGAGTATAAGTGTCCTGAAAAAGCTCACTCGAACGGTTGGTTGTGAGAGGCTAGGCCTAAGGTGCCTACACGGACTTGTTGCGCCAATTATTTATTTATTTAGTACAATGGACCGAGATTTGTACAAGTGATCGATGATTTAAACCTCTTTAAAAAAAAATCGCGGAAAAGTAAAAAAAAGTGAACAAAAAAACTGTGTAAGTAAAACTTGAATTACTATAGCCCCACGTTGGGCGCCATTAATCAACTTTTTACTCAATTGGTTTTTTGATGGTCGAGATTCGGGAGATTCCCTCCATGAGTCGAATCTAGACAACGCTGCAAGACGATAGAATTAAATGAAGACCGACAATTGCTCATATCGACATTGTTGTGACTGGAAGGTGCCATCTGAACATATTTCTGATAACATCAGCTGACTTGATAGCAATCGGATGTGGCACTTGATACAAAGTAAACGTCGGCCAGGCCCCATGCATTGCCAAGCTGGGTTCAGAAGAAGCTCTCTCAGGACCTGAACCTGCGCGGGTCTGCCTGAATCTATGGTTAGGTCATCCATTGATACTTGTGGTTTGTCGAGAACACGAGTTTCGGTGGTTTAACTGTGCTGGATGTAGACAGACCAAACGACTGCGTCCGGACATCTGCAAAAGGTCCGTGTTTTTCCTTCTGTCTCTCAGGAGAATCGACTGCAGACTGCTTGTGGGCGTCCTTTCGGGCCAACAAGCTTTTGCCAAACACTTAAATGTATTGGGCCTTGAGCGACACCACCATCTGTCCTGCTTGTGGAGAGGACGACGATACAGCGGAACACTTCCTCTGTAGTTGTCCTGCCTTTGCTCGCATCAGGTGGCGGATCTTTGGGGCTGACGTGGTGAGTGACGAACATCTAAGCTTTTCATCACTGAAGCTACTTCTCATCTTTCTTCGAAAGACGGGAAAACTAAGTTCAGTAAAGTAAGGTGTCTGTTTGGCAGTACAATGGACCAGTAGTTGTATCTGCTCCATCGGATAGTAGCAACCTCCAATAAATAAAAAAAAGGTTTATATATGCCGATTTTCTTTCTATTTATTTTCTATTTTGTTATTTCTGACATACGATAAAAAATGTGTTGAGCTAAGCCGAACTTTCACGACTTCCTCTCGTGCAAGGTACATCAGTGGCTCAATCTATACTCGCAACATCTAGTCCTAGAAATAGGACTCAATCGACTTCAAAACACATCGAGATTGTGTGTCTAACAAAAACGACTTGTTGTATAAAACCCGTATCCCCACTTTCTACCATAGCTCTTGAATCAAAGCTCCTATTGTGTGATTATAATTTATCCCACAGGATGCACACCAAAAACTTTCAAGTCATATTCTATTCATTACCAGTACATGTACTTGTACATTTTATAGCTCTTCGCTTGCAATTCCCTCTCACTTAAACATTGGATATCTTTATATCTCTAGTATTATTTACGTGTTTAACTTTGCAACTTGATTCCTATCTAAATGGCGTGGAGCGTTCTTCCTGCAATTTCTTGTAGCCTTTTCGGTGGTGCGGTAATTCCTTTTCCCCATTCTTCTCAGATATCAGATTCAGAACTGGAATATCTTCTCGCGCAATAATTTCTTTAATCGTTGCGGACATGGTGGAGAGCATCAGCGAACAAAAAAAAAATAAAGGACATGACTATCTTCTCTATTCATTTCTTGTGCAATGCGTCTTACGTTACGAAGAGGGGCGCATTTCATTTTTAATTATTGTGTGAGACATTAAAAATCCCATTAAAAAGGGGCAAAGAACTTTCTACAGTATTACACTAAGGAAATGGTGCACTTCCGCATGGATTCTTGAGGAGAATCCTCGTCGACCGTAATAAAATTTAACACTACACAATTCTAGGTATAACTTCCCGATTCCGATATAGCAACGAAAGGACTTTTTTTTAATTTATCCTACTCCAATTTGAGTCAACTTTTGTGGAACATATAGCTGCAAGTGCAGTTGATGGAAATTAAAATCTCTCTCAAAGAGGTGTCCTTTTTTTTTTTGTCGGGAGATAACTTAATCTAAAGCATTATCGTTAAGTGGAAACACGTTTCAATTTCTTTTGACCTACTTTGGCAATCCCGCATCAGAGGTGACGTATATATATACAGAATTCACTTGAAGTTATGAGTGAGTATAACCCTTGAGTATGATGGTGAGTGGTGTGACAGTGCCAGTCAAGGCCGTTTGGTGAGTGATGAAATGTTAAATATTAACAGAGGTCTGTGTTGTTTAATGGAATTAACTTTTTATAGCAAAAAAAAAATCCTTATCCCCAGAATGACATTATTTAATAAAGTAATTTATTTAATACTATGGCGAATGGAAAACCAATCAGCGGTAGCTATTTGTCATAATGAAAGGATATAGATATCAACATAATTGGGTTCATTGGAAATTAATTAAGCTGCAGGGAAAATACAGGACATGATCTCAATTTCGCTAGAACTACTAGCAACAGTAATGCGAAAATTAAATACATTTTGTTAATAAGGTCATTGGCCTACCATATCTTTTCTGAAATTAAGCATGCATGTGACGAATCATCAAGGCCCCAACGTAAACTAAAGAATACGTGACACTATTGACACGACTTAAATTTCACGTCCAAATAATGACTTATTTCATCGCCTTGTCAATACTGTTGGTACTGAATGACGAACTATTTGTTAAACCATGTCACAGATTGACAGTGTCCCACGCTTGAAGTTGGACGATATTCTACAGTGTCATACATATTACCATTGACAAATTTTTTTCCTGTTGTTGGCAATAGTGCTAAGGGTAACTGCCATCAGCTTCCATCCCATTTCTATTGAAACGGACGCGTCGAAGATGAGCCTGGCTATAAATGAGGACACAAAACAAAGTAGCTGTATGCTGCCAACCAGAAAGGAGTCTTAGCATCGACGACTCGGACAAAACGTCACGATGGACAGATACAACTTCGAAGTAGTTAAAGAAAAAGTCTACATGGGCTCAGAAATCAAACGAAGAATCACTCTTGGCAATCGCTGTTTCTTCGGTCTAGGAAGGCTTCTAAGAAGTAAAGCTCTCTCTCATAGAACCAAGGTAGATATTATATTACATTAAAAATCTAATCATTCCGGTCCTGCTGTATGGAGCAGAAGCATGGATTATGTCGAAATCGGATGAAAATCTCCTGGGATGTTTTGAGAGAAAGATTCTTCGCACAATATTCGGTCCAGTTTATTTTGATGGAGTGTGGAGGAGAAGATTTAACGGTGAGCTTTATGGGCTATATAGCGACGTTGATCTGGTCAAAAAGCTGAATATACAATGGCTGAGATGGCTGGGGCACGTGGAGCGTTGATTGAGTCTCCCTCGGAGAAATCACAGCACGCATACCTCAAAGGAAGATCGACAGAGACTGCTCTCCATGAAGTAATGCGAACAATTGAAAACTCAATGCACTATAAAGAATACACCTTAGCGACCTTCATAGATATAGAAGGGGCTTCAACAATGTACATACTGAAGCGATTCTGGAGTCCTTAACGAAATTAAGGGTAGAAAATCACCTTAGCCTTTGGATTTCTATGTTAAACACCAGGATCATTCAGACAACACTGGGAAATAGCAACATAACCAAATACGCCAGTAGAGGCACACCCCAAGGAGGTGTTATTTCACCATAGTAATAAACAAAATACTCAATAGCTTAGATAGAGAAAGAATTATAGGGTAGTCGGATATGCGAACGACATGGTGATATTGGTGTCAGGAAAGTTTCCTTCCGCAATTAGCGAAATTATGGAAAACGCTCTGAGAAAGGTTAGCACCTCGGCCAGTCTGTGTGGTCTCAGTGTAAAACCGAGCAAAACTGAAATTATGCTTTTCACGACCAAGACCAAGACCTCACCTTCACACTTCCTCGCCTAAACGGCCAACCGCTCTCATTATCGCCCAGTGCTAGGTATCTGGGAGTGATCCTGATCCTAAGCTCAACTGGAAACTCAACATCGGACAGCGGGTAAAAAAAGCGTCCATAGCTTTCTACGCCTACAGTAGTATATTCGGCAAAAGGTGGGGTCTGCAACCAAAACTGACCCTTTGGATGTACACAGCCGTAGTACGACCAATCCTCATATATGGGTCAATAGTTTGGTGGCCGGCTCTTAAAAAAGCCTATACCATAATCAAGCTCAACAGAGTCCAAAGAACGGCATACATAGGCACCACAGGCGCCCTCATTGTCCTTCTGCATCTTATACCGTTAGACCTGCATATCACTAACATCAGACTCAGAGAGTATGCTAGATCCTATGGACATAGCAACAGTATGTTTTCTATATTCTATATCAAGAGAAATAGTACCAACCTCAACGGACTACAACACCCCCAAAATGCTTTTTACACTTTGAAGTAGAATTCCCCTCAAGATTAGAGTGGCAAGACGGACGGGTGAACAGGGACTCGAATTTAACAATCTATACAGACGGTTCCAAAATGGATTGCGGAGTAGTTGCGGGTGTATTTGTGTATTTTCTGAGTCTCTGAGCATCTCAAAATCTTTCAGGCTTCCGGATACAGCTAGTGTGTTTCAGGCCGAAATACTCTTGCTATCCGTGAGGCCTGCCGCCTAATAAAACTACACACGGACATAGTTCCGAGGCAGAATATAGACATTTTCATCGACAGTCAGGCTGCGATCAAGGCTATCGCCTCAGTCAATTATAATCTCAAAATTAGTATTACAATGTCAGGAGGAGCTGGCCTCGCTTGATCAATTCAGGATTACCTGATCTGGATTCCTGGCCATAGCAACGTTTATGGAAATGAACAGGCTGACGAACTGGCCAGGCAAGATTCAAGCCTACACTGTTCACTTGCGGAATTGGTCAACATTCAAAGCAAAAATTTCCTCAGAATTCCTGTCGATAGCCAATCTCAGATGGAGGAGGCTAACAAACTGTACCATATCCAGAAGGGTGTGGCCAAGTTATAGCGGGGAAAGAACAACTCACCTTCTGAGTAAAACACGAAAAGATATAGCCTGAATACCTCCTAAACCTACCTACCTCCCCCGGACTGTAAGCACCCCAAAAAGTAAGTAAGTAAGTGTCACTCTGTACAATAGCCTGTCATGCAGCGATCACTCGCCTGTGTTATGCTCTGTCATTCAATCGTGTCAAAGTGTTACGCTGTGGAATAGCCTGCCATGCGTCGGTCACTTGACTCTGTCATTTATTTCTGTACACCATGACAGTGACAATAATAAAATCTCATGAATTTTGGGAAATAATGACACTGTTAAGATTGGACAACATTCGTGACATTCGTGTAATTGTAGCTATATCATTTTTTTTTAGCGAATCAGACCGGCCACTTTATTGCCATCCCATATTTTTGTATCTGGCAGTGCCATAGACAAATTCGTATACTGGACGAGTGTGTAACTTCATCAGAATGTTAAGCAAAGTGCGCTGATGTGCCTACACGATCTTATGTTGTAGCTTTCGGTAGTTGTGGCATTCTGTATCATCACCAGGTCTCTGATAATTTTTGTCATTCTTATGACATGCACTTTTGTGGGAGCCCGGTTTTATACTCGTCATTTTAGCTGAATTTTCCGTCATATAGACTTGACTCCGACTTCAGTCGCCTGCTTTCCTGTTTTGCCACATGATGATCCCCCAATAAAGGAATGTTGTTCTGCAAAGAAACTTATTCAAGCCAATAAATCAAGTGCGGCTACGGGACACACAAATCCCACAGTCTTTGAGACTGAACCGCCAATTGTTCAGTCATCTTCAACCTTCTCATTTAATGTACAATTACAACGACTGTATTTAGCTACTCGTACTCGTTCATCTCACAAGCATGAGTTAAAGGATATTCGCAACAAAGTAGTTTCACAAAAATTACAACCTTTCCGTGAGAAAGTCCATCTATAAGAACGCCAGCCTTAACAATCCAATCCAATTCATGGCATTACACTCGCGCCTTTGTGTATGTGTACATTTCAAATGATTCCGCTCCACCAGAGATGACTTTCAAATCGGTGCGCTCTCCACTCAAAGCCTGGACTAGCTATGTAAATATATTCGCAAAGCAGCAATTTGGCTGTACAAAGTAGGCCATAGCCGACATCAAATCCCGCAGCCACCGCGCGCCCACCTCAATTAAACCAAATTACTACAACGGGCTGTGTGTGCTGTGCAACCCAGAACACAACGAGAAATCATAACAATGACTCCAAACTCCGATTCACATCCCAAAAGACCTACGGAAAACTATACGCGATTTCGAAATGATCCAATAAAGAATCGTGACGCTCGTTACGACCTCTGAAATTCCACAAATGCGCGCAATGTGATCGAGGAACAACCGACAGTCGAGTTTAGTAGAACTTCGTGATGGTAACAAACCGGAGAAATGGATTCATATACAGATTCACCACATTCAGATTGACTGTCTAAATAATTGCCCAACAATCTGGCATGATCATCTTTGCGAATCTTTATGATCTGCTCTGGAAATTGGTTTGTTCCACTGCCGGTCGCCGCCGCATCGATCACCGATGGCGCAATTTGACTCAACTCTGCTCTGGATGATTGGCAGAGCGATTGAGCGCTCCCAAGTCCCAATGAATTTTTACGGCCAATTGTGAATCTGAATGTGCTGAACCAGGAAACATTTGCTAAATTAATGGAATCATTGAACTGCGTGTCGCATTAAAAGTGTGACTCTATGCTCGTCCATAGCGCGCTTCATGGCTCATTACAAGTGAAACTATTTGAGATATTTCTCTTGATTCCGTTGGGAGATATTCAAGATATTCCAATTGCCCCAGCAGGCATGGACGGAAACTGGGCATCTACGGAATATCTAGAAAACGATGAGAGCGAAGAAACAATCTTCGAGATGTTTTGTCTTATTGCTCCCTACATAGATGCGGCTAGGATGATGAGTATATGGGAATGCGAGAGGGTTTTAGTGAACAGTGCGGTCTAAATGGAAACTAAACGGATGGAAATTGATTTAGTATAACTAACCAGACCAGCATCGATGGCAAATTCAGTCATTAAAGCGATGATCTGACCGGCCTATCCCCAAAAAATCTAAGCGTCCGTATATCAGTCTCAAAGCATAAGGAAACAATCTTATCACAACTACGCGAATGTCCTTGAGACAACGGGCTTATAAATTATGTTGATGGAGTCGGGCATTTTATTTTAAACGGAGTCAATTAATTAGAACCGTAGATGTTGTCGAACATCTAAAAGACACATCTTCTAGAGACAGGAATCTGTAAACTACTACGACGCACGTTTGGGACAATACGTTAACTCCCGCACAGTAACACAGTTTTTTTTTTGTGTTACAGAAATAATCTACACTTGTGAAACTAATATATTCCTACAAGTAACTGTAGACCTGTAGACTTGTAGTTTTGTGTTACAGGCCCCTGGGCAGCTACAAAAAAGTTCTGGCTCCTTAAACTCAAAATTTTGAAAATGTTTGTTACAATTTTTAACTTAAAATTACTTTTTCTCAAAATTTTGACTTTATAAATTTTCATTTTTTTTTATGAAATTTTTATCCTTGAGAAATTTCCTAAAAATTATGTTAAGCAACTTTTTTACGTACGATCAACAGAAGTTATAGTAAAAGCCACTTTTTGTCAGACAAAAATGGAAAAAAGGCTAGATCTGAGCTAACAACCCCCTGCCATACAATTTTTTGTTCGGCAGAGCTCCAGGAATCACCCCTTAAAGGATTATACTTCTTAACTGGGACACCCTGTATATGAACAAAAACAAAATGAACTGGATGAGTCAGTAACTTTTTCCAAAAGCTGTCTAAAAAAAAACTACTAGCGATATTCAAAGATAAAATTATTATAAAAAAAGTTCAAAATCAATTGGTGATTCTAAATGCAGACACCTTTCAATACACCTATTACGATATCACCATTAGACAATGGTTGGGTACTAGAGGCATCTATAAAGTGAAATGGTACGATGGCAAAACCGCTCCTGATACACTAGAGGATATTTTAAGCAATGAAGTGGATGTGTCTGATAATGAAGACAATCTTGATAGTAGCCAATCATCTGATGAGTCGGAGGATGCTTAAATATACAATTAAGTGAACTACTTATAAGTTTTTCTATAATTATATATTAAAAAATAAAAAGGATTTTGTGAACAATTATTATTTACAAAAGTGATTTTTTCAAAGCTATTAGTACGTCTGGCATAGGGTTAGCCCCAATGAAAACGTCTGGGACACCCATATATTTGGAATCGGGAGAGCTCAACGATTATTTTGATGTATATGTATATCATGTATTTATACCAATTTATTTACAAATCTAATTTTTGGTATCTAATCTTGTATTTGACATTCTCATTTTTGCATAGTATTAGTGCGTCTGGCGTATTAGTGCGTCTGGAAAACGTCTGGGACCCATATATTTGGAATCGGGACAGCTCAACGATTAATTTGATGTATATATCATGTGGTTATACCAATTATTTAGAAATCTCATTTTTTGCCTACTTTTGACCCGTCTGGCACAGGGTTAGCACCATAAAAAATGTCTGGGACCCGGATATTCATAATCAGAGCACTCAGTTCTTTCATTTAATACTATTTTTAAATGGTTATAACTAGGATCCAGCATTTGGAAAAAAATGCATTTTTAAAATTAAATTTCTATATTCAGCCCCAACAAGACGCTGCCAGACTACCGGATTTGTCATCTTCGAATCGCGGAGTTTCTAATAACATAAATCGTTTTCGGTTATGCGATCACACCCAAAAAATGCTGTGGGCTCTTGGTCTATTAGAAGAACTTTCAAACAGGTCTATTAATGACCTACATAAATTTCTAAATAACACGGATTGGTTTACCAATCCGTAGGTTTTTCATAGGTTTCCAGAGTATGGGGGTCATAAACCCCTAGTGCATCAAAACGGATCTACATTGATCTAAGTGTGGCACGTACAGGTTTCTCCTGTCCCACTAACCTAACCTAACCTACCTTTGAGACAAAAAAGAGACGTTCAGTCTTTTGTTTCAGTATCATTTTACAGGTGATGGGTATCCTAGAGCCTTAACTTTGTCTTTAGGACTTTCTTTGCAGCTCGAAAGCAACACGAGACGCAGCGAAATAGTTTTAGTCTTCTTTTTCGACGAGGTAATGATCTGAATTATGGGGATCATAACCCTCCCACTTTACTGCATCCCTACTGGTATCGGCAGGCCTCCCTGTCTCGGATCACTTCATCACTGAGGCCGATCAAATGCTGGTATTTTTGCATTTGTGTGATCCAGGAGTTTTTATACCTGCCTCTCTTTCGCGCTTGCGTTGGAACGTTGATAGATATTGCCTTTTTAACGGGGTTAAAATAGATAATTAACCCTTCAAGCTGTTAAGCGAAGTTAGATGCTGATGATACCGCTGTACTTAGTTTCATCAGGTGGCTGGCGCTTGACATGATAGGAGATTCTTGTGGGGCAATTCTTTCAGAATATAACAACTAGAAGCAAACAATTTCCTTGCCTCTTAGAACCCACTGTGTTGCCGGCAACCATCTAAAGAATAAAACCTATAGCCCTACGAAAAATCCAAAGCACAAAAGATACTCATCATACAGTTAAGAGTTCAACTCGTGATGCCACCATTGAAGATCCACAGGCGAAAAAAAAGGAAAATCACCGACGAACGACCGACGACGCTCAACGCAATACCAGAAGATGACGACGTTTCAGAGCACCGACCACTCGTATACGTATAGATACTCCTAGATATGGCCAAGAATGTAAGCCAACGTTTCGAAGCGCTGTAAAACTCATTACACTCCATACAGCAAAATCGAGGAACAATTTGCTTTGCCTATTTCGAGAGTTCCTTCCAGCACATTGGCACTGTTCAACACTGACATAGCGCTTCGAATGTCGCGTCATGCTGCATTGACGGAAATTCCTCGTCATTAAATCGCGTCCGTTCCAGCAACGCGTCAGCCAGTAGTAGTGTGTTGTGTATATGTTCGCCGGTTGGTTTATGTGATGATGATGGAGAGCAGGAACAGTGTATCTTTATACACCACAACTGCATTGTATCGTATGAATTATGCGAATCGGAATGTGGCCGTTCTGTCTGCTCCCCATGAGAACATATAGTGCGAACATGATATTCTAATGACAACAACTCCATAGCTGATGACAGTGAGTGCCGCGAGCGTTTTTTTTTTGCAGTTTTGAACTGGTTTGCACTATGAAACCGAAACACTAAACGTGTTGGCTTATTTATGAGGTCAAAATGATTTATATTCATGTCTCCTTGAGGACTGTTTTTTTTTTTTGTGTTTCTGGTGGAGGGCTTTCGTGGTCGGTTTTTTGTTTAGCTATTTCGGTTGCATTGTTCTCCTGAACGAGACAAGAACATTTCAGATTCACATGAACGGTTCGAAGGTATTTCATAGATAGACGCATGCCGCCGCACCAGATGGAGTGGAACGATCTCTGGTGATCTAGTGATCATGTTCGTATGGTATTGTTGCCGCAATGTCGTGCAATTTGTTGCAAGGAATTTATTTGTCTCGTATTGGTCTGATGGAAATGGATTTGCAAATATTGGAAGCTGTAAGGCTCGTATCTGACGTATCTGATAGATCTAAAGTAAGTTCGGTGTATTGTGACGGGAATTGAGTGCGTGTACTTGGATAAAATATTTTCCGTCTAGCTTTTAGATTGTATATGCGGGAAAGGGGTACATATAGTGACATCAACGATGTGAAGGAAGGGGGAAGGAACTATGCGATTGTTAAGGATACCCTACCCATGCTTTAAATTACAAATGATCTTTGAAGTCACTTAAAAGGCAGTTTCTTTCATAGAATTTTTGTAGCGTTTTCTGATGTTTTCTGTCCTGTTTTTTGGACGCTTGGTTAATTTTTTGGCGCTTAATAGAACGATTTGCAGCTACTGATAAGAACCGCAACGATCCATTCAATCTTCACGACGAAAGTCAAATTTCACCCCGACTAAAATGAAGTTAGAATAACAATATCTAAACTTAAGTCCAAAAACATCTGTATGACAAGACGGCCTGCCAGCCAAGCTATTCAAGGCAGTAAGAAACGACTTGGAGCAAAGCATACAAGAACTCATTTCCAATGCCTGATTAATGGAACCTCAGTGGTCGACAACCAGTAACCTGTACGTGTACCAGCTATAGAGACATCAGGACCGTAATGCGAAAGCTTGGAGCTCAGACGGACAATCCTGTCCTAGATGAAGAAAATATGAAGGGTATTGTGGACACGCTTTTCCCAACCCAACCACGGCTTCAGAAAAGGCCGCTCTACGATCGGAGCGATTGAAGAAGTAGTAAGTAGAAGTAGAAGTAGTAAGAAGAAGGAAGAAGAATCCAAGTAACCTCAGGAGCAGCCCAAGGATCAATTTCGGGGCCTGACCTCTGGAACATGTCGTATGATGGCATCCTTCATATGGAGGTGTCGCAAGATACCTTCCTGGTGGGCTATGCAGGTGATATCGCCGCGGTTATAATGGCAAAAGACACCGAAAATGCGTAAATGAAGCTAAACCAGGTCATGCGACGAGAAACCTCCTGTATGGATGAGCACAGTCTCAGTTTAGCAACAAAAAAATAGTCCTTCTGACAAAGAAAAGGATCCCGACTTTAATCGATTTCCAATTCCAAACCGGCCAGGAGGTAATAAGAAGCAAAGACGGTGCAAGGAAATAAGTCCCCGGGACCTAAGTCCACTGAGGGACTCAGTTCCCACCTAGTGGCAAATAAAACCACTTTCGTGAAGTGGACTTGGTTCCCATGTGAGGTGGGAACTAAGCCCACTTTCTTATGGGAACTCATGCTTGGGTTTACTGTCAGACTTGCAGTATATGTGCGAAATTGGGTATATTGAAAGGGAAATAAAACCAATCAGAGTTTTCGGAATTTATTTCCCACCTTACATGGGAACTAAGTCCACTTCACGAAAGACGAAAGTGGTTTTATTTCCCACTAAGTGGGAACTTGGTCCCTCAGTGGTCTTAGTTCCCAGTGACTTATTTCCCTGCACCAGCAAAGACGCCGTAAAGTATTTGGGTGTGATCATCAACACCAAACTTACTTTCTGGTACCAGATAAAGAACGCAGCGGAACGAGCGTCGAAAGTTACTGCCACACTGAGTAGGGTGATAGCAAATGTAGGCGGCCCAACGACCAGCAAGTGAAGGCTCCTGATGTCGATAACGCATGCCATCCTCCTCTACGGATGCGAGATTTGGGCAGACACATTTCGGCAGAAAAAGTACAGGCAGCTGTGCATGGACGCGGTTCCCTATACGCGTGGCAAGCGCCTACCGAACGGTGTCGGAACCAGCCGTTCTTGTTGTAGTAGATACCTAACCTACCATCTGTCTATCGATTTCAAGGCCGCATATGATAGCATTTATAAAGCCGAGTTATGTATATAGTTTTGGCATTCCTTAGCGACGATTGGAAACACTCGCTACTCTATTTAAATCAGAAACCATCTCACCAAGACCTTTGAAGTCAGAAAAGCGTTTTGATGACTGACAAATGATTTTGAGAAACTGACAATTCCACACAATTTTTCAAAAGTCCGTCCGCCGAACTCTGCGAGCTGTTACTAGAACGGTTGTAAATATTAGGACCGGCTAAAATGCGTTTTGTTGTGAACGAGGAGAGGACAAAACCAAGTGTGTCAATATCAACGTCTATAACTTTGAGGGATTTGGGAACTTGTCTACCTAGATTCGCCTCTAAGCTTTGTAGATCTCAGAAAAAATTAAACCCTTGCTAATCGCATGTATCTTTGGGCTGGAAAGGCAAAGGCTTAGTAGACCCCTATCCCGAAAAACTAAGGAGACTCCGTGTAATACCTCAGTCCTGCCATATGGAGCTTAAGCTTGGGCTCTACCTAAAGAGGATGACGATACCTTTGGCTGACTGAAAGATTCTTGGTTAAATATTCGGTTCAGTGTTCGTAGACAGGTTTTTTTTGGAAGAGAATCAAATTCAACGAAATATTGTACTTCATCGACCCAGGTCAAAAAATTGCACATCAGTCGTCTAAAATGGCTAGATCATGTAGGGCGGATGAACACAATAAATAAATAAATAAAAACCGCCTTAAGTAGAAGAAGACCTATAAGTCGACTAGGATTGCGCAACTGCATACAGTTTGTAACGAAATAATGGAAGGACAAACAGTGGGTAAAAATAAAAGACAATCTCACGTTGAAAGGACTCCTCTAATTTCAAAAAGGTCGTAGGTTTTAAGCCCCACGTTGGGCGCCACCTGTAACGAAAGGTTTCCGGACGGAACGGCCATTGTTAAACATATAGGTTTAGCTAGGGGTGGTTCAGCTCATGGGGAAACATTTCATCTAACTCTCCACCTCATCCTCGCTATGGAGGCATACACTGGGAATAGAATAAGATAGAATTCGGGCCTCGCAATCTTTTTTTTTTTGTATTTGGTTACGGTTGCGCTTGTGATATACCTTTCTATTAGGCAAGCTTTCATGCATTTAAATCTAATGTGAGCCAGGACTTGCGGCAAGAGCCCATACCCATTGATGAGCTACCGTCTGGAGTATAATGCCTAGGCCGCAAGCGGTCTGAACACCCCTCCTTCTAGTCCGACCGGACTGACTCAAATGTCCTGTGAGTTTGGGTCACATGGGTGGGGGAAGAGTTAGTATAGGAGGGTTAGTTTCTGGTGACGACCAAAGTGGCCTCGAACACCTATGGCCCTTGGATAGTTGAGATTCATTTGATTCCCTCTCTTTTTTTTTGGTTACCCACGATTGGCCGTTCAACTGGAAGCGTTCGTTACAGGTGGCGCCCAACGTGGGGACTTAGGAAGATAATATCTTTTTATTTTTCCCCCGCCGTTGGTCTCCATCGGTAACGTCCGTTACAAGTTATCTATGGACAATGCACCGGGCGTAGGAAGCTTAAAGGGCTGATATGTATGATCACTTGTAACAAGACCATTAACACTCTTGTCGTTGATTCAATTTTCCAACCCATCGATAAGTTGACATACAAATTATTCTACGACCGAGACGACAACATTTTCTTGGAATCCAAGGACAACCTCTCATCTTTCTTCAGTTCAAGAGCAGCGATTTGAAAGCCACCCGGTGAATATATAATCGAAATGTAAAATGGAGCAAGCTGCCCTTAAGCCCAAGTGCCTGTATAATTGACTGCCTTCAGCATCATTAGCACTCAATCGTATTGACCTCTAAAATCTTAAATTTCTTTTTATTTTTGTTAGAAAATTTCGCTTCCGATGTCCTTTGGTCCTGGCTACGGAGAACCACAAAGCCAGAAAAATGTAATTGGCCGCAATCCAATGAAATAAGTTGAAAAGCTCTTCAAAAATTTTGCTGGCCCACCCGAAAACTCTTATAATATGGTGTTCTTAATTCAATTTTCCCCATCACTACTTCGACAACTTTGACAATGGGGATACTTGTGCGAACACCTCCGCTCCACATCGCTCGGTATCTTTGCGGCAGCATCTCGATGTTGCAGGGAGTTGTATATAGTCACAACAAATACCATTACCCTCCGTAGTTGACTTGCTTCTAAATATGAACACACACAAAATCGATACCCAAAATGGAACATCGATGTCGTCGTCGATTTCACAGCCATCCAACCAGACAACAAGGATAACAACAACGAAACATGTACTCGCACTCGTAGTCGTACTCGTAGTCGTAGTCGTAGTCCTGTAGTAGGTACATTGTCTGTCGAATGTCAAAAGCGAAGCACAACACATTTGTTACTGTGTTTAACACCGTCAACAGAATCCTTAGACGGTTTGCGGGAAGAAAACCGTAACCGCTAGCAGTGACGCTGACGACGACGATGGAAGAGACTTCATCTCTTCCCAGATGGCATATACACGGTATACTACAGTATCCATGATGAAATTTGTATGTGGGAGAGCTCCTGTTACAGCACAACAGCACGCTGTGACTGTGGCAAGGTCCCATGGGTGAGATGTCAGCCACTTTGTTGCCACCATTGGCAGAGATGTAGGAGCAGCAGAACCCAGCCAAAGCCAAGGATTAACGAAAGGCGAACAGAATCAAACACGACATCGAGCATCGTCAGCTCCCATCGCATTGCTGGCTGAAAGGATGCGTGTGTGTCAGTGCTGGATGAGGGGCAACAGGATCTAGAACAGGATATATGCGGTACTATCCAAGGTCGAACAAATCGATATCGAAAGAGTTTAAGACAATGGGGATTGGATTGACATTGAATGGTTAGGGTAACATTTCTGCTGCTGTGTCACATGGATACATGTGCGGCCTTGAGTTATTAGCTAACAACGCAAATCAATAGTTTGGAAAAAGTGTGGCAAAAAGTTTGTGCTACTGTTGGTTTAGCATTTCCGCATGATATCCACCCGATGTTGCGGATAACTGATATGGGTATTAAATGATTAACGGCTGCGTAATGCGGACTCAACTGATATGAATGGGAAAGGATTACAGGGTAAGTTGAGATGGAGGTCCTTTCCGAATCAATTTTCGATAAGCATACGGAGTTTAATGGCCAACTGGGTGGATGTGATGATGAAGCACTCTAAGCACTCTATGTCTTGACAGCTCCTGCAGTAGTCTGGTGAGTTAATACCCAGTCTTGTGGAAATGGTACCAGTGGTACAGTGGCCTGTCAGTACACCTGTTAAGATTCGAATATCTCGTTTATTCATTTTCAGAATACATCTTGTTCTTTTTCGTCGATTCTTGGCCCAAGGCTACGGCATATAACACAGTCGTGTCTGTTAGACCAGGAGGGGTTAATTTTTTCCCTTGATTTTTGGTCAATATTTCTTTTTGCTACACTAATTGGGATGTCTATTGATGTAATTTACTACATCAAGTTGCGACCCAGTTCCTGCTAGTTCGTCTGCTATTTCATTTTCATCAATGTCACTATATGTCCGGGAACCCAGCAGAGAGTGACCTTGTGTCTTTCGCCTACTTCGTTTAGGGCTTTTTGACAGTCCCTGACTGCCTTTGATTTAATAGTTGCGCTGTCTAGTGCTTTAATGGCCGCCTGACTGTCTACGAAGATTGTAATCTTAGAAGGGTCGAGATACCTTGTAGATATGGTACTTGCTTCCTTGTCGATGGCGACGATTTCAGCTTGGAAGACGCTGCATTAATCTGGGAGTTTATACGAATCATTTATACATAAGGACTAGCAGAATAATCCGGCTCCTGTGCCTGTGCCAGATCGATATTCAAGTATTTTTGAATTATGGAGCCGTGCCCATAGGAGCTGTGCTTCCAGGTTTTTGCCTCCTTTAAGCGGAGGGCTCCCTTGGCTGCCATGCTGCACATGCATTCACCTAGAAGTGGAAGATTTAGAATTATCTCCAGCCCGGCTTGAGGTGTTGATCTCATTGCTCCCGTTATGCCGATGCATGCTAATCTCTGTACCTTGGATAGGTTATTGAGATAGGTTGCCTTTTCTATTGCCTTCCACCATACAATGGATCGCCATAAGTAAGTAATTGAAACCTTATTCACTCACAAGATCGTATTGTGGTAACTTGACAACATCACAACACGCGAAAAGCTTTGAGAGGTGTTAATAAAGGTTTTTCACATTTATCTAAATTGATCAACGGCTACAAACCTCTCTAGTTCAAACTCGAAGGATCGAAAGATGAACGAGCTCTCATAAGTAATAGCTAGTGACTTATTCTTCGATTTTCCAATTTGAAAGGTTTTTCCCCCGGCAGCATCCGGTTAGGTTACCTATTAAAAGAAGACACAGCAGACTTCTGTCGAAGTCTAATGAAATGTAGTCATACTCAAAGATTGTTTTTAAATCAAACGACAAAGGACTTATCGGAAAGTGAATGCACCTTCAGATTTGTCTAAAAGTTTACAGCTCGTTTGGTGTATCATGGGACCGTGAGGTATAGGATAGAATCTCCTTTTAGTCGAATTACTGGTTTCTGGATGCTATGAAATGCAGAAATTCAGAAAGCTGGTGGAAGTCTTGCATCTCAAACTCCTACCAACAGTCAAGAGATCAAAGCGTTTCTGGCCATAAATCTGCTGATGATAGTTAAAAAAACTACTCATAGTTATCGTGACTATTTGAGCTCCTTGATGAACAGGAACAGATTTACATGGCTTCTGGGGAACAGTCATTTGAACGACAACACGCAACAGCCTTTGAAGGGTAGCACAAATTTTGATAAGCTTTATAAAAATCGTCCGATGATAGAAATCCCGTCCAACATATACACTGCTGGTCAAAAAAATAGGTGTGAGAACAAATTTTGAATAAAACTAAATTTTTTCATATTTTTTCAATATATTTTTTGTTTTTAAATTATATTAATAAAATTTGCATTATTTAAGAACTATGGAAAATAGTTATCTGTTTATTTTTCGAATAATTAAAAAAAAAATAACAAAAACTTTTGGAGTTCTGTTTTCCGCTTGGACATAAAAATAGGTGTGTTCTTAAATAATCATTCATTGTAGATTTAAACATTTTTTTTTGTTTTTTTTTTAACTTACTATAGTAACCTGAGTATCCTCCATTATTTTCCAAAACTTTTTGGAGTCGACGTGGCATTGATCCTACCAATTTCTGGCACGTTTCGGGAGGAATGGAATACCATTCTCTTTGCACTGCTTCCCACAGTTGATTCCCATTTGTGAGGAACTGACCCCTTAATTTTCTTTTCAGTCCATCCCACAAGTTCTCAATGGGATTCAGATCTGGAGATTGACTTGGTCATGACACCACAGAGATGTTTTGATCCCGAAACCAATCTTTCACAATACCGGCCGTGTGTTTTGGATCGTTGTCCTGTTAGAAATGCCATCGGAGGGGCATGTTTTCCTCGGAAAATGGAAGCATGACATTTTCCAAGATGCCCCTGTATCCATATTTTGTCATGATGTTATTGACACGAAATTTAGGACCGACACCATACCAGGAAAAACAACCCCATACCATTATATTTCCAACACCATGCAAACACCATATAACGATCTTCAGTGTATAGCGAGGATGGTATTCTTTTCCTTTTGGTCGCCTTACGTTACGCCCACAATCCGAGGAGAACAAATTTATTTTGGTTTCGTCACTGCACAGAATATTCCGCCATTTTTTCACTCCTTCAGGTCCGTTCCAACTTCTATGGCTTAAGGCAAATTCTTTTCGGGACCTTACGTTCCTAGCTCTTAGGAGTAGAACTTTTCTCGCGACTCTTCCTGGGAGATTGAAGTTCTGTAGTCTCCTGCGGATTGTACGTGCACTGATTCCATCCCCAATTTGTGCGCCTATAGTCCGGAGGAAACAAACGGATTTGACTTCGCTAAAAGTAAAATGCGGCGGTCAGTAGTAGCTGTGACTTTTTTCGGC
The DNA here is from genome assembly GCA_955612985.1 of Cheilosia scutellata. NCBI lineage: Eukaryota > Metazoa > Arthropoda > Insecta > Diptera > Syrphidae > Cheilosia > Cheilosia scutellata. The sequence continues at coordinate 84,824,415 of OY015313.1, forward strand.
CTTCCTCTATTTTCTATCTCTAATGGTGGCTTAAGAGCATTGGTTCTGTGACATTTCTAGGGCATCTGCTATAAATTTATAGGTTTTACCCTCACCCCTTAACCGCTGAACTAGTTGCCTTTCTTCCGCAGAGGAGTCGACTTTTCGTCCCATCTTAAAATATGATTTAACAAAAAACTTAAGCAAGAATTGTGATAAAGTGATTAAAAAACAAACTCACCTTTAAAGTTAATCACTTTTTAATAACACTATTTAAAAAAAATTGCAAAATTTAAACATTTTAAAGAAGCACACCTATTTTTATGTCCAACTCTTAAAACGTACAAAATGGTATTGCAACGAAAATTAATAAAATACTTAAAAGTACACTTAGTAAATGCAATAAGTTTGACGTCATACTAACGGAAGCATTTCATAATAAACATGTATTTTTTTGCAAGTCTTGTTGGCAAAACAACTGTTATTTAGCAGCAAGAACAAATCAACTAGCAACAAAGCTCCTCACACCTATTTTTTGACCAGCAGTGTATATATCATCCAATAACCCGTAAAAAAACAATCGGTTGATGAGTCATTGATCAAGTTCAAGGGGCCGAGCAGTTTGCGGCAGTGTGGGTCCGTGCAAATGAATCTGGATACATATCAGAGTTCCAAATATACACAGTCCGAATCTCTGATCCTGCTGAAATGAATTTGGGAGCTCGAGTAGTAAAAGACCTTACTCGAAGCTTAGTTGGAAGGGGACATCATTATGTGTACTTTGACAATTATTTTAATTCTGTGCAATTGCAAAAGGATTTAAAAAAAACAATTCATCTTCGCCTGTGAGACAGTATGCGCCAATAGAAAAGATCTGCCAAGTGACTTAATGGACGAAAAAAAAAAAATGGTTAGGGGCAAATCGGACTGGCGTGTCAGCAAAAACGGACTGGCGTTTTTGAAGTGGTAGGACACTAAGGCGGTTAATGTTCTTGGAAACTTCCTTGTTCCTTCGAAAAACTCAACTACCTCACGAAAACAAAAAGATGGAACTTTATCTATTATCGCTTGCCCGGAAATGATAGTTGAATACAACAAAAATATCGGTTTAACAGATAAAGGCGATATGCTGAAGTCCTTCTATGAAATTGATCGAAGTCCAAAACGTGGTGACATCGGACAATGTGGCACTTCCTTGATGTTTCCCTCGTAAATGTTTTTTTTTTTATTTTTAAAGCCAGGTCAACTGAAATAATTTAGAATTGCAGTGGAATTGTAGGACTAGTGGGAGTGAATATAAACGACGCCCGCTGAGGTCGTCCTTCAACATCGGAACAAGCAAAGATTAACCCAATGTTTCATTCGAGAGAAGATATGACCAGTGCGCCCACTTGCCAACATATATGCTACTTCCAGACGATGTGTATACTGTAGTACAAAAAGTGAACCCCATCGCTCCAAATGGTGCTGTTCTGCTCGGTCTGCCAAGTAGCATTGCTAGATTTTCCGATTGTTGTTGTGTCGATCCTATGAAAATGACAAGAGAAGCTCCTGAAATGTCTTACTTTTGCATAAAACGATAAAGGTGGGCATCAATCGCTCTCGAGCTTCTAATAATAGAAATACTTCAAATATTTCAGTACATTTAAAACAAACCACCAATGAGTAGTCAATCTATTTGTGCCCCCATCCCCTCTGCCCCGCACTATCTACCGACACAATCAATTTGAAATTTCCCAAATCCCCTAAGTATTCACCAAGATGCTTTCAAATGGCTTCAGAGTACTTAATAAATGCTTCCCCACCTCCACCATGCCCTTTTAAAAGCAATTTACACAACTTAAAATGTTTACATGTAAATTAATTACATCGCAACTAAATCTAAAACAAAACATTTCGAATTCTTCTTCCACCGGGAGCGCGTAAGGGATTCCCGATTCCCCAAGTGTAATGATTTTCCCTGCATTCCCCAAACAACACCTACACAATTAAAATTCTTTTGTACTGGCTTACGCACTCCATTCTAACAGAAAAACATTTTTTTCAAATACCTCAATTATTCGGCAAGATTCACAGATATACAGATACACTCCACGAAAGGTACGCCACCTCCCTACAAGTTATCACCCCAGCTGCCAATTAGTTTCCGCTAAAATTAGAACTCAAAGAAATGAGGAATGACGCACGACGCACCTCAAACAGTGTTAGGGTAGTCCCCTAATGCATACCTCACGTATATATGAGTAGCACCAAACTTAGATGCACAATGTCGCAGTCATAAATAATCCAGCGAAAGATATAATATTAGATCTGATGATCTTGTGCGCACATCTGGAGCTGTGTTGGTACTAAACCAAAAGTATCTAATTAGTCGAAGAATGCACGGATGGTCGACGAGTGAATGGCTTCCCTGTTGCAGAAAATAGAATGAGCGGAGCGCGCTGAGCACACGCTGTAGCTGTAGCAGAGGCATTCTCCAAGATCGACAATCTCTTTATTTCAAACGAAACTAAATGGTAACAAGATAGATGATGGACGCTCTTGGTTACACCAGGAACGTGCTACACAACACATCAATCGATTGCAGATACGAGATGCGGATGGATGTGGATGGATGGATGGCTTCTAAAGTGTCATGCCCTAACGCCAATGAAATGAAAGTTGATTACCACCACTGCTGTTGTTGTTGTTGTTGGTGATGTAGCCTCGCTTGTTGATCCAGATACATTTTGAGTGGCTTTGGGGCTTGGTGGTTTGGTCTTGGGTTGCCACCAGAACAACTAACCGATTGCAATGTAAAGATCAATTTATAATTCACAAATGGCGGATGGATGCTGCGCAGGGTGGTGGAAACGATCGAAGAACGTGCAGCACACGAATCGTTTGAATCTTTTCGCTTGATTTATGCCCTCGGATTTGTAAAATCTAAAGGAAAATTCAACTCAAGTGGATTGTGGGCAGTGTTGCCAGTTCTGTATGTGGAATTGTGGTTACTTGCTTTAGAAGTCCAATGTTTCATTTCTTCGTCTGTTGACCGATTCTATAATTGATGAATTTGGTCATTTTTGGTCATTTTTGATATAAATCCATCAAAACTCAGATGATTTCAATGAAACCGTTTTGGTTGTTCATATTCGCTCGGCTTAAGCTCCTAGTACTCGGCAGAATGAGTCATAGATGTCTAACAGGACCCCCTAAAAAAGAGGATGTACAGCGGATGAACTAACAGCTCTCACATCCCCGAAGTGTGGTACTTGCACCATAATATCTGGCAACTTTCGTCATGGGGTAGCCATGGTCCTAGCCCTCCAGTTTGGGTGTTGTGCTTTCGAGTAACTTGGCTACAACGGAAAACAACAGTAATTACGACCCAAAAATAAGCCTCGGATATGGATGGTCGAAATGTTGACGACTCTAGCAAATAAGAACAAAGATCTGTGGATCTGCTTATGAAATGTCTGGTCCGGCTGGACGTTCAACAGACCGTATACAGCCGATCAATTAATTAATAGAGATCTTGCCAGGTAAAGCCGATGTCAGAAAAAGTGAGAACTGATATAAAAAGACCACGAAAAGTGAAGAACGCAGCATGGAGCAAGATATCAGCGTCTATATTATTGATCTATCACTAGACTTAGGAAAGAAACGTTAGATTTTCGTAGTATAAGTCCTCAGCTGTGTTCGTCAAATTCAGCAACGATGGGGAAAGCGTTGTATTAGAAGACATTGACAGTTTAAATGCTGATGCCGAGAGACATCAACTGAGAGGAACTGCTACAACCAACACATAACGAACGAGAAAACCGCTTGCAAGCATTAAACTCATTTTTACAATAGTTACCGTCATCTCTGTTTTGTCACTATAATTTGTTCTCTTAATTTATCATCCCATCCCCATCCTATTCTCATCTCATACATATGTCCTATATTCTATATTATTATCGTTCTTTTATTAGTCAAATAAATTTGTTTTGTTTTCTCTTAAGTAAGTTTTTCTATTATTGTTCTCTTAGTTTATTTTTCCATGCAATGTTTTCATTAGTCAAATTATCTGTTCTGTTTTCTTTTGTAAGTTCTTCTGTTATTGTTTGCGCTTGTGACTCTCTGTTTATTACTATTTTTATTCCTTCCAATTATGCAATCAATGCTATCTGGTGCACTTCGTAATAATGGGTTTTCTAGCGGTGAAATGGGTAGTCAATATTCAAATTCAGTACATTTGTACCAAATGATAAGAATCTTAAGTTTACAGAGAAAAGGTTTAAATATTTGCCATATAAATGCTCAAAGCATTGCACCTAAATTGGATGAATTTCGTCTCTTGTTCATAAATTCCAAGGTTGATGTGATTTGTGTTTCCGAAACATGGTTCTTCTCCGAAATTAAGAACACTGCCTATGACGTTGAGGGATATAGACTTTACCGGGGTGATAGAATTGGTCGTGAAAGAGGGGGTGTAGCTGTCTACCTCCGCAGCGATATATATTGTGGATCTGAGTATAAATCAAATATTTATAGCACGTCTGAATACCTGTTTTTAGAACTTCACTTTGGTCTTGAACGATTACTTCTTGGAGTTATCTATAGGCCAAACAAAAACATTGACGCTACGCCGATAATAAGCATTTTAGAGGAGATATCATGTTCTGTCTCCAACGTTATTATATGTGGGGACCTCAACTGTGATTTACTTAATACTGCTACTTCTGCTAAGTTAGTTGATAGTTTCAGGAGTCTTAATCTTAGACCAGTAAATTTGTTGACACCAACACATTTTACAAAAGAAGCTGCAACTCTTCTAGATGTTTACTTTGTAGGAGACATTGGTAAAACTCTATTTTACAATCAGTTATCAGCCCCAGGTTTTTCAAGGCATGATTTGATATATTTGACATATAACATCGACATACCAATGGGTGTAGAACAGAACCTAATTACTTTTAGAGACTTCAAAAACATCAACTACGAACGTTTAGAGACAGACGTTGCTAATGTCGATTGGGAGCAAATTTATTATATGCCTTCGGTTGAACAACAAGTAGATTTTTTCCAACATAATATAAAAATACTTTTCGATCAACACGTTCCATTAAAATCAAAATTTATAAAATCAAATTCTCCACCTTGGTTTAGCAATCAAATTCTGGATTTAATCCAACAACGAGATTGCGCTTATATTCGTTGGAAACGTTATAAGCTACATGAACTTCATGAAATGTACCGATCTTTACGTAATTCGGTTGTTTTGCGTATCCAAAATGCGAAGCGTGCATACTACACAAAATTTCTCTCCCCTAGCAGCCAGTCTGGGAAAGATATTTGGAAAAAGTTACGTAAACTAGGAAATGGGAAACAACAAATAGAAATATCTGCCGATGTAGATTGCGATATGCTTAATACGCACTTTGTCTCTGTTGGAGTACCATTAACGGAACATTCTAATTTCGAAACTCGATTACCTTGGCAAATAGGAGCAGATAATGATAATGAACAAGATTTTAAATTCAACAATTTGACGGATGAAGACGTAGTTGAAGCAATTTTATCTGTCAAGTCAAATGCTACAGGATTAGATGATATCAACCCTAAATTTGTAAAACTTCTTCTTCCGAGTATTTTGAAATACATTAACTACATATTTAATAACATACTTACCACTTGCGAGTACCCTCTTTTATGGAAAAAAGCCAAAATACTTCCAATACCTAAGTCCAAGAATGGTGTAAATACAGAATACCGACCTATATCCATATTGCCGTTCTTGTCGAAAGTATTCGAAAAAGCCATACTTAAGCAGCTTCAAGGGTACCTTTTTACAAACAATCTGTTAAGTTCCGCTCAGTCCGGTTTTCGTGCAAAAAGAAGTTGCAAAACGGCGTTGTTGCTTATTGTCGATGACATTCGTAAAGCTATGGATAACAGCCGTTGCACATTTTTGACACTGATTGATTTCTCAAAAGCGTTTGACACTGTAAACCACATAGAACTCTGCAAAAAGTTGTTATATAATTTTGGACTGTCTCCACTTGCAGTAAAACTGTTATACTCCTACTTGACTGGCCGTCAGCAATGTGTGGCAGTGGGCAACAGATTGTCTTCATTCCTTAGGAGAACTGCAGGTGTACCACAGGGTTCGGTCCTTGGTCCACTGCTGTTCTCCTTATATGTGAATGAACTTCCTGGACTAGTCAGACACTGCTCAGTTCACATGTTCGCCGATGATGTCCAGTTATACCGTAATTGTTCGTTAACAAACATTTCAAGAACAACAGTGGAAATAAATGAGGATTTACAAATTATTCAGCAGTGGGCTCTTAAGCACACCCTGTCATTAAATCCGGGGAAGTCAAAAACATTATGTATATATAAGCAGCGCTTAGACACCTCCAGCTTTCCTCCAATAAAACTGGGAACATCATCAATTGAATACGTCCATACTGCAAAAAATTTGGGTCTCGTTTTCAATGAGAAACTTACCTGGACTGATCATATAGCAACAGCTGTTGGGAAAGTCTATTATGGTCTACGATTACTTTGGCGAACTCAAAGATATATTCCAACTACTACCAAAATGTTGCTCGTAAAATCCTTACTTTTGCCTATCCTCACGTACTGCTGTGAAGTGTTTTGTAGTGTTGATTACAACGCTAAACGGAAATTAAACTTAATATATAATAATTTGGCTCGATATGTCTTCAACAAAAGATATTTCGACCATATATCTGCTTATTCCAGGCAAATAACAGGGTTGAGATTTGATGATTTAATTACATTCAGATCACTCATACTACTTTTTGGAATCATGCAATCACATCAACCAGACTACTTGTTCAACAGGCTTAATTTTCCCAATTCTCAAAGAACAACTATTTTAATACAACCGAGATTTAACTGTATACAGTCCGAGCGTACCTTTTTTGTCCATGTCACCCGCCAGTGGAACTCATTACCCATACACCTCAGGAGAATCACAAACGCAAACACATTTAAAACTGATCTTTTTAAATACTTCAGTAGAAATACATAAAATATATTATGCATAAACTTATTCAATTTTATAACATTTAATATTGAAAACTTATATTATTTAATTTTTATATAACGTATACCTCTATTTAAACTAAACTTGTCATTCCATTAAATTTGTAAACTTGATTTAGAGACTCATTTTGTATGACTACTTACTCTTGTACTTAAACTGTTTTAATTAAGCCACTCACAGCAAATAAGATTATTCTTAATGTGAAATTATACTTTATCCAATAAATTCAAATTCAAATTCAGCTGGTCTCACAATCCGTATCAGGTCTGAATTTACCTGACCCCTAAGTCAAGGAAGCATTCTCTAGCTGATCTTCTCGAGAAAACCCGCGATAAGTGTCCTGCCGAACTAAACGCTATAGAATCGGAAAGGAGGGTATCTTTGGAAAGCACAGCATGACTACACCTCCGGAAATCCACTTCAGACTAATCGACTTTACTGGTTGTGCAAAACATAATCATAACATAAGGTTAATATACACAAGCGGACTTGCGATTGACGCCTGACATGCCTTCAGTATCTTTGAGGTACAAAAGTGCGAAAGCGACCAACATAGAATCAGACCAGCAGTTAGTGGCCAAAGTTCGGAAGCGAATATCCATCAGTCAACACAAAACGCAAGGTGTTAAAAGGTCTGAGGTCTCAAGCCTACTATCGGAAGACACTGCCAGAACTTTGCTGACCTTCACATCTTAGCAAACGCATCCCCCCGCAATAGATGCAGAGGATCAATGGCAACATTGTCAACCAGCCGTTGGAATTGTGCCCTCAACCAAAAACCAGATTCGAACAGAAAAGAACGCATCAGCCTATCAATCAATGAAGGGAGAACATCGACATCTTAGAAGAAATTAGGAAAGAGCACGCGAATCGGGCCCGGGCGGTCGAACTGCAAAGCCAATGTTCGAAAGTTCTACACCAGAATGTAAAACGATCTTACCAAGGATACAAAGTCCCGAACAGAAACAGAAAATACGGTGGTAGGTTCACAACACAGCGGAGTCAGCCATAATCCATTGTCCGGCAAAAGGAGGCATTCAATCTGGACGGAGATGGTCCAATTGTAAGTCCACCTGACCAAAGTGAGAATAGCAATATCGAAACTAAGTACAAAAAAGCTGCTGGTGCAACCGACCTACCGACTTGGTAAGGAGCTTGCACCAACTTCTCAGGAAAATGTTGTCGGGAGAATGTATGGATGCAGAGGTCGTGTTGGAATAAGTAACCTGAATGTCGCCTATAAGTATAAGATCCTATCGGCCATACTGCGTGAACCTGATCGGCCCATATCAGCGCGGTCTTAGGCTAGGAAAGTCAACCAAATGTGTGTATAGTACTGCACACTACCTCCTGTAAAAAAGTAGAGTACACGGAGTAAGGTACCTTCCGTCGACTTGGAAACTTTGAACTTGGGTCTAAGATCATGGATTTTACTGGCTCTGCGAAATAAGGTCCCAATGAAATAAGGCCCCCCAAAAAATGTGAAATAAGGCCCCAAAAAATTATACAGGAAACAACAACAACGATTTTTAATAAAATTTGGGGTGTTATTTCCTTTTTTGGGGCCTTATTTCCTAATGAAAATTGGGGTCTTATTTCCCCCCGCTCGGGTTTATCGTCAGATTTGGGGCCTTACTTAATTTTTTTGTTGGGGCCTTATTTCATCGCAGTGGGGCCTTATTTCATATTTCAAATTGGGGTATTATTTCATTATGAAATTACACCCCAAATTTGGGGCCTTGTTTCATTCTTACTTTTGGGGCCTTATTTCCTGGGGCCTTATTTCGCGCAGCCGGAGTATTATTTTATTATGAAAAAAGCAGAAATGAAATAAGACTCCAAACGAAAAACGAAAACGTATGGAGGCATGCTGCCCCCCTGCAACCCCCCTGCCTGGGTTTACTGTCAAGATTTGGGGCCTTATTTCATTTTTGTTTGGGGCCTTATTTCATCTAAGTGGGGCCTTATTTCATATTTGAAATTTCATTATGAAATAACACCCCAAATTTCGGGCCTTATTTCATTTTCACTTTTGGGGCCTTATTTCATTGGGGCCTTATTTCCTGCAGCCGATTTTACTCCGATGTCCATTGGCCATGCTTTTTGGCTTGGGATCTTGGATATAAAGGGTGATTTTTTTGCTGTTTGGTTTTTCAGCATGATTTTTTTGACACGTGTGAAAGTAAAAAATGCTCACATAGCATTGCCATTTCATCATGGATAGACTTACGCCGGAACAACGTTCGCAAATTATTGAATTTTATTATCAAAAATCGGGCTTAGTAAAATATGTGTTTACTGTTTAGAGAACTTCGTCTATTTTGTGGTCGTCGTAATCTTCCTACTGAGCATTGCAAGAACTGTTAAATGCATCCACAAAAATGTACCATTTGGTGTGGTTTATGGCCCGGTAACATCAATGGCCCGTATTTCTTCAAAGATGATGATGCCAACAACGTTACGGTCAATGCTGCTGCTCGTTCCATGATTTCGGACTTTGTTGCCTAGAACGTAAGAGCTGGGTTTGGTCGACATGAGATTTCAACAGGATGGCGCAAAATGCCACACAGCTCGCGAATCGCGATTTTTTTTTTTTTTTTTTTTTTTCAATTTTAAAAACCAAACGCCTTAAAAATCTCCTACTTCTGGTGCGTCGTCGTATATACTTCCTTTACTTATAGCTTGGTCAGTATCAGTAGAAGTCAATGAGGACTGTTTGTACGAGATGTGACAGCACCGCACTTGTGGATAGCCTTTAGCTGCTGAGACTATAAACGAGTTTGTAGATCTTTTCTATACTAGCGGTTTTAAGTGTTGCACAAGATTGTAGTTCAATGGACTGGACTGGTATTGATCAAGATTGACTCAATTTTACTATCATATTCTCTCCACCCGCAAGTATCTGCCCGGTCTTCTTACCTGGTAACATTGGCTTTCAACTAAAATCTAACTCTTTTTACCTGAGCCTTCGATTACCTTGCCTCTATAAAGGTCAGCGCGGTTCTCTTCTATACAATTGCACGACAATGCGACTAAAGCGACGACGGCGATCTACAAACGCTTTTGTGTCTTTCGAATCGTGAGCATTCATCCTCGGACAAAAGTTTTGTGTTCTTCTTCCGGATTTCGGTCAACGATCGTATACCTATTCACCAGACCCCAAAGAGACACATTGTCGATTGTTGGTTCTATAGCACCCCGCCTAACCAAGTATTTATGAGCATCAATTTCCTCTGTGTGGAGCGTTTTTTTTTTATACCAGTGAGTATAGGATCCCATCCAAGCGAATCGGAATTATAAAATATTACACCGCCTTGCTGCTGATGATGACGACGCACGGAGACATAGACGCGACCACGATGATGATGGCAATGCAACGATAGGTAGGTATATGCTGCTGCTAGTGATTTCTGGACATATTTTGCTCCTGCACTATACAAAAAGGTTCCTTCGTTGGAATGTATATTCCATCGGTCGATACTGGTGGTACGGGTAGGTAATTCTACCACAGAATGAGACGGGGAGAAAAAAAAAATCGCGATTTGTAACGTGAAAATTTATTGGCACGTTGCAGAGCAGCCGCAACAACGGCAGCTAACCAACCAACCAAAAGGAGTTCACTCCACAGCTGGACTGCATAATAAATAATATTTCATGACAATATACCCCATCGATGGGGTCGTGAACTTGAGTGAGTTAGAGCGACTTTCATGAGAGCTCAGAGCTCAGAGGTATCTCCATGGGATCTGCATTGTTATACACGGTAGATGACATAAATGTGGGGTAAACAATGAGCATGCTTTGGGTTTTGTGACAAACGTGGACATGGTACCATATGCCAGTTGTCGGACTTTTTGTGTCATAAATAAGGTTCCACAGATGTTTTTAAGGCTCATTTATTTCTGTAGATTTTATTTTGAAATTCAACAAGTGGACAAGTGACTTTCACGATATACGATTAGATTGTGTGTGCTGATGGCTGTCATTGACCAATAAGGCTTTACAAGACCGGCATCTGTTAATCGATATTGGATCGTTATGTAGAGGGAAATGAGGGGTCTGTTTAATGTGTGGCTTCGAGCCATCGCCAGTAATATTGGTGACATTTTTATTAAAAAGGTTACCTTAAGAACTGCAATAATCCCTCTTGAGTCTTGAATAGACTAAAGACAGAATCGAAAAAAACGCCCAAGAAGCATCAGGTGGTTCGTATAGTGGTCGGTCTTGTTTTCGATCGGGAGTCGGACAGAATCCCGAAAAATGTAATCCCGAAAGCCCAAAATCCCGAAAATCCAAAATCCCGAAAGCCCAAAATCCAGAAAATCCAAAATCCCGAAAACCCACAATCCCGAAAAACCAAAATCCCGAAAAGCCACAATCCCGAAAATCCACAATCCGGAAAATCCAAAATTCCGAAAGGCCAAAATCCAGAAAATCCAAAATCCCGAAAACCCACAATCCCGAAAAACCAAAATCCCGAAAAGCCACAATCCCGAAAATCCACAATCCGGAAAATCCAAAATTCCGAAAGGCCAAAATCCCGAAAGTGAAACTAAAAATTTTATTGTAGCAACAAAAATATAAGCCAAATTTATTTAACAAAATAAACAAAATAACAAACTTCAAATAAATAAAACATAACAAAAACAGTTTAAGTGTTATTAACAAAAACATATAAAAAAACGATCCATGACAAAACAATATCAAATACAAGTTCATATTGTACGCAATTCCTGTTAGAAAACTTATTTCAGAACGCTCGTTACGTTCCGCGTACATTTTTAAAAATTTGTTTTCCTTCGTCACATAACGTTTTCTTAGTTGCTGCGTCTCATCGGCAATTATTTTAGCCAAACATGTTTTCAGTCCAGAGCTCGAAAATAACTCTCAACCTTTATTTTCAATTGGGTTCTCACTGAGAGATATTACATTCGGCTTCGACATTAAGGTCTTGCTCTGAGATTTATTTATATATAATTACCTTTTCGCTCTTTGGTTGATTTTTATTTTTAAATTTTAGATTTATCACTCCTTAGTTAACTTTTTCCATAAAAATTAAATGGAAATGATCAACCAAAGACCTCATTCTTCGAAAGTAAGTTAAAAAAGTCAGAATTGTATTGAATTCAGTGTTGTCGTTCTTATTTAACACATATAGCTATTGTCGATTGGGGGAAATTAATTCTGTTGTGTATCAGGTTGTTTAGTTTCGATGACTTTAAGCAGGAAGGACAATGTCCGAAATTTCATTAGGCTATCGAGGAAGCACCCACATATGCTTTTAGAGAACACAGAAACAGGATCTAATTTTTTAGATTATTCCAGAGTTATTTCCCAGGAGTGAAAGAACTGAATTTGTTTTCATAGAACTTGACATATTATTACACAAACTATGAATAAAGAAAATTGCTTTATACGGGATATCATCATCTGAATGGGTAATAAGAAATATTTTAAGAATTTTAGAATTAAGTTTGACTACAAGTAAACTCGCAAGGGTTTTAGCAATACCTTTTCTCATTACTTGTGTAGCCGGGACACTTTCACTTGCACTGAACTTCCTTAGACGAGTGTTAAACAATGACTCTTCAAATCACTAATGCAATTCCGCATGCGCTGCTAACTAATGTCAATAGTTATAGTGAAAAATGTACAAATGAGATTTATTTTTTTCTGTCAGTGATATCTCTCAGTGGTTGACCGAAACCATACAAAGCAAAAATAAGGGTTTCTCTCTGAGCGTAACCAAAAAAAAATACTGCGCAAAGAAACTGATTATTATGTGATCAAATTCTCAACAACTGAGAGTAATATTAAGACCTTCGAAAAGGTTGAGAGATACTTTCGAGCTCTAGTTTTCACACGGATTTGCTCTTCACATAAAAGAGAATATACACCAATGTGTAAATGCCCTGCGAGAACTTTCAGCCGGCGGCCGGCGGTGCCACGCCTCTACGTTGTTCTGTGTCCGCGGCAGATTTTGTTTCAAAAGGTTACAAACCGACCAAAAATTAGGGGAGTATGCAGGACTACCTACAAGTCCGTAACGTTTTCTTTTTCTACTCACTTTGTATTACGATGTTCACTGGCTAACAAAAATCTAGTCGGTCAGCTATCACACTATATTGGTGCTATACACGGTATGTAGCACGCCACATATATATGTGGCTCTGACGTCAACAGAGAGTGCACAAAGAGAGCTTGTACACGGCATGTACCCATTGGCACCATTCGCTGACGTCAAAATTACGTCAGAGCCACATATATATGTAGGTATGTGGCGTGCTACATTACATACCGTGTACTAGCACCTTATGAGATCAGCAATGCACATTGCGAATTGCAGCGCAACATTACAAAACATTATTACGGTAAATGGAATGGACAAACACTTGTCTATTTTACATTAAAAAAAAAAAAAAAAACCCGAAAACGAGATCCCAAAAAATTATATAAAATGAAAAATTTGCGCAAATTTTTCATTTTATATAATTTTTCGGGATCTCGTTTTCGGGATTCTTTTTTCAGGATTATGGCTTTTCGGGATTGTGGGTTTTCGGGATTTTGGTTTTTCGGGATTTTGGTTTTTCGGGATTTTGGATTTTCGGGATTTTGGATTTTCGGGATTTTGGATTTGCGGAATTTTTGATTTTCGGGATTTTGGTTTTCGGGATCGTGTCCCCAATCCTTTTCGATCTTATCAAGACCCTGCGTATAATTCTCGAAGAGTCTTACTTACTTACTTACAGTCCTGGTTGGACATAGTCCTCAACCAAACAAGTGTCTCCAGCCAGCATGATATTTAGCCAACTGTCTCCAGTTTCGCACGCCAAATTGGTTAAGGTCGCCTTAAACTCCCTTAAACTCTTCTGGGTAGGTCAATGTCGCTGTACTGTGTACAGCCCGTATACAGTTCATCGTTGTATCTGCTCTTCCATTCACCGTCTATGTATGCAGACGTAGCCGAAAATGAATCGAAGAATTTGAATGGTTCATTCTGCCTAGCATCAAATTCGTCATTAAACAGTCTGCAGAAGTAGTTCTTCCATATGCTCATTCCCTTGTTCGTCATTGCAGGCTTCGGTTCGGGCTCTGTAGCCTTGGCAGGTTCTCTTTACTCTTTTGGTAAAACTTCCGAACCTCATTCCTCATTCCGAACCTCATATCTCTATTTCCTCGATCGCGCGCTTCTCATGCGATCTCTTGCGATTTTAGCCGTCCGACGTCTTGGCGTTGGCGGTGTTCGGGATATCTGAAGGCGTACAACAATAAGGTAGTGGTCCGAGTCAATGTTGGCCCCTCGGAACGTTCGGACATCTATAATACTGGAGGAGTGCGTTGTGTCGATCAATATGTGGTCAATCTGGTTGACGGTTGATTAATTGATAAATCCGTTATTGAAGGTGGTGTCGTGTATACGCTATACTTCCCGACAGTACTACCAAAGATGCTCTCTCTTTCTATCTTTGCATTAAAATCACCTAATACAATTCTAATCTAATTCTAATCTAATTCTAATCTAATCTAATCATAGTTAGGGCGCTGCTCGTATGTATTGTCTAAGTGCTCGTAGAACTTTTCTTTGGTGTCGCCGTCTTTCTCCTCCAAGGGGGCATGTGCGCATATTAGCCTTGATGTGGATTGTCGTGGTGCGCTCGTCCACACAGTTGAAACTTAAGACTTCTTGCCTAAATTTGCCGCCCACGGCGAATCCACATCCAAATAAGCGCTGTTTCTTTTTCCGATAGCAGTCGCCAGTTCCTCATCCTCTATTTGCCCGGTCCAACCCATCGCACTTCTTGGATGGCGGTTAGGTCTGCTTTATAGTAGTTCAGGCCTCAGTGCCTTTTTTTTAGTCCATTTGGAGTAGTCTTTCTCAATAAGCAGATATTGATATCAATCAATCCAAAAGCTGACAGTGGCTGACAGTCTCACTGACACTCACTCAATTGACAACGTAGTTCTAAAAAGTCATGAACTAAGCCTTTCTTAAACAAAAGGTCATAAAAATAAAAAAAATAAATAGGTGGCGCAACAGGCGGTAGACATCCAAGGCCTAGCTTCTCGAAACCATTCGTTTTGTGTGAGTTTCTTATTTTTGGGACGAATGGAAGGGACCTACAATTTTATGCCGAGTCCGAACGGCTGAATTGAGAAGCTTTTTCATGACAGTTATACTCTCGGATGTTTGTCAGACGTTCGCGAGAGGTGGCGCAGTAGAAAAAACCTTAAGATGTAATTTGTGTTTTTCCGGGGATCGAACCTGGGATCCCTCGCACAGTAGTCCAGCACACTAACCACTGCGCTACTGCGCCCACAAACAAAAGGAAACAAAAGGTCATACTTGGTGAAAAAAGGATAAAAAAGGAGAGTAGAGTTGAAGAAGCCAGGACTAAGTATAGATTTTTTTTCCAGAGGACTACAACTTACAACAATCTAAGTAGAACGACCCCACTTATTGCCAAACATCTCGTCGCTCTGAAGCGTTACAGAATACAGACTTGCCTTTCCCAAGAGAAATATTAAACAAGTAAGAGTGTTATCATCGGCCTGGCCGATGCTTTGATACCATCCACTGTATGTACTGTACAGGTACACGCCTCTGTCTAATATTGTTTTTGTATGGGAGGTACGAGAACTACTTGACCGACATAGACAATTTTTAATACCAACCTGTCAACGGTAAAAAGAAGTCCTCCCACAAAATTTTATTCATTTAAGTCGGTTCGTTTGGACGCTATGGTGTTTCTAACAGCTAGAGAGATAAATTGGTCTAATATTAACTTTGTATGGAAAGTAACGGAACTACTTTACCGACATGGACCATTTTTATTACAAACCTGACAACCGTAAAATTAAAATCTCTCACAAAATTTCAGTCGCCTTAGTCGATTCGTTTGGATTCTATCGTGATTTAAATAGATAGAGAGACACATGGGTCTAAGAGTGGTTTTGTATGGCAGGTACCAGAACTACATGACCGACATAGCCCATTTTCAAAACCAACCTGACGACGGTAAAAAGAAGTCCTCCCCCAAAATTTCATATACCTAGGTCAATTCGTTTGGACGCTATCGTGTTTTCAACAGACAGACAGACAGATGGACAGACAGACAGACAGACGGACATGGCTAAATCGATTCAGAATGTGATCCTGATTCAGAATATATATACTTTATAGGGTCTCCGGTGAATCCTTCTTGGCGTTACAAATGTAATGACAAAGTGAATTATACCTTCCTGTGGAGGGTATAAAAAAAATAAAAAACTCATGAGCGTTTTTCGACAAAATGTTCGACCTTTTTTAACACTAGCAGCTTAAGCCCCATACGCTGCTCATAGTAGGAGAAACTTTAATTACGGGACTAGCATCGACCTTTGAGATAGACAAATGAGAACAATACTTTTATTGCTCAACTGAATACAGTGACAGATTCTCGAATTGATTCCCAGTTCCCACGTCGTAATTGTCTGTCAAAATGAAATGTGCCTCGAATACCTATGAGATCTCCTTCGAAGATTGACTGACGCGCATCAAGTAAAGTGAATAATAGCATCTCTGTCACAGCGTGCTTTCAAAATGACCGCTGCGGTTGATTGAGCCTCATCACAAAAGCAAAGTTTACAAGTAGACAATTTATGACTTTCAAACACCTGTTGCATCACAATATTCTACTCGTAAGTAGATGGCGCTCTCTGTAAAGCCAAAGGCCCAATTAACATGCAATGCGCCAGCCCAATAATGTCAAGCTGTGTCAGCTTGTTAACGCGCTATCAAGAAACTAAATTTAAAACGCAATTATTGTCCGGCCATCTCATTTACGAGCCACTGCACGTTATTATGGTCTGGTCATACATTTTCTAATTAACTCGGCGGCCAGCAAATTACAACAAGTCATTGTGCAATAATTTATTTGCAATTTATTCACATAGCCTGGGGGTAGGTACTCTAACACCCACCCCCTCTTGGCCCACTTGCATGCAATTAAAATTGCATTAAACAGCCACGCCCACACTGTCCACCTATATTATGCACGGTAAGGATTTAATCACATCCTCGTCATAACGATTCTATTGACCCAGTTATCAAATGAACAGAAAATGAACCACGCGTGTCGGCGAGTGATGCGAACAAAAAAAAACCGTATCTATGACCACAACCGATTTTAATTGAATAATTGTTCGGATATCGGGCTATAACCCACAACTGGTGTTGGTGTGAGGATGTGTGCAAATCGTTAATAACAATAACGATGAGGAAGTAATAAGCAGTCGTCGCTGAGGGCATACATACCTACAAACTATAGTAATGCTGATGATCACGAACGGCCGGCCGGCGTTCGTATGTCGTGCTTATTAATTGCTATAAAATTGCATAAATAGCCCCCCGCCATACCTCCGGTCCCTTATGAGTGGTATGGTGCAGCAGTAGATACAACCTCACTTTATAATGACTTCATTTAATAGCCCGTAATGGGTATAGTGACCCGTGCGAGAGTTGAAGTAGTTTATTCTCTATGGTAATTGATGGATTATGTGTGTGCGTGGATTTCTGTGTGTGTTTGTTGAACTAATGTGAATTAAATTTCAAATTATGGAATCCATTTGTCATGTAATTATGAAACGAAATGATACACAAACATTATTGATTGCTTTCGCAGAAATCATTTTATTAAAATTACAAGTTTGGTCGAACCAAAGAACTACTGATTTCGGTGGGTTGCGCCAAATAATGCACAAGCAAATTGGTCATTACAAAAGCGTCAATTTGCATAAATTAGGTTTTGATTAATATGAGAGTTTGCATTTGCATTTATTTTGTATTTTTGTTAAATTTCTGTTTACATTCAGATGTTCCTACAGACCATCGATGTTGAATGACCATAATTGCAAAAAAAAATGCGTCTAATGATGCACGATAAAAGAGTGAGGATTGTCTGCAGACGAAGCATCGCAAGACGTTAGGTTTATAATGTAATTTTCAGAGGTAAGTGCTAAGTTTTTGTCTTTCTGGTCTTGCATTATAAATGGGCCCGCACGTCAGTAATATAATAACAAAAGCTACAACAGCTTTATGTACTAGTCGACGAATGTATGGTTCAACATGGGATAGCTCTGCCTATATCACCCACTCACGGGGTAAGGGAGGGGGGGAGGGGTGTGTGTGAGTGTTTGCGACACTATAAATTCAAATTTCAAAGACCACCGACTCGATTGAGCTCAAATTTATAGGTGGACTTAGGTATTGGCCCAGGAGTGTTCTTGTATAAGATTGGTCAAAATTGGACAAAGGGGCGTGGCGCCTCCCATACAAAAAACCACTTCCATTGGGTGAAAGTCACCCCCCATGGATCGAACCCTCACTATGCCCCTGTACCCACTGGATCTATGGAGTGACTAGCTTTTGCCCGCGGCTTCGCTCGCGTATAGTCCTAAGGATTTGGTACGCAGAGATTCCTTCACAGTCAGTTAGTTCCCTCTTTTATATTAATATATCGCGCAGGAAACCTACCTAAGAAAGTACCTAAGGAGCAATTAGTATCTCTGAAATATATGTTTAACGCCCCTGGAGAAAACAGTTCAAAAATTATATGATTAATACTTATTGGTGAAGCGCTGGCATCTCAACACAGATCATACTATAGCAGACTGAGCCACTATCTACGCGAAAAAACACATTTCTTTGCTGGAAAATACACCGATTTGATGAGCAGCATCTTTAGACTAAGGGTGAACTCTTACCCTGCAACATACTATGCAACATACCTATGTAACCAAAAAGATCGTGAGGATGTGTATCACTTTCTAGCAGTACGACTTCATTCTTACAGAATTCCACTTGAATATTTTTGGAGTACGTACGCTGGAGTTGGATGAAGCGATAAGCATATTCAACGGCGACAGAGGTTGGGACGCATTACAAAGTTTCAAATTGATACGAAGAACGGTTCGTGAGTTAAGAAAAGGGCCCCTTTAAAGGGAGTCATCGCTCATCGCCAGTAACTCGGGCCCCAAGTAAAATTTCCAAAATCGGAGAAATCAGTTTTCTTTATTTTTCATTCAGAGTACACAAACCGAGTTTGAACTCAATCGGATGAAAGTTAAAAATTTTCCATACAAATTTTGACCCCCTGGGTAACATTTAGGGGTTGAATTTCATAATATCCTTTCGTATTCCTTGTATACATCATAAAGGGAACCTCTGTCCAAAATGTCAGCTTTCTAGAGCAAAGGATTTAGGCTGGGCGTTGATGATCAGTGAGTGGTAAACTTCATTAGCAGTATATCTGCCCCACAGCTGCTATAGAAGCTATAATACGAGTAGGACTAACACCATTTCACATATATAAACAACTAGCTCTAACGCCAGGGCTTTGCTCGTGCCAGAAGAGTCTTAGGCTGAACCCACACCAAATAAAGCAGAAACAAACAAAGCAAAAACGAATGTTGCTAACCCACACCAGAAAAGGCAAAACAAAAACGTTGATTTTGGTTTGCCTAATTTGGTGTGGGTTATTGACAGTCATCCATACCAATTGCACTTAAGATGGCTTCAGACTCGGACGACGATATGGCTATTGTGGCAACAAAATAATATGTGCTAAGAATGAGTTTCGATGTATTTGATAAATATATTGCGATTGCCGGTAGATTTTTAATCAAAAACATACAAACATATTAATGCTCCACTTCACAGAAAATTATTGAATAAAACATAAATACCAATAGTCGTCGCTCGAATGCTTCATGTGTTTTATTTGGTTTTGTTTGTTTGACTAGTCTGGTGTGGGCGCTCTCATTTGATTACATGTGTTTCTCGCCTAAACATGCCTTAACTGTTTGATAGGATTTTTGCCTAACTCGATTGCTTTGCTTAAAATGCTTTATTGCTTATTTCGGTGTACGTTACTCCATAAGCACATGTGTAATGTTTGACGTTAGGCAGTGGAACAAAACGTTTTTGATTTATTGTTTTGTTTTGCCTTATTCGGTGTGGGCGCGCGTATTTAAACGTGTGTATTTAAATTGCAAAAACACGCAGAAAATCAGTTTTGTTTGTTTAAGGCGTTTTGTTCCATCCGGTGTGGAAGCTGCCTTAGACCGGAACCTTTCTGCTGCAAATCTGCTATAATTTTTGCCATAAAAAGCTGTGAACACACAAAATCTTCGAATCATATTGGAAGACCATGGCAGGTCACAGACAGGCCAAACGAGCTATCCACTAATTCAATCACAATGCCAACATGATCTCAAACCTGAGAAGGCTTGATCTTAGAAAGATCCAGGATTCCGCAAAGGATATCATGGGTTATGAAACCACCTATAAAGAAAATGAATCTAGCCGCCTCAGCAGAGTGCTGGCTAAATGTTGAATAAAAAGAAATAGCTGAAAACAATGAGCCTTTTTCTATTGTCCAAACCCTGGAAGCGCTCAGATCAATCTCGGTCAGACGGTGTGAAAGTTTGAGTTCAATCGGTTTGGTGGTTTTCAAGATCATTCAATTTTATTTTTTATTGTAAGTGACAAGCCCCTTTGTCCAATATCGCTCAAATTTTGCAAAGTACCGCGCACCGTCAATATACATCTATTTGTGTTCCAAGATATATATCTGTTGGGTAGGAGGTACCACGCCCCCTAATCCGAAATCCCTCACATATTGCTAGGAACATTATCAAATGACTCACCGATGTCAGATCGAATAAAGATTTTAGAAACGCTACTTACTTACTTAGATGGCGCTACAGTCCGGGGTGGACCTGGGCCTTAACCAACACACCTCTCCAGTTAGCCCGAACTTTGGCTAACCGCCTCCAGTTGCGCACTCCAAGTTGCCCTTACTAGTCAGTTGCTTTCTTTGGCAAAAGAAACAACGGAAAAGCGAGCATTGGAATCGTTACTAAAGAGTCAATCGATAGTTATCCTTGCTCCTTAGCCATCAGCGCCCCAGTTATGCACACTCCAAATTGATTGAGGTTATCATCTTCTTGGGAGCAGCGCCATCCACCTTAGTTGTTGGTCCGTTTGTTCTCCGATTTTTATACATGTTTTCTCCACGCCTTCGTCTTCCATCGGGGCAAGTACCCTTCGACACCTGTTGACGGTTCAATCGGTAACATCCGTTACAGATGGCACCCAACGTGGAGACCGAACCGCAGCAACAACGACCATCGAGTATTGTAGACATTTTTTCCCCACGCCTTGGGGTTCTATCGGTAACCTTCGTTACAGAGCATCCCTTTAGTCATCTTATCCCCGCCATAGTTGGCCACTTAAAATCATTTTCTATTGCGTTCCCTAAAAAGTAATTAACTGCTACTAAAACAATAATATAAAGTTCACAGAGTATCCATATCCATCACCTGTTAACAAAAGCACGGTCTAAACACTCGTTCTTGTACTCGTACCCTACGTCCAGAATATTTCTAGCTTTAACGTACGGCATTGGTATAAATCCCCATAGAACAATAATGTAGTGATTACAGTTTTGTTCATGCTGAGGTCCTTATTCGTCATCATTGTTGTTGTTGTTATCGTTTATGTCGTCGTTTTCGTCTGAAAAGTTTTATTCGTTATAATTAATTGCTGCAACATTGCGCCAAAGTCGTCGACGTTGTCAAAGTGAGTTACACCCGACTTATTGTTAGTTACCCTCATATATAAATAGTAAAGGGATGAGTTATCCAAGGACGACGTATAGACATTGACAGTGAACTAAATAAGCTGCAATACTATTTATACTGGTAATGATTTTGTTAGTTGTGACTTGTGAGAGAGAAAAAGAGTTTTGATTTTGCTAGTTTTGTTTTTAGGCGACATCGTGGATCAATGGCTAACCTGGACCACTTAGCGAGAGGTGCGAAGTTCGACACCTGGCAAGACGCTTTATGCAATATTTTTTCCCTGGTTTACTTCGCGAACGTTTTAAAAAACATCTAAAAAAGTATACAACTGTCCTGAGGAGGCCCCTCAATTTAGCAGGTCGGATACAAAAGAAAGTTGAAAGAAGCTAAGTTCTAGGACCTTAACCTCCGGACACGACACACAACTCTAGCGAGTTCATCGGCCTTACAATTCCCTGGAATGTCTCTATGCCCCGACACCCAAATTATGTGAATGTTGAACTGTTCGGCCATCTCCGTAAGAGACGATCGGCAGTCGAGGGCTACTAGAGAATTTATAGAGATCGAATCCAAGGATTTGATAGCTAGGCTGTCCAAAAATATGCAAATATCATTAACGGATACCACGTTTTTCTTGAGCCAGGATAAGACTTCTTTAATCGCCATAATTTCCGCCTGGAACACGCTACAACAATTTGGTAGACGGAAGGAGAGCTTAAGATTAAGACTTTCAGAGAAAACACCCCCACCAACTCCGTCGTTGGTTTTTGAGCCATCAGTGTAGAAGTGAACTGATTCATCTTCTGAGAAAGTTTCCTCATCCCAGGTTGCTCTGGAGGGGATAGTGACGAGAAAATATAGAGATGGGCTGGTGTAGTCAGTGTTTTCGGTTGAGATCTCGAAGTCGTGAGGCGTGGCCAAAGTCTTTCCTTGACCACTGTGAGATAGCTTTAAGGCGAGTGGCTGCACTCGCTGCCATTTGCTTGCTAAATATATCAAGGGATAATAGATGAAACAATATGTTTAGTACCGCAGAGGGAGTTGTGCGTAGTGCACCGCTTATACACTTGCAAGCTGTGCGCTGGACCTTGCTTAGATGGTCGCGGTTTATGGCCTTCTCCAAGGCTGTCCAATTATCCTATAGGTGTGTATCGGTCTTATAACTGATATATAGAGACAGTGGGTTATTCGAGGTTGTAGACCACATTTATTACCAATATCTTTTTTGCAAGAGAAGGGTGCTACTGTAGCCTTTTTGACTCTTTCTTGGATGTTAAGTTTCCAACTAAGCTTCCTATCCAGGATAAGGCCCAGATATTTTGCTTTGTCAGAAAAAGTTAGGTTGATACCATTGAGTGAGGGATAAGGTCGACTGTCGGAATTTTATATTTCCTGGTGAATAGCACCAGATCAGTTTTGTGGGAATTCACACCTAAACCACAGCGACTCGCCCAACTAGCTAGCTTGTTTAAAGCATTTTTTAAGAGTTATTTTAAAGTATTTAAGTGTTTTCCTGAGACGGCTATAGCAACATCTTCTGCATAAGCCTTCACCTTCCACGAATATCAGTAGTTCATTAACCACCAAATTCCAAAGAAGGGGAGATAGAACACCACCTTGCGGGGTGCCTCTACTAACAGATCTTCTTGCGGACACCATACCCAGCTTGGAGTGGATAATCCGACCATTGAGCAGTAGATTAATCAGTTCGCAAGGTGAGCTGTCGCCGTTCAGAACTGAAAGATCATTTGCTATCGCTGATGTATTGACGTTGTTAAAAGCACCTTCTATGTCAAGGAATCCATCGTATACTCCGTCTGTCCTTTGGTGCTTTGGTTTGGCCAACTCGGACTCGAAAGATGTAGGTACTATGGAATCCCTGGCACCAGGCATATCATCAAAGCCCAGCATGAGATGTTTGGATCAAGTCAGAAATTTTACGCTTGAATTTTTAGAGTCGGTAGTTTAAGATAGACTCGGAGGTGGAAGATCGAGCATTATGGACGGTCCACATGATCATTTTACTCCCACCACCCTTCTACTAAATATGATGGACTTGAATAAATGAAAGTCAAGTACTCACAGAAGCCTAATCCATTTATTTCATTCACCGCCCACAGTTCAAAACTGCTTTCGACGCTAAGTATCTATTATCTTGTCCACCAGAGTGTACATCACTTCCACTCGTCTCCCGATGCCTAGGCCGTCCTTTCAAAGTGAAACACATGTAGACCAATTTGTATCTGGTTGTTTGCGACACTTCTTCACAAATTTCAAAGTTTCTTTCGAAAACAGAATATAACATGTGACATGGGTTGTCTTATCGACAAGGTCAGGGCAGACTTGTATAAAGTTGTTTCTCCTTGTGTGGTCAACAGATGGGTCGATGTAGCGAATATCCTTCGAATTATTATTTTTTTTTGTATGCCTTTCTATACAATTACCATATACATAGAAAGATGTATCACAGGCGGGCCAGATGCTTTTTTTGTTGACCATCCCGCTTTAGTCCTTCAATTAAATAGCCCTTTACACTGTTATCCCTTTTAAAATGTTCATCTTCACAAAAATATATATACCATGAGTATCTGTCTATTTGCAGATATGACAAACTCACCCCATTGCTGGTGTCAAAAATAATAAAGACGGCAGCGGGGTGAATCTAAAAAGTATCTTATATACCTTGAACCGTTTTATCTATTCAGTGTAAGCCGTTTTGAATTTTTGGCAAATTATCAAGTAGCCCAGCCAGGGACCAAACCAACCGCTATGACCACGGTAGTGTGGTTTGTTTTGCATAACGCGTTTATAATGATGTTCACCGGTTTAGCTATATTAATGACATTAACACCTAACAAGCGCTGGCTATAATAATATAGCTTAGTCCTGTTGTGATGTTTCATTCGTTGTATGGTAATTAGGGAAGATTGTGATAGCGCATAGGTATAAGGTACCCTTTTTAATTGGCTCACTCTGGATGTCTTGATGATGCGCGAAATTCTGGCAATTTAGAATTGGCTATTAGGTGAAAAGCGGCTTTTTGTGTACTGTATAATTTGGTGAGATATTCTGAAAAGCGAGGGATTAGGGTTGAAGGATTATGGGTTTCATTATGTCTTAATCAGACAGAAAGGGTTTTATTATGTTCATGAGTTCTTAATATTAGAAACTTATAGGCTTAAAACTACAATTGTCGAATAATGACTGATCTTTACCCTTAATGTGCTAGCCAAAACCTGAACAAGGATAATATAGCCGATAAAATAAAAGCTGAAATAGAGGTGCCCTTGGCCAATTGGTCTGTTTTTGCAACAATTCCTATACCAAATCGGAACTTATTTAGAAGTTGACTATACACAAACATCTTAATTCATTGGGAAGGTTTTGAAAATAGTTCCCAAGTACCTATACCCATCTATAGAGAATAGCTTTAAAAGTTTAACTTCATTCTTCATAAGCGGTGCGTCTTATTAGGGATGGATGGATTGATTGAACTGAAAGTTCTATTGAAACTTTTCTAGAAAGATAGTGGCTATAGACTTTGAAAAGTGCTTTCTGTAAATTTGGAATCTATCTATCTATATAAATGTATATATAAAAATGAATTGCTGTTCGTTAGTCTCGCTAAAACTCGAGAACGGCTGGACCAATTTGGCTAATTTTGGTCTTGAATTATTTGTGGAAGTCCAGAGAAGGTTTAAAAGTGGAATAAATATGGAAATTGTTAACTGGACAAAGGGGCGGGGCACCTCTAATACAAAAAAAAACATTAAAAATCGTATATCTCGAAAACCGCCGAATTGATTGAGTTTAAATTTACAGACAATCTTAGGTATTGGCCCAGGAGTGTTGCTGTGAAGATTGGTCAAAATTGGGCAAAGGGGCGTGGCACCACCCATACAAAAATCATCTTCTATGGGGTGAAAGATAACCGTTGAGCTGATTTTCATGATTCTTTTTTTGTTTTGTTTGCATTGCTGTATTTCAGGTTTACGCAGAAAGAAAATTTCAGAAAATCGATTTTTCCTATTTTTCGCATTTTACGAAAGAACATTATTATCTAAGAACTATAAGCAATACAATTTCTGTGCACGGGCAAAGCCGGGCGGGTACAGCTATCTTATTTAATTTTTCTGTACGTGTGTTGTAATCGAACTCCTCCTAAACGGCTGGACCAATTTTAATGAAATTTTGTGTGTGTGTTTGAGTGGGTCCAAGGATGAATCTAAACCATCCATTTGGTGAAAATTGGAGAAAAGAGCATGGCACCACCCATATGAAAAAAACCAAAAAATCTTATATCTAGAAAACTACCGAACTGATTGAAATCAAATTTTAAGAAAATATTTGTTATTGGTCCAAAGGTGAAAATTTTGACCAAAATTGGACAAAGGAGCGTGGTACCTACCGTCAACTGCCCTAACTTTGACCGGGTCCCCTAACATTGACCAGTTTTTTCAGCGCCTCCAGCGCCCAAATGAACCGAACAAACCCATTTTTCTCTTCAGAAAATTGTTTCCCTATTAATCAACAGATGGCACGGGTGGAGAAAAATGGGTTTGTTCGGTTCATTTGGGCGCTGGAGGCGCTGAAAAAACTGGTCAATGTTAGGGGACCCGGTCAAAGTTAGGGCAGTTGACGGTACCGTATAAAAAATATACATTTTAAATCCTATTTCTCGACACCCATGGGAGCTAAAGTGGGTGGGATTTGAAAACGGGCCATGGCACCACCGTTACAATAAAGTTATTTAAACCACGATATCTGAACATTGCCTGATTGAAGCATTTTACAAAACCTGGCGGGACTGGACCAAAGGGCGTGACACCTCTCATAACAAAAAAATACATTTCAAACGTTATTCTTCCACAGTCATGGGAAAAGACAATACAATTCGTGGGCACACGTCCGAGGAAATATCGGTCGAAGCACACGGAGTACAGAATCAGTCTGGACACATCGGTTATATAAAAATGAAATGAAAATGTAAGAGCAGGCAAAACAAAGTTTGCCGGGTCCGCTAGTAGTTTATAATTTTAACCAATCCTCCGAGCCAGTACCGAAGATTGCCTGAACATTTAGCCTAATAGGTTTGATATGTTTGAGATACATAATAGATTTTCAATTTTTTTTATGGGAGGTCCCACGCCCTTTTATCCAATTTTATCAATCTTCGCAACAAACCTCCCGAGCCAATACCGAAGATTGCTTGAAAATTTGAGCTCAATCCAGTTTGGTGGATTTCGAGATGTGATTCAGTTGTAAGAAGTTTTCTTGATATCAATTTAAAATCCTGCTAGGATCATCGTTTAGCTTGAGTATATCTTTAGCAATTAGGCCAGCCTTACAACAAAGGTATAGTTGAACATCATCTCCAGACATATGTGTGCTAATGAATCTATAGGTAATTACAGTCGGAAGATTATTAATGAATAACATAACAAAGAATAGGACCAAGAACTATACCTTGTGGAACCCCAGCTAATATTTCAATGAATTCATAAAATAAACGACTGGGTCGCACGAAACTTTCTCGTTTATTGCGAATCTATCGCAGAATCTCAGAGTCATTTCAGCAAATTTTACGTTTAAAATCATACCCACTCAAGATGTACTCGGGTTTAGTAAATGAAGCCTTGTTAATTAAAACGTAATACACACTCAAATTTCACCCCGAACTGACACTTGAAGAAGTCAAGTAGGCGAAAAATTACAAATTATATTGCCACTGAAGTTTTGGGCTTTGCAAAAATATGCCAGGTATGCGAATACAGATCGGGATTTGTATGGGTAAAGTAATTTTTGAGAAATATTCATAAAAATGAATAAAAATATTCAAGTTTTTTGAGAAAAACTAAGTACGTGATCATGATTAGAATGCTCATGTAGTCTTAAATATGTATTTTGAACATAATCGGTTGAGCGGTTTTTGGTAAAATTATCCTGACAAATGTTACAAAGCTGTTTTTAAAGTATACCTACCATTTTTAGCGATTCGAGTGGAAATCGAAGGACGCATTCATGGTTCAAAAAAGAACACTGTTTTGCAACTGTTTAGATCAAAATTGAGCAAATGGTATTACTATGGATTTAAGCATTACCTGCCAGTTACATTTTTATCATAATCGAAAATGACGTTTTTGAGATATGAGCAGTTTTTTAAAGTAGGGTAGGGTGGGGTACTTTCGACGATGGGGTACTTTCGACTTTCGAGATTACAGAAAGGCGGTTAATTTCTAGATAAAATGTTTGATGGCAAATCATACCACACTGTTCTCTCAGATCGTACACGAACTATGACAGGTCTTCTTCAGCAATGTGGTTGTCAGACCGGTTTTTAGTTTTTTGAGCGATTTTTCGTAATTTTTCTGGTATACGAGGTAAGTGATATTTAATTGTTTCTTATAGGAATTCTTTGGTTGTGAATGACAAACGTTTGTATTTATAATACATTCAAGTTAATTATAACATTTAATTGAATTTTCTTTATAAGTTTTGTGAAAAACAATAACGTCTACTATAAGAAAGAATGGGGCACTTTCGACAAAAGCACATGGGGCAGTTTCGGCATAGCCTAAAATAATGAAAATTAGATAAACAGCTCCTGAGACCCAATACCCCCGCCTCCTTTACCCCTCCCCAATTCCCACCCACCCTTCGGACTAATTGGGCAACGCATTTATAATTAATAAGAAAAAAAATCATGCAAATCGGATAAATATGGGTTCTCTAGTTATGGATGGACCAACAGACAGCCATTGCTTTTTATATAGTGGTATGAACTCGAATAAAAACCATGATTTCAGCAGTACGTTAAACTCTTAATATATAAATTGTTTTACTATTTGATTTTTATTACCATTCTTGGTCATATAAATTCATGTCGAAAGTGCCCCACCCGGATGACGATTGTACCCCACCATGGGGCAGAATCGTCTTTTTAGGGCAGTTTTAAATTTTCTATTTTTAAAATTATTTGGATGTAGTTAACTCTTAAGAAATTATCGATTTTTGTAGTTAAATAATCATAGCTTTCAATAACAAAAAAAATTATTCAAATATTTATTTTGGAAAAAAAATAATTGAAGTCTGCCGAAAAAAGTGTTGAATCTGCCCCACCCTACCCTACTATTATTAGGGATTTGGGTGGATATCAAAGGACGCAGTCTTTTTAGAGAAAAAGTGGAGTTTGCTATCAAGTTAAATTACCCAGGGGTGGGACACACCACTTTTTTCAGTTCCCCTATCATCGTAATATCAGAAATGATCAAAAATGATTCGAAATTTTGTACGAAAAACATCTGGACCAAAATGAATCTAGAAGTATACCAAAAACTAGTATCAAAGTTGTTGCAACTATAGCTTTAGCTAGACTCAAGTTAAGCGACTTTATTGAATCTACAAAATGTAGAGAATAAACCATGTAGGGAATAAACCAAGTTTCCGAAACACAATATAACATCGACGCGCACTGAAACCAACAAACAACCTTCTGAACTCATCTTAGGTAAGGTCGTCTTCTAGCGCGTTGTTCCTCTGGAGTAGACTTTTTGAAGATTCTCCGAGCCGAAGCACTGATGTCCATACGCATACGCTCTTCTGTTTGATCCATCCATGCAATCTTAGTCCATTATTTCTAAACTTTTTAACAAGGTCTTTATAGCTGCACGTAGATACAGCCCATATAGTTCGTAATTATTCCTTCTCCATCATACTCCTGCGATACAAACTGGACTAGATAAAAGACCACACTTAGAACTTTTCGCTCTAAGCAACCGCGAGTTTGTTTTTATCCGCCCTTAACAGAGAGTGCATGATTCTGAGCCATAAAGCAGAACGGGGCCGATAAGGAAGGGGTTTATACAACGTCTGCTTTGCTGCTCGTGATTGGGCTCTACTATACCTACTCAATTCCCTTCTCAGCCCGTTGAAACAGCGACTGGCAAAAGTAATATTCTTCCTTTGATTTCAGTGCCGAAGTCATTAGGTACCTACTGGAATGCACCGCAGAGCCTAGGTTAGGTAGACAAAGACTTTCACTATATGTACCTTCAAATTAGAACAGTCCATTTTTACAATTTGGCCAAGTCGTCGATGTTGAATGTCTTTGCATACATTTTGTCATGACAAAAGTGCTATACCAATTTGAAAAACAAACCTCTTAAGAAAAAACTACTGCCCACGCATTCCTTCGAATCCCTGCAATGACACTAAGTAACAGTTGAAGGTAGATTGAAAAACAAAAAAATCTTTCAACAATCCTTTTTCTCTCCTTATGCCAGATAGACAGATAAACCTAAATTCTAAAAGCATTATTATCAACAGTAAAAAATATCTTTTTGTTTTGCTTTCGTGAAAGTGTCCTTCGAGACAAACACCATACATACCTATAACATGGAACGGACAAAGATTCACAGAAATTACATTTCAAACAATAGCTGTTTGCAGTCTGCAAGTGGGAATCCCTTGGAGCGTTATTCTCACACAAAATTTGCGACAATAGGCGACCAGAGAAACCACCTCACAAAAGCACACCCATTAACTACATACTATACGCATATCGTCATCAACAACATGCCACTTCATCTAGTGTTCCATTGAAAAGGACACAAAATAACTATCAAGCGTACATTACTGTCAAAGCACTATTCGTATAGTGATGCCGAAATTATGAAAGTTTCTTCATACATAATAATAGGATACCTAAAGACAGGGGGAAACTATAGACCCATTCCCCACTCTCTGGAAGGCAACTAAGCTCAGAAGTTATTCATGTATTTGGTGTAGAAAACTTTTCGTAATCACTGGCTCACACTGTGTTGCGCTACTGGCAACTCGCTGGCATATCCTTTTCTGACTCTATGCTTGGTTGAGCTCTCGTCCATAGATAGAGTTGCCTTTCTTCCCCTACAGTTAGCCACTATCTATTTTTTGGCTTAATTTCTGTTCGTTTAGAGATGGTGATTTTTAGGATTTTAGAATTCACTGTCCGCCTATACTTTGTTTGTCGTTTGTATAGAAAAGTTTGAAGGAAAATAATAAAGGAAAAGGACACGAAGAAGGGAAAATCATCGAACGTATACTTTGCGCTTTGTACTGCTGGAGAACTAAAGATTATGCTGCAGAACTTCGCAAAGTAGTCGCCCTATTGTGTGGGTATGGAGGATGATTGGTTTTTTGTTCCAGTAGGTACCTATTTTCTGTCGACTTTTTTTTAGCTTAGCCAACAGTTTTCTTATCAAGTTTGAGTGTTGTTATTGTGCTGTTTCTTGTTGGTATTCTATAGATACATAAAGTGGTTATAAACAGTGAGTGCGACAAGAAAGGTTCGTCATCTTATTTGCCGTTCTGCGGAAGTGGTCTTTCCATATTTTCTTGATGCTATACGACGAAATGGGACTTTCATATAGGTTGAGGCATCGGCAAAGTTTCTAACAGTTTTTTGCGATTACAACCGTTCAACATTGTCGGAAGACAAACATCTTTCTATATCAATAATTGCCGAAATATTTAACATCGCTGGCGTATGGGATAGTGATACTGTTTAGCATTACCAGAGGAGAAAAAACGTTGTCTTGCGGACAGCCTCTGGTAAAACCTGTCTGCACCTCACAGAGATGGTAGCTTCGAGGAGCAGACTTCTAAAACTCTTCGAATGAAGTGAAGTTACTATCAGAAGCCACAACAGCCACAGTGAAGATCATCAACACCAAAGAAGTGATCGTAGCATCCGCTTACTTCCCTCGTGACTCACCCGCATGCCCTCCATCAGAGATAGTGAACCTGCTATCATACTCGCAGCGCTCCAAGACAGTAATTGTACTTTGCTGCGACTAAAACGCACATCACACCATCTGGGGGAACTCGGACATCAATAACAGAGGTGAGTCCCTATTTGATTTTATTACATGTAATAATCTAAATATATATGTAACCATCGGAAGGGAACCTATCTATATTAATGCAATAAGAAGAGAGGTATTAGATCTCACCTCATACTAACCACTTCTCCTTTTAACCACCTCATCATCGGCACATTCGCTTTGAAATAGACGAACCAAACCCAACTAACATAGAATTCCGTCCAAAGAGAAAAACCGACTGGGTCTCCTACAAAGAGCATCTAAGACACTCACTCATTGGAACAACACCTTGAATTGACCCCAGAGACAAACTAAATCACTCGGCCGAGCTAGTGAGATCTTTCATCATCATTGCCTTCGAGGAAAACTGTCCCCTTAAGACCAAAATGATTAAAAGGGAAAGCGAATGGTGAAGCAAAGATCTCGAAAAACACAGATCTGGAGTAAGGAAACTTTTCAACAAAGCATAACGCAATGGTAATGGGCAAACCTACTCTACTGCTCTTACGAACTATAACCAAAGATAATAAAACACACAATATTGTCTTTGCTATAACAAAGAAATCAATAAGGCTAAAAAAAGAGTTCTGTGAAGATATATCTAACATACCTTCGAGCTGCCGACTCCATAAAGCTATTGATTCTGACAAAACCGTCACATTAGGAACGCTTACCGATGAACTGACCATCGGACACAAAATAAGAGAGAAACACTTGAACTCTTACTTAAAAAACTTTCCTGAATCAATTATTATAGATCCTCTCGCACCTACCTCCTCGAATCGAGCGGACTTTCCTGCCGACGAGAAATATGTCTTGTTGCTTTCCTAGATGTTGAAGGAGCTTTCAATTACACATCCTTTGAGTCCACCAATAGGGCTCTCAACAATATGAATTTGTCCGCAATCATAGGAAAATGGATAATGGCAATGCCCAATGAAAGAGTAATCCAGACCCACATTGATAATGTGGTACTTTCAGCGTTAACGACTAGAGGGTGTCCTCAAGGGGGCGTCCTCTCGCCACTCTTATGGTCTCTAGTCATTGACGACCTACTCCAATCCCTGTCTAATCAAGGAATCGATGCCATAGGATATGCCGACGACGTAGCAATCGTTGTCAGTGGCAAATTTGAAAGCACGATCTCAGAAATACTGCAACATGCACAATCTATAGTTCAAAGATGGTGTAATAAAGAAGATCTTTCTGTGAATCCAAAAAAGAGGACTGTCGTCCCTTTTACCAAACGGAGAAACTAGGTCTCCTAACTCGTCCCACAATGTACGCGTACGGTGAATGAACCATTGAATTTTGATGGGAAACCAAATACCTGCGAATTATCCTTGACAGTAAACTATGTATCATGGAACCCACAAAAAGAACGTATCGTAAACAGAGCCACCAGATCCCGTCGAGTCTGCGGTAACAATTGGGGTATAAGACCCGGTCTGGTGGACAAAGACTAACGAAGTCACCACAGTCATAAAGCTAGAACGGATTCAATAGCTGGAAACTGATGACGGGCTGTCAACGCAACACCCCAATCACTGCACTGAATGTCATCCTAGGCCTAGGTCATCAAGCGAACTTTTCAGTCAGCCTAGGCAATCACTCGTCCATATTCCTGGCTGAAGTCCTTGCCATTAACCACT
Organism: Cheilosia scutellata; assembly: GCA_955612985.1. Classification (NCBI taxonomy): domain Eukaryota; kingdom Metazoa; phylum Arthropoda; class Insecta; order Diptera; family Syrphidae; genus Cheilosia; species Cheilosia scutellata. Next base: position 84,857,573 of record OY015313.1, read on the forward strand.
GCCCTAAAATTAATCTAAGCTCTAATACACGTGGTAAACCCATTTTTATGATCTCAGACAGCCAGACTGCCCTTAAAGCTCGGGACTCATCTGTTATAAAATCGAAGCTGGAAACTTGCAAAGAAAAATGTTGTCATGCTACACTGGATTCCAGCCCGCAGGGGCTTTACTGGAAACGAAACCGTTGACTCATTAGCTAAAATCGGCGCGGCAATGCCACTTTTCGGACCTCAATCCTTCTGTGGTGTCAGTAGGGGATGCTTCAGGAAGTACATTAGGAACTTAGCTCAAACCTGGGCAGAACAGCACCAAACTAGTTATTCCCAAAATTCTTCTCCAGAAAATCCTATTTTCTTACTAATCTGGACAAAAATAACCTAAGAATCCTGACAGGTATAATTACTGGACATGGCCTTATGAAGAAACATCTTCACCGAATTGGAGTTTCACCAGACCCCACATGTAGACTTTGCCTGGAGAGTGACGACTCCTCTCTCCACATTGTCATCAGAAAATAATGTCAGAAAGAATGTCCTTGGTGAAGAAATCGTTACTACAGGCTGACATACCCCCAGAGAAGATACTTGTCTTCCTGACTGTCTCCGGAGTCAAAAGATGGTTCTAGGACCTCACCAGGGAAGGCACAATAGGCTCCCTTAGAGAGGCCGCAGTGCCAGGGCCGATGGAGGCTCTCCCGACCTTTAATCTAATCTAATCTACTATCAGATCTTTTAAGTGAATCACGTTTCAGTGGCTTACACTTTTTCCAGACGCCTATTAACCTACACAGGTGCTCATTCTTTTTACGAAAGTCCTTATAGAATGGACTTTTTGAACACACTTGGCAGATGTCAGCTGTAGTTTTAGAACTCCTTGAATTTATGTGTGACTGAGGTATTGGTGAAAGCGACCATAAGAACAGCGATCATAGCAACAGCAGTGGCAATAGCAAGGAACCTTTGCAATTTAATGACTGCAACTGCAATCAACTCAACTGAAGCCCAAAGAAAATTCCAAAAGTTGAGTAAAGAGCGTTGAGCAGCACATTGTTCTGAAATCGTTGCTCAACGGGATGAAGAAACTGTCGTGTTAATGTCCAACGACAAAGAACAACATGAGCTCGTACAGTTGTTGAGCAACGCGGTGAGCAACGATCTTCAACCACATCCAACATGTTGCGTTGGTTGGGCACAGAAACGTTGCCATATTCACAGTTTTAACTGTAAATTACAGTTTTTTAGACAAGTCTACAGTTTTTAAAATTACCTCCTAGTACAAATTACAGTTTTTTTTTAAAGTTCAGATTTGAAAGAATAAATTAAAATGTGCTTTAAATCGTAGTGCTTCGTATTTAAGCATGTTATTTTATTTAAAATGAATTGTTTTGTGTTATTTTTGTTTAATAAAACTAAATAAAAACCGTAATTTCAAAAAAATCGTTTGGTTTTTGAAGGTTACAGTTTTTTGGTTGAAAATACAGTTTTTTTCTTGAGAATTTACAGTTTTGTGAAAAAAAAATCTGGCAACATTGCGCACAGTTGAGAGCTTCATACATTGAGTTGAACTCGACATTGAGGCATTAGGCACGAACGACGATTGACTCTCAATTGTGCCATTTAGATACAGTTCTAGATTACGTCTATTTATCGCCACAAATGTTTAATGTAGGTTCGTGAGAGCAAGGTTGTTAGTTGAGTCCACTATTTTTTTTTACTATTAATGCCTACCGTTTTAATGCTACGCATGGTCTCCGCTATCCGTCTGCATGGAAGAGTAATTCTAGATCACATCCCTATCTAGGATCCCTCTCCATCTCCCTGTTTAGATAAATAATTTTCCATTTGCGTGATGCATTGACAAATATTTTGATACAATCCTGTGCCATCTTCCATACACACAATGGTTCCAGTTTGCACAATCCTCTCTCACATGTGAATGACTTCAAATTACATCATCTCGTCATCGTCATCACCGCTGTTGTCGTCGCTTTCGCATTGCATAGGACAATTCCCATCATCAGAAGCACTTCCAGAACTATATGCGCCACCTCAATGCAATTTCACAGTTCCTTACTGCCACTGCCGAAGCGAATGCGGATCGTAGATAAAAACATCAACGATGAATGCGGATGCATTTGCAATTTCTGTCGTCCTTTTCATCTATACTACAGTATATGATCCACCATGCTTCCCCGCACCTCATTTTAGGTGGGATTCTTGTGTACTTATGCGCACCTAAAGCAACCATAACGGTGTGTGGAATCCCATCACCGTGCCACTTCTCAGTATATGCACATGGAACTGAGTGTAGCTGTGTGTGTGTGTGGATGAATAGAGGAGCACTTAGTGCCAAGGAGCACATTGAACTTGTACTATGGCACTACGCCGCCATTATCCTTTTTTTTTTGTGCCGGCGATGATAGAAGACTACCCCAATATAATATACCAAGCTTACAAGAAAGGATTCAAGAAAAGATTCACTCAAGCGGAGTGTTTAAATTTACTTCTTATAAATAATTGAAAACTATGATTTTATTCCATTCGACAGAAGATGGAACACACAACAGAGGAACAGGACTTGACGATGACAGCGAGAACAGAGAAGCGAAAGGGAAGCAATTCCTTTGTGTGACTGGCAATGCTATTATCCTTGCAATACCGCGAGACAACTCAATAGAATTTCGCTTTTGATTGCATAAATGAGTACATATAGCACAGAATACATACACTACTAAGACTAGCTGGTAATGGTAAAAGTGAATCAGAATCAGTGATGATGATGATAATTATAATGGGCATCCAACTGTGCTGTATAGTTTGGTTGTATTAAGAACCAGGAAAGAACATGGCAAAAAAAAAAAAACATCCCTGCACATTTTTCTGCTCCCATTACAACTGACTTTGTCCTTACCATCAGAATCAATATACACTGTACAGTGCCGGAGTCACTATATGTATTGACAGATTTACGAGTTGGTTTGGCTGCTGCACAGTTCCTCGTTTAAGGATAATTTATTATCCTTGAAATTAAAATCGACGAACGCAAGGCGGAAGAAAATTGCTTGTAACCTCCTTTTACAATGCACAAAATGACGTCATTTTCGAAAGCTTTATTGGATGGTGTGTCTGCGTGTGTGTGCTCAGTTTTGACAGGGTATATGGCTTTAGTATTTTTTTTTTTGTAAAGGTTATGTGAAGACAACACAAACGTACTTAATACAAAGGCAAGGACTCAGACTGAACGCTGTGACTAGTGAACAAAAGATTTAATTTCCTGTTTGACGATGAGCTGAAATATGGTGCAGCAGGATTTGAAGTGCGCACAGTATGTGAGGCATGAAAATAAACAGGTTAATGATTTTGTTGGAATCGCATTAAGAAATTTAGACGATATTTTGAAATTTGGTAAAATATTATATTTTATATATTTATTAAAAAATCCATCGGTGGCAAACTGAAACTGGCTTTTAACTTTAATGACATCGATAGCTGGAATAATGAGCTACTTACAAAAAACAACCTCACACAAAAGGAATGGTTGTTGCGGTAACTTTCTATTTTTTTTTATATTGGACGAATATCTATCTCGGATCTTAAGACCTTTGTCTGAAACCAACAGCTATGCGACGACAGTTTGTATATAAAGGGTATCCCATAATTCACGCAAAATTTGAATTTTGCGCCATTTAATAGTACAGTGATGCCAACGGAAAAAAAAGATAACAATGTGACAGCTGACAGTTCAGGGTTAGTAAAATTGGAGCGCTATACGAATGAACAACGCATTTTCATTGTTAAGCAATATTTTGAAAATAATGAAGGTTTGTCAGCAACACTCCGCAATTTTCGAATAAAATATTTCCGTCATAGTGATTTAAAACTATCAACTATGAAGAGAATATTTGAAAAATTCAGGGAGACAGGATCAATTAGTGATATTAAATATTCTGGGTGTCTTGTCACAAGTCGTTCAACAGAAAACATCGAAGCAGTTCGCGAGAGTATTGCTGACAGTCGAGGAACATCAATTCGACACCGTACTCAAGAATTGGGCATTTCGAGAAGTTCTCTACAGGACCTGAAACTTCATGCTTACAAAGGTCAATTAACTCAAGAACTGAATACTACTCGAGCAGCTCGAAAAGAGTTCGTCGAATGGATTTTGGAACAACAACAAGTGGATGCTGATTTTTGCTACAAAATCATCTTCTAGTGAAGAAACTCATTTGATGATGATGGCTTCGTTAATCGTCAAACTTGTCGAATTTGGGGCTTTAGAAAACCCACGAGTGATTGTTGAGAAACAAATGCATCCACAACGCTTGACTGTTTGGTGGTCATTTTGGGCTGGAGGCATTATCGGACCATTCTTTTTCGAAAATGCAACGAGGCCATTGGACTCTTTTCTGTGGGGTTTTTTGAAGTCGAAAGGTCTATGAAAACAAGCCCATGACCACCAACGCCTTGAAAGAGGAAATTGGGAGGTGTAATAATGAAATTCAGCCACATTTATGCGAAACGGTCATAGAAAATTTCAATAAAACAGTACGTACTTGCCAGCAAAGCCGTGGCTGCCATTTTGCGAGCATTTTGGGACACCCTTTAGAAGGGCTAACAGTGAAAAACCTCTGAATAAACCGTTTAAACTAGCTCCTCGAACAACTTCAGATCTAACCGGTCTCCTTTGAACAGCTTGTGGATGGGATACGGTATCATTACATTTGGGCGATATCCTTAGTTTAAAAAAGTGAACCTGGATGGTGGCATCGAAAGAGATTTACTGCTAGGTTCCACATTTCACTTTCACTCGAAATGTAATCGGAAATGAATTTTTGTGTTCTACATTTCACTGTATTGGATTTCGATTTCAAAATTTTCGGAATTGAGACAAAGTGAAATTGTGATTCCGAAAAAATGTCGGAGTTTCCGAATCGCTCGAAATGCAAAACACTGAAAACGAATTCACTCGATTTGCAATTTCTATTTCACTCGATTTATGGAACCTAGCTGTTAGGGAATTGGAACGGATGCAGAACAGATACATATTAAACGAATCTAGAAGTTGGCAGGTATACAAAGAGACCTTTTGGCAAATGGTTAGCAAGATAGGTCATAATCTGGAACTGGAACCCTTACAGGATACTGCGCGATAGGTTTACGTCATGTGGAGTGGCTGCGCATAATGCACAGCTACTACTGCAAAGGCTATTGGACGTTGAAATATTTCCGTCAGTAGGTGGTGCAACTACCCAGACCTGTTTGACGAACTCTAAGCAGCTTACAGTACTTGAAATACTCAAAGGACTCATTTATAGATATATCTGTTTAAAAAATGGAAGTATATATGCACTCATTTTTCGAACCGTATAGTTTCCTAGATATCAATGATGGGAACAACCTAAATTCAGGGCGTAGCGAGGGTTCGAGTCTTGGGGAGGGGTGACTTTCATTGAAAAGCCGACTTATTTCAGGAACTTACCGACTGTATAGAAATCATGAAAATCGTCCCAGCGGTTATTGAGTTATTTCTGACGTCATCGAAATTCACCCCATAAAATATGTTTTTTGTATGGAAGGGGACCTTCCCCCTTTATCCAATTCTGACCAATTTTCACAGGAAATATCCCGAGCCAATACCTATTATCACTTGTAAATTTGAGCTCAATCGATTCGGTGGTCTTCGGGATATATCTACGATTTTGATTGTTTTTGTTTGTATAGGAGGTGCAATACAGGAAAAATCCTGGGCCAATACTTAAAGAACCATTCACATGGTAGCGATCAATTATCTACGAATCAGTTGTATTAAGAAAACAAGTTTATAAACAGTTTCAATAACGAAATTTCGTTTTCCAAACTTTTTGCCGCGAACGAAAACACCCTTGCAGCGAATTGTCAGAGTTCGCAATCCACATCAATAAGACGAGTTCCACAAACTAGCAAACAACACATTCCTTCGAATTTAACCTCAAATTAAAAATGCCCCCCGTTCTTTTAAAAATCGAATCTAAACTCGCTAAATTTTAAGGAGTTCATGTGGAACCGTTGAAAATGCCGACTTTTAGGTATACAAGTTTGAAACCTATATCTACCTAATGAAAATCCAAACCTAAGACCTAATCTTTGAAAATTGCTCGTTGGTTTGTCGACTTTGAACAGCCTAATGAAAATCCAAACTCACTTCTTCTATTTTACCATTTTGTTCAGACCAAATTTTTAAAAAATGTTCAATGATTTGACGACTCTTGAAAAGCGTGGGTGGGTGCGACACAACCTCTCTACGCCCCTGCCCAACTTGATGGTCTAAAATAGCAAAAGTGACAAATTTACCAGACTCACCTGAACTAAGTTTTTAAGAAGGGAAATGTTTTGCTGAAAAGTGCAAGTTTTTGGCTTACCGACGGTCGTCTTGCTTGAAAAAAGTGATTGTAGTTGCTGCCCTCTGAGACGGAATGTGGTAGTCTCACAGTATTTATACCTTTTCTTAAGGAAGACCCAAAGACTTTTCGAAGCTTTGCTTTCTTTGAGTAATAGAGATTCGTCTAATGTCTGATGAGTCTTATTGATCGGGAGATCTTAAGTTTGGTAGTTCGTAAGGTGCTAGTGGTCTGTAGCACCCCACATATATATGTGGCTCTGACGTCACGAGAGAGTGCACAAAGAGAGCTTGTACACGTCATGTACCCATTGGCTTCATACGCTGACGTCAAAATTACGTCAGAGCCACATATATATATATGTGGCGTGCTACATACCGTGTACTAGCAACTTTATGCCGAACCAAAGTTTTAAACTAGCTTTTCCGAGTTCTCGATGAACTATGTTTACCTCAGGCTAAGGTGTCCATCGTATCTCTATAAAAGAGAACATGTTCTCTTTTTTTGGTCCGATCTTTTTTACACTATCTTTTTTGTTACGGATCTATTTTTGTTCTCTTTTTTTAATTCAGTAGATCATTTTTATTTAATTTTCCAAAAGATTTACTGATACTAATAAAAGCAGAATGAAAATGATTTTGTTACCATGAAAGTAAAAACTATTGTAAATAGGCTTTTGAAAACTGAACTTCCAACAGAGGTAATCAGTTATTCCGTTTTAAAGCGGATTGTTTTAAATGCTATCAAAAATCGTTTGTATTTGGAAAAGAAGACTGTTCAACTCAAAGAGTTTTTAAGTTTTACTTGATGAGTAAGAGTTTTTACTTACTGATGCCGAAGATTCCATCGTTTATCTTAATTCTAAAAAAGTAAATATAATAGCAAATATTTTGATGTTTTTTAGAGTTAGAATACTTTTTTAAAGAAAACTCAAAAGAAAATAATTTTTATGTATTGCGTTCGCAAGAAAAATATTTTTTAAAGACTCAAATATCCTGAACATGCGTAATACAATCCCTGAACAGAATCCCTCAGTTCAAGAGCAGACTTTGTTGCACTTTATTGTGGAGGTAAAAGAAATAGTCAAAGAAAACGATTCTACATTGCGTAAAAAGAAAAATCGCGAGCAATTGCAGCCGCCGCTGCGCCGATGGGTTACAAGTCGTTAATGGAAATGGGAGAGAAATGTCAAACGTAATTCGCCGGTGTGATATATGTATGGGGGAAAGTGCAACAGGTAGCCGGTTGGATTCTACCGCCTCGGTTGCTCAGCTGGGGTGGGTTCAGCGATATAATTAATTAAGAAACTGATATAAATTTATATTAAAACAATAATTAGGGGTACTTAACCTTTTTTTGGATGTCGATCAAATCTTAATTGAGTTGAAGTGGGCGCCACACAATCTTTTTGAAAGGAATTGTGAAACCTTATAGAAATTCTTCCCGATGATGATTTTAGTGGAAATCGAAATGAAGACAAGGAAAAAAAAATCGTTATTACGTTATAAACGTGGGTAAATGGCGTTTTATTAAGAGAATTTAAGAATTTTTGAAAACTTTTGAAATTTAAGACAAAATGGTGGACGCCGAGGAAAATGGCCCACTATCGCTTTTTCCCGAATGTTATTTTGGAACGGGTCGCGTGTCCTGCTTTTTCCGGGATTTATGTTTAACGGAACAAAAGCCAACTTGTCACAACTTTTCAAAAAAAACCTAGCTACCGGTAAACTACTAAATTATTAACTTAGAACACTCTACTTAACTTGCTTCCTTTGTTCCCAGAACCTGTCCTTTTTGGTATTGTGAAGCCTGTCCTGCCGCTTTGTCCTTCCTTTTCGCTGCTTATTCTACCTTTTTCCTTCACTTTCCTGAATTTTAAAATTTTACTTTCTTCGCTATTCTACTAATAGCACAAAAAAACTTTTACTACTTTTATTAGGAGTTATCTCGAGTTAAAATCTTTGTCCGTTCAATCTCACGGTCAACCAAGAAGTGGTTTTCCCGCGTCACCCATTCCCAATCAAACTTCGCACACACACATACATTCATGCTCTTTCATTCAGCAAGTACGGGATAACATTATCGTCCGCCAGCGCAGCACTCCGCTATTTTGGGGGAGGTGCGTGCAGACTCCCGTACATGCTCTCAGTCTAGGCTTGCCACCCGTCCTCCTTTGAGGAGGACAGTCCTCCTTTATAAGATGATGTCCTCCGTCCTCCACAAAAAGAAAAATATCCTCCACAAAAATAATTACTATCTATAGCAAAATAAAAAAAAATCCTTTCACTTCTCAAAAAGTAGTATTTTATTTTAAAAATGTGGCAACAGATACTTTAGAGTCAAGTTTTAATATAAATTGCAGGGACTTCAGGTACTATTGAATTCAGCATCTGCATTGAACGTTAAAGCTGCTGCGGAACGAAATATGTATCATAACAAAAATGACATACGAGGAAATCATGAACGAAAACTGTCGCTGTACTTTCCGTTTTGCAGTACTCTGCTATTGCAATATGATGCCGAAAAGTGGGGAATTGTAGATTGGGCTAGATTTAACTTTACTGTTCATTCAAAAAAAAAAATATAGCTATGTACCTAGTTTATTTTTAATCCGATTGAATTTTATGCGCTGAGCTGAAATCTGCAAAAAAAATTTAGCGCTATAATCAAATTTTTCCAAAATTATTTTATATTAAACAAATGTGGAGTTAATTAATAAAAAAGTTTCATCAAAATCGTATCATTTTTTTTAAGTCCTCCACGAGATTTTCTAAAAGGTGGCAAGCCTATCTCAGTCATATACTCTTGCATCCATTCGTGAATTCGCCCGAGTATCAGGGAGCTTTCCTGATCTCAGACTTTTCACGGAACGCACTCACACAAACTTTTCGCAACTTGCATTCAGCACATTATTTGTTTTGTGTATTTTTTTTTTTTTGGTTCGAAGTTGTTACCCATTCGAGCAACTTTCAAAAATATATTTTTTTTTGACCTGACTAATTTTTACCTCGAGCTAACCCATAATAAAATTGGCTCGCGACAATTTTCCCCTTATCGAAATTAAATATTTTTTTCCCCTACCCACAAGAAAAAGGGTGTTTTGCCGGCGGTCTATTTGGACTTGACAAAGCTTAGGGATCTTGAGACTTTGTACCTTTTTGACTCCTTGTGTTTGTTCGTAGTTTTGAATGTTCGTTATTTTATATGTATTTGTATTTTAATTATGCGTTTTTGTAGACTCCTTGTGTTTGTTTGTTGGCATTGCATGTTCGTTGTTTTGTATGTATTTGTATTTTAGTTATGCGTTTTCGTAACACCTTGTGTTTGTTTGTTGATATTGCGTGTTCGTTGTTTTGTATGTATTTGTATTTTAGTTATGCGTTTACGTTGACTCCTTACGTTTGTTTGTTGTCATTTCCAAACGTTCGTTGTTTTACATGTATTTGGCTTTACCACCCGTGCTGACTTCGATGTAGTGTTCCTCCATATTCTTCTTAAGGACCGTCCGTCCCTGCCCTTCCAATTGGGCTGTTGGGGTACCTGCTTTTGCTACCCTCCCGAGACATTATGGCGAGCAAGATCGTTAGATATAAAATATCTAGCAAGATCGGCTATGCCACTTCCTCAGGAAGATAGCGGAAAGATATGAAGGGTCGAAAATAGGAATGGGTCGGAAGGTGGGAAGGTGGGAGACAACCACTAATTTTTTTTTGGGGCGTTATTTGAACGCAACAACTTAGGCGGCATCTGGAGGCGTCCTGATAAGTCCAACCTAATTATATTTGCAGTTTTTTTAAATTGAATTGAATTGAATTGAAAATGTCGAAACAACATTCTTTCCAATTGGGGCCAATGGACACAAGAGAGAAATAGATTAAAAATTTCAACTGTTATATCTAACATGTGTGAACACCAACGTGACTAAGCGAAAGTGATTTACAAACTACGAAAAACATTTAGATACTGAAACTTTTCTTCCCTTAGTTCCAAGAGGAATAACATGGTATAGGTATTATTACCTAGATATAATTTTTTTATAATTTGTTTCTTTTTTTTTTTTTTATTTTATGTTTTTAAAAAATAATGAATTCGTACATTTATGGGGATATGTTTGGCAGGTAACCTAAGACTTTTAACTCTCTCAAGATTCGCTGATTTTGGCCTTGATCAGCCTATGCCCACAGACAATTTTTGCGTAGAAGAAGCCGGACAGAAGATCTCACTAATAAGCGAGCGAGGGTGTCCCACATCCAGTTCCATGAAAGTTCAAGACTGATGTCCATTTTTTTTTTAGATAAACTTGTCTATTCCCAAATCAATAGCCAGAACAATTTAAGAATTGATAAAAAAAACCCCTAGACTCAACGCTCGATGCGGGACATACTGGCTTTTAAAGCAGATCCCTCAGCATTGATCACAAGCATACCAACTTGTATATTCGAATGTGTCGAATGTAGGTCCCTGATAGTGCTACATCTAGAATCCACTTACCCAACCCAACCAGGCATGAAGGATAGTTGAAGAAATTTCCAGGGCTTTGTTCAAGGGTTAGTTTAGGTAACATGGTCTTGCAAAACGATGCGTTGAGCGCGGAAGATCTGTCAGTGTTAAAATAGCACGTTGCGTTCTTTAAAAAAAAAGCAGATCACCGATCCCATATATATTAGAAACTAGCATTTATCCGCGACTTCGCTCCCGTTACACAAGTACCTAATAACTCGGGCCACAAGCAAAATTTCCAAAATTGTAGAAAAAGGTTTTCTCTATATCATGTGTAGAGTATACAAACCGAGTTTGAAATCGATCGGAGGAAAAATACGAATTTCCCCATACAAAGGTTGACCCCCCTGTTCCCCCTTTTGGAGTTCGAAGTTCCCCAAATCACATCTTATCGTCACGTTGGGCATAAAAGGAAAATTGCCTAAAAATGTCAGCTTCTTAGCTTTTATCGCTTGGACTGGGCATTGATCATCAGAGATAGGTATGGTTCTTGTGTACCACAGTGTATTGTCCTCCCGATAAGTGCAACCCATCAATCGTAGCAGTGACCGGCACCAGACCGCCCTTGTAGAGTAACAGGACGGCAACGTTTAAACGGTCGCAGAGCATAAAAACTGACCAACACGGTCGAAGTCGTGAATTTGCGATATCGAAAAATGCGACCATTAAAATTGGACACGGATTTTGAAAATTCACAAAGCGGGGGATGGATACAGTGATGGTTCCAATCGAATGGACATATCTCAGGGGTTGATATCGTTAGAGGGAAAACAAAGAGTTCGCACAACACTCTGCAGTTGTACCTTCATGATATCTTTATTGAGATTTCTTTGATTTCAACCATTCGTAGGTTGCTCCTGTTTCTACTGTACTTTGCACTGCGTCCTGCTGTGTTTGTGAAATGATAAAAACGTGCCCGCTCTGTGCAATGGGCACCACATAGGGTGGTGTGCATTCGTGCATTATACGACGCAGATTGTTTGTTATTTTTCGTTTTGCTGGCGTGCAATGTTCATTGAGTAAATTGTTTTTCGCTATATATAACATCAGGAGAAGCGCGCACCTTACACGAGGACGACGCCGACGAGGAGAAACTCATTTATTATCCTTGAAGTAGAATTTTAGTTTGGCCGAGGGTAAATTTAGTGCGGGTGATATGTTGTATGGACATGCGGAGAATGGAGGTTAAGGAGAGGGTGAACGATTTTGGCAGTCTTGTAGTGCACCCACCCACCACCAGTAGCGCCATTGTATTGGATAGCTGGTGTGTTGCAGAAGGGTGAATGTCTGTTGTGTTTGATTATCGACTCGTGATTGTTTGTTGCAATACTCAAAATAATTACAAATGGGAAGGAGCACACTTTGAAAAGGAAGTTCAGTTTCTACTCCCTTGCAAGGGGTGAAAGTAAGGAAATTACGTGTTTTTTTGCTGTTCGCTGTTTTTCGTTTTTGTTTTTTTGTTTATGCATTGCACGTATGGGGTGGGCATTTGGGCAAGGCGGTATAGGGATGATAGTGCATGCGAGTGTATCGTAACTAGTTGGTCTAATGAAGTGAACGGAAGTACACTAGACTGAGTGATGGTGGATGGAGTGTACTGGATCAATATGTAAATTTCGCATGATAAGTGCCCTGCTGGGCATAAAGCTGTGATTAGGAAATAGGAAAAAGGAGTTGGGCATGCGAGGTGGTTGGGGAACATAATTGCTAAAAGCAGTCCTACTTGTTTTACGTAAAAGTCGGTGGTACAAGTTGAGCAACTATATACTGTGCCTTGAAACTATTATCGTTTAGCCCTGGGGTTCTGGAAACAGTTCTTGTCCTATATGTCAAAAGTTCCAACCTAAAGTTGACAATTATGACAATTACGGGTTAAGCGATCATTTGCACAGCGGGGTGTACGATTCATTATAGCTTCTCGAATTTGTATTCACTGCTGAAAGAGAAAGGGCTTTTATTTCGCGAAAAAGTTCGGTCAGGAGGTTTTCATCAGTTCTATTGATGCACATTTTTTAATTACATTGAAGTCAGCTAGTTGCCATAAACCTAACGATTATAGCATAAAACTGCAAGTTTTTTATATGATGGAAGGAATGGACTGCAGAGCGCCTCATTAGGATAACTAAAAGACGCGGATTAATATAAATAAGCAATTCATTTGGCAATTGGGGGCTAAAAAACGTTGAGTGACCGTCAAACCCATCGGAAGGAAAATTACATATAACATTTTGTAGGTCTCCGAAATAGATGTTACCAGGCTTTTGAATTGGCGAGGACATCTTGAAACGAAAGAATCACTGATAATATTATTGGTTTTGCTAGTGGCTCGCGGTCCCCCTGGACTTTGGCAATTTCAATGAGCAACAATTTTACCTGGGCTTCCCTTACAGCTGCACAGCTCATTGTACCCGAAAATAAAGCGTTCACGTTTTGGGGAGACCAACTCTAGATTGTTCAAAATTCGGAGCTACCACCATCTATTCCTAGGGTGGAAAAATCTATATGTTTAATTAACTAGGCGGTGATATAGCGCAGGCTTCAGCTAACAAGTCCGGTCCTTAGCAAACTCCCGAATGCAGTTTGTTGTGGCTATTTTCTATTTGACGAGGTTTTCACTTACACCTGGGTTAGGACCTGAAAAAAGTGCGCTCGAAACGACATAAGGATAATGCTCATTTGCTTTTAAACATTGAAGAGGTTAATAGGTATCCCAATATAGAGTTTCACCACTATAAGAGGTTCAATCAGCGAGATATAAAATGTCAAATAGGCATGGCTTTGTATAACTCGCCTCTACGGATTGTTACAGATGGCTTGAATTTATAAAGTTGATGAAAAGATGGTGAGCAGAAATTTGGACTCATAGAGTTTTTCCAGGATTCGCTTATAAATGTGAAATGCACATCTGCCTTGTTTGTTGGGTCTAAATTTCATATTACCCACTTCATTTTGATCAGGTGGACACTTGGACAGAATGATGCTGGTTTTCGTCAAATGCTCGCAGCGAGGTCGTTTTTATATGTATGTTGCTTAATGCCTAATGGTACCTGCACTTGCTAGTCGACTTTGCTCGTCAAATAAGAAGTTTTGTGGTGGCAAACGTGGGAGGTCTAGCACAGTATGGTATCGCATAGGATATGAATATAAATTGGTCCTACTAAAGACGTCATTCTTCCACATTTTGTCGTTCAAATTGCACAATATTATTTCATTTCATATTTAGGATATTGCTTGCGTTGAGCTGGTTCTAGAGCTCGTACAAATTTTCTTTGGCAGCGTCGTCCTTTCATATAAAAGATAATGAAATATGAGCACATACAAGGTGGGCCGTAACGTAACGAAAAGTGCCAAAAGTGTGGATTTCGTGTTCGTTTTACTGGCCCCTGGCTCTTACTGGTCGTTCAATACCACACGACTCTAAAAGACTGGAATAACACAGAAATGAGCAAACTTAGTAAGGCCCCGAATATCGCTGGCATGACTGGCAAGATATCAGTTAAAGAGGTTGCGTTGACGAAGTGCCGCCCAATTGGCCTTTTCACGCACGCCTCTGCTGTGAAAGACTTGAAGATGTTTCCTTACAAAGTTTAGACTATCCATTACATGATGGGTATTGTATTGACAGTGAACCACATATACCCTGGCCTTTACGCTCACGCTCTCCTGAATCACAACAACGAAGTAAACGATTTTGTGACAAAATTACCAATATTATTATACATTTTAGCTCACCTTCTCTATATAAGTCTGATCTTAACGAACTGTTATACATAAGACGTTCACTTACGTATCGAAACTTTTTGCCTAAGTCTTTTTTTTTGTAAATACTTCTACCGCGAAAGGCGAACCTATGCAGAACTAACATACATCTGCAAGCTTCAACAGCGCCCGAGATGCTTGCAGATGTATGTTAGTTCTGCACTTAAATTGCTGCAAATTGTAGTCTTCTGGAAATATATCCCCAGGAAGCGAGTCCCAAAGTTTGCTTGTCCTGTACCAGAAGGAGTTTTGGAAAATTGATGTCCTCTCGGTTGTCAAGTGTACTGTATGGTCATGGGCATTAGCTGCCTGTCTTGTGGGGCGCCCAAAAGTTGCATTTCGAGGGATAATGTCTTTGAGTTCCTGGGAACATTTACCCTGGAACAAGCAACCCTATAGAACAATCAAAGGACAGCGACTTGTCTTCTGTGCACCAACGGTTGTAGATTCGATGTGAGTGTAGGGTCTCCAATAAATCGAACTGCTCGTCTCTGTATGCTATCAAGTAGGTTAAGTGAATGTTTTGGGGCCGAGCTCCATATGGGAACAATAATTAATTTTTTAATTTAACTTTTTTATGTCAAGCTAAGTAAGTTTAAGTTGTCATCTTACTCTTTCACTTCCTTTCTTGTAATACTCATTTCACATACTTAACTTAATAGACTTTTTCATTCCCTTGTTAACCTTGAAGTTAATCGCCGGATCGTTTTTACTCCATTGCATATTATTTAACAAGGCTGAAATAATACCACCTGTGATCTCATATTTTCGCACCAGCCATCAATAACTTATCAAGTTCTTAAAATCTACATTAAGACAGACATTTTTGACAGTCGCAGACACACTTGCATCACTGTTGAGGTTATGTCATCTCTTGACACAAAACAGATTTTTGGATCCCAGTTTCTGTATCCGGTTCCACCAATTCTTTCCAAAAATCTGTTTAGTGCCAACTAATTCTGATTAATTGGTTCTTATGCAAATACACCCAGAAATGACTCCCACATAACATAGCTCCATAGTAGAGAAGGCAGAAAATAAAACATCAACTAACTCTGTTCACCTTTCAATATAACTTTAATTTCCGTACAATTAAATTTGATTTATGGCCCCACCATATATAGGGGCGGCCATATGAGATGTATTAACTTACCAGTTGCCACCCTCCTAGTAGATACTTATTTAGGCATTTGGTTCTGCTCTGTCGTTTCATAAATATTTAACCGAAATGGACGTTTCTTTTGATATTCGCAAACAATTAGGTGTACATAAATTAATTCACTACATAGATACAGATGGAAAGTATCTTTCGCCAGTCAGATACATTCATTGGTGCGGGCGACGTTCGAGGCGCGACCGTACAATTAATAATTGACCCACAAAACACTGTGTAGCCAAATACAATTTCGGCAGAGATAATAACATGAGTTGTATGTACATATCGGGTAGCCGGTAGCCAATAGCTGTCAAAGCCATCGCACGTACGATCAGAGCAATAAATCAAAACCCTAGCCGAAGAAAATAAATATTAATTAATTACCATTTAGGAATGGAAATAAAATGTACCTACTCGTACATAGATACGTATAGATAAGATTGTATCTTGATTAAAAGAAAGGTTGTATCTGTGCATGGTACATAGACCATAGTAAGAATCGCTTCCGTTTAAATGAACATGATTTCATTATTTTTAAAAACCGCTCATAAAATTACTTAATTATGAGTTACTTTCGCAATTTCTCCATCGCGTTTACCTTTCTCCATTATAAACTCTGTCGAACTGCGTGCCGCTGCGGTTTTTATTTAATTTTTTTTTATTTTTGGCCTGTCCCGCGGTTATGAAGAGTATATTATCAAATTAGACTATTATTTTAATTATGTGAACCGAATACAAGCAAAGCTAGACCAACCAACCCGACGCGCTGACCATGGGTAAAGTGCGCTCTCTCTGAATGGGTGCGTCATTGCTTTTGCTGCGAGGTTTTAATGGTTAAATTACCATGGCGCTGTTTTATACGCATGAGAACTTAATGGTTAGCAAAACAGGTTGTGGATAGCAGAGCCATTAATCTTTAAAATTGCTCTGTATAGTTTTATATTTAAATTAAATTATTTGTTTACCTTTGAGTTGTTTAATAAATTATTCAAAACTATATATCCATTATATGGATGCGTATGGTTGCATTTTGATTGCAGTCCAGCAATTGTGAGGTTGAAGCTTATCAAGTATGGATTATGTGTATCCAGGAATGATTTCACTATTTTATGGATAAATGTATTTACTGCATGACCGGCTTTATATACATAGATATTTCTGAAATGAAAACAGAAGTAGAAATTTTAGCACCAACATGAGAGGAACATAACACAATACAGCAAGTATTTATAAAACAAGTGAATTCTCTACAAGAGTGTATCACAATTCTGGAACACACATTTTTAAGTCGAATGCTATAGGTTAGCTTAGGTTTGGGGGCTGGTGAGCTATACAAATGCCTGTGCGTCGGGGAGAAGAAGTTGTCCCTTACCCATTATAATCCTGTCTGTATAAAATCTTTAATCAGTTACTTACTGTGCT
Organism: Cheilosia scutellata; assembly: GCA_955612985.1. Taxonomy (NCBI): domain Eukaryota; kingdom Metazoa; phylum Arthropoda; class Insecta; order Diptera; family Syrphidae; genus Cheilosia; species Cheilosia scutellata. The sequence continues at coordinate 84,874,786 of OY015313.1, forward strand.
GCTATACATACAAACCAATCTAAGGATTTCATGAAGCTCATTATATCTTGTCTATTGATGTCCTGGAAAACTATCGGCCCAGGTTTACATTATGAACACTAATACCCGATTTCACACTGCGAGCTTAAGTGTCGATCCAAGTATAAACTCAGGATTAACACAAATTTGGGTTTCACAGTGCAGGTTTAACGATAAACTTCGCTTAAATAGTGCCTTAAGTTAAGGCACCGACTTGTGGACTCAACGTCAACCCCTCCAAAACGGAACTGGTACTCTTCACCAGGAAACATAAGATACCACACTTTAACCTACCAAAACTGGAAGGAGTGGAATTGCCTCTGTCTGTCTGTCTGTCTGACAAGGCAAAGTATCTTGGGGTTATTCTAGACAGGAAACTGAACTGGAATGCAAATGTAGAGGAAAGAATTAAAAAGGCGTATAACGCTCTTTTCATTTGTAAAAAAATAGTAGCCAGGACTTGGGGCCTAAAACCTGCTATGGTGCACTGGATATATACAGTGGTGGTCAGGCCCATACTCACATATGGCGCACTAGTGTGGTGGAAGAGGCGACAAAGAAGAAAACAACAGTCGGCAAACTAGCGTCGGTGGAGAGAGCGTCTAGCGTGGCAATAACGGGTGCACTTCGCAGCACTCCTACGGCAGCGCTGGACACCTTTCTACACCTCACGCCACTTGACTTGTATATTAAGCAACTTGCGGGAAGCAGTGCGCTACGGCTCACAACCTTGGGCTATTTAGAAAGGGTAGTTTTGGGCACTGTACAATACTAGCGGAGCTACTCCCTGGCGTACAGGTGCAAACTGATGAAATTCACCCTCTGGTCGACTTCGACACTCCGTACGAGGTATCATACCCGGAAAGATACGAATGGCAAAGGGATAAAGTAATTAAACACTGCGAAGTAGCAGTCTATACAGACGGCTCAAAAACAGCGGAAGGTACTGGAGCTGGAATCTACTCCGTAGACCCAGACCTAAAAATGTCTATACGACTGCCGGATACAAGCAGTGTCTTCCAATCAGAAGTTCTAGCTGTTCTGAAAGCGGCAGAGCTAATGCGGATGAGATATGTATCTGGAAGGGATATAGCCATCTACATCGATAGCCAGGCTGCGCTCAAGGCACTAGAATCTACAAACATCAATTCTGAATTAGTCAGGACCTGTCGCACAATGCTCAAGGCATTATGCAGTCAGAACCGAGTGAGACTGTGCTGGGTACCAGGACACTGCGGTATAGCTGGAAATGAGCAGGCTGATGAGCTTGCGAGAAGAGGCGGGGAAATGTTAGATGGAGGAGATGTGGATATTAAACCACCTCCCTGCATCATAAAAAGTGATATTAGGAATAAAATAACTAAGGAAGGCGACCGGAGGTGGGAGGCCCTCACCGGTCACGCAGTATCTAAGGCACTTTGGCCGCAATACGACCGTAAAAGATCTAGGGTAATCCTCAAACTAGGCAGGGAACAGCTCAGGATACTGATCGGCATATTATCAGGGCATTGTCTTCTTAGAAAACATGCCAAAAGGCTCAGGCTGGCAGACTCGGACAATTGTAGATTCTGCGATGACCTGCAAGCCGTAGAGGACATAACACTATGTGAATGTGAGGCAATATGTCGCAGTAGAAGGAAATTTCAGGGCAGGTACTTCTTCCAACATCTAGAGGAGATAGACAATACCAACTACAAGGGGCTACTTGGTTTTTGCAGGGAAATTGGGGTTTTCTCAAGGGCAAGTGTTTAGGTGTTTTGTTTTTCCATTGTAGGTCACTGCAATTGGTTCCCTCTAGGGATCGCGATGGGCCCTTATGGTGCCTAGTGCCGTATGAGACATCTCTCTCATACCCCTTTTTAACCTAACCTAACCTAAGCCACCGACTTCCGTGGCTTAAGTATCAATCCAGATAATACATAATTGCCAAGTGCAATAAAATAATATTTATCTCAAAGTTCTCTGAGAAAAACTAAATAAGCAGCAATATATATTATGTTTGGCAATGCTGTTCAAGAGAAATGTCAAATTATCTCTTCGTTGTTGGTGGAAATACTCTCTAGCAGTGTTGTTATATCGTGGGATTTATCCCTTTTTGTGGGATTTTCGATGTCCGAAAAGCCTTCCGTGGGATAAAGGGAGAAAGCACCACAATCGTGGGAATTTCAGGAATCTGACGAAAAAATTGTAAAACCAATTTTTTGTGAAATTTCACCAAAACTAATTCAAAAATTCACTACAATTATCAGCAGAAATAAAAAGAGCTCATGTAAATAGCCTCTTAACAAAAAAATTCTAGTACAAAAACAATCTGACGGCGCAGCGACAGCGTATGTAACTAGAGCTCTAGCGCCAGCAGCAAAGTGACATTGGAATGGAACCAGTTTAAATTTTTATTATTTTATCATCATGAGCTTATGTATTTTGTGTAACTTCTACACTTCCACTTTTCCTCATTTTTTATTAAATTAATTTAGACTTGACAGTTTTGTTTTGGCAGTTCGTTATTTTTCGTCCAATTTACCAGTTAATTTTGTGGGCGCGGTGGCTCAGCGGTTAAGGTGCGAGAGGTCCCAAGTTCGATCCCCGGAAAAGCATCACCTCTTGCGAACGTCTGACAAACGAGAGTATAACTGTACTGAAAAAGCTTCTCAATTCAGCCGTTCGGAGTTGGCATAAAATGGTAGGTCAATTCGACGTCAGAATATGTCATAAAAGGGTGCATGTCGTGTACTCGGCGCATGTCATGTACTTGACGCTGACATATTATGTTGGCATGCGTCTGTCACCCATATGTCCGACTCAGAATGGCATGTAAATTTGCCACAAGACATATCCTATTGAAAAACGTGCATGTCGATGAGAACGTATTTTATTTTGTTTACTTTGTTTTTAAATAGTTTGGGTGAATTTAATTAATTTTGTTTTTAATTTCAACGTTTCGATTTTGCAAGCTTGAATTCGTAGTGTGATTATATGGAAAAGTCTGAATTTGACGGACCATTTGTAACGACTAATCTTAGCGCAGAATCCTTCCGTCTCCCGAAGCCGCAACCAATCCTTTTGCCAAATACGCCGGCGGCGTTTCAAAGACATTCTTGCGTCGCTTTGGTCGTTGTCTTTGTCTTGCTGCTAGTGTCCCAAAGATACGCTGCTAAAATAGCCATATCGGAATTGATTCGCGACATTTTTTGTTTAAACACAAAACGCACGTTTTCGCCGAGAAAAAAAATTAGGGAAAAATCGTAAGTCAACAAATCAAAAATAAACACATGCCAGTCACCGTCGACATACGAATATGCCAACTTTGAAACAAAACGTGCATGCCGTGTGACATATTCTACAATATGTAATATGTCGAGGAATTATCGTGACGTCAGAGTGGCATGCGTATGTCGTGTTTGGCATGTCGTGTACTCCTACTCATAGCTTTATTCTAAAAGGTTGAAGCATAAGCGGTCTGGATGTCCTTCGTTGCTGCGTGAATTCGCAGCGAACGATTACGGAAGATCTTAAAGGTGGGGTCTGTCCTTTACGTTGAAGCAGCGAGTGGCACGCTTGCGGTTGCACAGCTGAACTCGACGGTGGGGTGGGATCTTGCTGCTTATAAGTCATCCTATGCATCAAACATTTATCGTGCCAAAGAATAAGAATAGGGGAACAAAAATTCCACAGAACAGAGCGAAAAATTAATATATCTTTCCTAGTAAACGCGAACTACATAAGGTTTCGATGACGAGGACTGAAAGAAAGGTAAACGAAGACAAAATTAAGAGGGGGATGAACATGCACAAATCAGTTTCAAGTGACGTCGTGGATGGTATGACGTCATGGCGGCCCTCCCCTTGCATATGCCTAACAGGCCATATGCACCATGGCTAATCCGTTGCCTGAAATAATTCGGAAAAGCCCCAAAATCGATCTGTCGCATCGATCACTCACATCTCAACAAACTACCAAAATTTAACAACACATTTTAATTAAATAAAGACGACTTATATAAGTATTAGACTTCATGTCACTCATTACTATTTATTGTAAATATAATTTAATTCATAAATTCGGCATCGAGATATCGTATTTCATATTGCGTCTGTATTAATATTTATACATATCTATGTCTTATATTCATTTGTGATTTGCGTGTGTTCACTGTTCACGTTTATGGTTTGAAATTCACAATCAACCAAAAGTGAAAAGACTATTTTCGTACCTATTTCGTATGATACTTTTACCTTTGTATAACACTTCTTGTTTTGTTTTATATGTCTGATTTTACGTTAATAAAATTTATGTATTATATATGATTATTAATTTAGATACCAAATGAAAATTTTTGAATTTAGGAAGCCAAAGAAAAATGTATACTTTTACTCACGTTTTATTGATGCGTTGCTCCGAAGTTTGTGCACAAAATTCGTTGTCTCTGCATGCTCCTCATTGTTTTCTAGGTTAATTTTACACTGTTACTATTTATATTGTCTTTTTCTGTGGCTTTTCACAAAATAATAGGTAAGTAGCAAATTTTTATTCTAATTATTACTAGGCAAATTTAAATTTTAGTTTTAAGTAGTTAAGTATCACTTTTTGATTTTTTTTTTTTTTTAGATAGGTATTTTTAATTCTGTTTTTTTTTTTTTTTTTTTGTGGGTAGGATAATCTAATTTACACACTTTGTTGTTAAAATTTTCACAGAATATGTATTAAATAATCCACGAATAGGGTTAGGTAAGTATGTTTCGTAAGTATATATAGATGAATTGTCTGATTTTGTGTTGGTAGTATGATGAATCTTGTCTGTTGAATGTCTGGTATGTATTTTCAGGTTGTATGTTTTTGATTATATTTCGGCGAAATTGGAATGGCACGGTTCGGATGTAATTCTGATTTTGCGAGTGCTGATAGCGGAGTATTTGTACCGTACACATAAAATCACGTGCACGCGGTGCACTCGAAGACAAAATCTGTGATGCTTGCGGTTCTTTTCTCTTTGAGCTGTGAAAACAAATATATGTTTTTCACGGTTAGGGCACAAGAGGAACCAATTTAGGGGCATCCAGGTAATGCTATTAGGAAAGAGGAAGATGTTAGGCTATGCAAAAGTACCTATATGCAACGGATTTACCTTGAGACACAGTATTGCACCACGTGAGTATTTCAGCTAATCCGCGATTAATCATGGATAAAATCCGTCATCCAGTGAATTACTGGCTTCCAATTTTGCCCGAAACTATTGGCTTTTTCCTCGACCAATTATTATTTCGATAAGTCTAAGCGATTTTATGAAAATGAATTATTTTCTCAAAAGTTAATAGAAAAAATCTATACTTACAATGGCTTAGCGCCACGACCACGACCAGTCCGATTGGGAGTAATAAAGCGAAAGAGAGAGTGAAAACTGAGAATAGGCTTTTATACTTGACACTTGTCATACGGACAGCGTATATCGTAATGGCTGACCGATGATCGTAGACAATTAGGTCAAGTGCACATTATGCATTTCCGTTGAGAGGAAATGGCAGATATAGTGGCAGTTAAATTTGAAAATGGGAAATTTCCGAAGATATTCTATTTGTAGTTTGGTGAGATACGTCACAAAGTCATGCATTTAGATAACATCTATACTGTTAGATAAAGACATGAAAATGTATCTCAAATTGAGTGATCTCTTACTTAATGTATCGACCCATGACCCTGATGAAATTGGTTTTATCTGAATCTTCATTTACGCAAATCTTTACCATGGTAAACTCCAATCTTCTTGCCATCCAAATCTTCTATTTCATACAATGACTTGCCTACTGGTTTAACTATTCGGCATTTTAAAAACTTGGCACAAAATTTAGCATTGATACCTTTCGCTGCGTCGCTTAATGCAAAGTTACGTCTTAACACAATTTCACCAGGTCTAAAAACAGTTTTAGAGCTTCTCAAGTTATATGTCTTCTCACACTTTTGATAGGCTACCTTTAGGTTGTCTTTTACTTTTTGTCTTATGAGTTCAAGTCTGTTATTATGTGGTAGACACTGCATTTCACTTTCATCCAGGGCTTTCAACTTTCGCAATAAATCGTATGTACTTGCATGTGTACACATATGCTGACCAAACAGAGCAAAATATGGAGTGGTACCAGTGGATTGGTGGACGGTGGTACAGACGGCCTGCTGAATTTCAGAAAGGTTCCTATCCCATTCGCGTTGATCGGTCTTAATATAACTCCTTATAGCGGACAGGATAGTCTGATTCACCCTTTCTGACGCGTTTGCCTGTGGTGAATAAAACGCATTTTTAATATGTGTACAGCCATACTTTTCAAGAAACTGTTGGAATTCTCTAGAGACAAATTGTTGCCCATTGTCACTATGGACGAATTCGGGAACACCAAATTGATGAAACACGCTTTGCTCTAGGAACTCTACAACAGCTTTTGCATTTGCTTTACGCATTGCCTTTAAAAAGACATATTTTGTGAAACTATCTAAGACTATAAAGATAAACGAATGACCGGTTTTCGATCTGGGGTATGGTCCCATGAAATCAATATATAATTTCTGGAATGGTCTATCCAATTCGTGGAATGACCCCATTACAGGTCGAAGTGTAACATTAGTTGGTTTATTCTCTTTGCAGGTGGAACAATTACGTACGTATTCATGTACTTGTGCGGTCATTTTTGGCCAAAAGAACAGTTCTTTAATTTTATTAAGGGTTTTGAACATTCCACAATGGGAGCAGTTTGGTGGGTTATGACAATTTTCAATAACTAATCTCGTTAGTCCAGACGGTAGCCACAGCTTCCACTGGAATTCGTTATCAATGAGTTTTCCATCTCTTGAAATTGAACGCTTATAAACGAGGTTGTCTTTAATTCGTATATCTGGGAATTTATCGCAGTTAGCAGAGAAAGTGGAAATTAGTTCTAAGTACTCAGGTGACTTAAATTCGGGTGATGTTAGATCAATGTATTGCGGAGCACTCGGATTTGGGGAGAGCTCTTCAGTGAAAGCGCGAGATAATACGTCCGGCACGATGTTCTGAGAGCCTTTCTTATGCCGTATGTCGAAGTCGTAGGCTTGAAGTTTTAGCGACCATCGTGCTAATCTGCCGCTTAAGTCTTTTAGGCTCATTAACCACTTTAGGCTGGCATGATCAGTCACGATGGTGAAAGCTGTCCCTTCGACATACGGCCGAAACTTTTTCACCGCCTGTACCGCCGCATAGCATTCTTGTTCCGTAACACTATAGTTACGTTGGCAAGCGTTAAGTTTTTCGGAAAAGAATGCTATGGGTTTTTCCAAATTATCATCGTCGAGCTGGTATAACACACCACCAATTCCGAAGCTCGACGCATCGCATTGTATCGTAAATGGTTTCGTGAAGTCAGGGTTGGATAACACGGGTGCAGATATAAGTGCAGTTTTCAATGCTTCAAAAGACATGTGGGCTTCAGGACTCATCGAAAATGGTTTGTTTTTCTTCAATGTATCGCTAAGGGGACTAGCGATTGAAGCGAAGTCTCTTATAAATCTCGTATACCACCCACAGAGGCCTAGGAATCGTCTGACTTGTTTTTGTGAAGAGGGTACCGGAAAATCTTTTATTGCGGATACCTTGTCCGGGTTCGGTTTCAGGTGTCCCTGTCCAACAATGTATCCTAAATAATTTAATTCCTTAAAACAGAAATTCGACTTTTCAATGTTAATTGTTAAGTTAGCCTTTCGTAAACATTCTGAAACTTGGTCTAAGATGGTAATGTGGCTTTCGAAATCCGGAGAAATGATCAACAGGTCGTCGAGATAAACGAAAACTTGTTCCCTGAGTGCACTGGGGATCACTTTATCCATTAACCGACACATCCTTTGAGCTGCGTTACACAACCCAAAAGGCATGACGGTAAATTGATAGAGTGGTCGTCCTGGCACAGTGAAGGCCGTTTTCTCTCTCGACGTCCGCTCTAAGGGGATCTGCCAAAACGCGTCTTTTAGATCAACACTACTAATGTAGTGCGTTTCCTGAAGACGGCTCAACAGACCCTCTACGTGCGGCAGTGGATACGCGTCCCTCTTTGTGAGCGAGTTCACTCTTCGAGAATCAAGACACAGCCGATTCTTACCAGGTTTCCTAATAAGAACGACCGGTGAACTCCAAGAACTGACACTTTCTTCGATCACTCCCAAAGAGATCATGCGATCCAACTCCCTGTAGATCATTTCTTGGATTGCCGGTGATACCGGATAATGTCGCTGTTTAACAGCATCAGAATCACCAGTATCAATGACATGCATCTCTAGAGATGTTTTTCCCAATCCAAGTTCAGAAAAAGATGGAAAACGTTTTATCGCTTCTTCAAGTCGTATATTCTGAGATTCATCTAACGGTATCTTTTGTAATTATTCCGGGTAAGTCTGTGTTGCACTCGAACGAGACATCCCGGAGTTCGTCACGTTCGATGTACGGTTTTCCGTTTTGCTATTACACCTAACACAGCTTAAAACAGTGACCCCGTCTGCACCGCATCTGTAGCAAAAGAGTCTGTTTATTGGAGATGGACAGTTTATAAACAGATGTCCTTGTCTCTTGCAGTTGAAACATACAGGCGGGCTCAAACTAACCTGTATATTAGGCTTATGTGGGTGTGGCATTATTCTATTATTATTAATTGCAGATATATTGAATTCATCGACAACAAAATCAGATGGATCTTGCTGATCATCTATCTCATGGACGCTACGAAAGGTAGGGTTACGATTCTGAGCAGAATACCTAGACTGAATTAATCTTTCAGCTTGCTTACATTCATCTTTGAAATGTTCCAATGAGTAGATCTTCATTGGATAGATGAACTGCATTAGCCTGGAGTTGATATTGGTTCGAACTATCTTTATTAAATCCTGATCTCTAATCGGTTGGCGAAGCTGATTTTTTAAATGTTGTATTGCAGTGAAAAAGTCTTCGAAAGATTCTTGTGGATACTGTTTCCTTTCCATTAAATGTTTAATAATCTCGAAGTCGTTTTCGTGCAACTTGAACTGTTTTATCAACGCTTTGCGAAGATCGTTCCAATTTCCATGAGGTTGGCTACGCAAAAATTGCCAATACCAATCTAACGCTACACCGTTTAAAAGGTGGTGGAAATTTTGCATGACCTCATTCCAAGAACAATTATAATTTTCTTTGAGTCTTTCAACTCTGAAGACAAAGTCTTCAACAGGGATTCCTTTCGAAGATCCTTCGAATTTAAGGCCCCATCTGTCTAATTGAAGATGGTTATCTCTGATTACTCTTGGGTCTCTAACTTCATGACTCGGATTTCGATGCTCATCCTCCAAATTAAATCGTAAATTGGGATAAACATTTGATGGTCTGTTATCATTGAAACTTAGCGAATTAATATCGATATTGTTCAAAGGTGGTATCGAAACGTTATCATCCGCTTGTCTATTTGATAGAAGCGGTTGTACAGCTTTATCGATATGTACTTTCAGAAGAGTCGGAAGCAACGCTTCTAATGACTCGCTAACTACTTTACAAATGTGCTCATCAAGATTTTTCATCTGCTGAGATTTGCTCGAAATGAAGTGTGGAATGTTTGGCAAAGGAACAGATGATGGCATTGCGGCGTTTGGAATATGTGCTGCTGCACCTCTATAAAATGTTTCAACATCAATATTATTTGCTCTCGCGAAGTCTGATTCAATTTCTCTTACAGTAGGTCGACCTCCAATCATAGTTGTCATAATTGGGTTAACAGAAGCAGTTGTTGTCGTTAATATCGTAGTGCACTGACTAACTGTACTAGTTGTATTCACACTACAGAGAGTTGGTTGACAAGTGACAAAATCATTAAATAGTGGGTCTTCAAACCGGGAGTTTGATATGTTAAGAGAAAAACTTGAGTTTACTGGTAAGGGTATTGGCGAATGTCTGACAGGTTGAGATTGAGAGTCGTTACCGAAAGTTAAGCTGCGCCTTGGAAGTTCTCTAGTATTATGAGAGCGAGTTCTCATCATATTGCGCGAAGAGTCTGATGTATTTGGTCTTTGGTTTTGCTGTTTCGGAACAGCTCCGTTACTAGGCTTAGACATGGCTGGGTATTTTTGTTTTGTTTACGAATGGTAGGTATGGTAAAATAAAAATAGAGAATAGTATTCTACTAACTTAAATAGAGTATTTGTTACGGTTTATTTAAAAGGGAACTATATAATTCATAAATATGGTTTGTTGAGAGTGTGATTGGAATACGTATACGACAGAGAATGAATAAACTGATTAGTGGTTCATGTATAATGAAAAGAAGAGGAAGAAAAATGCTATATTCGATTATTTTGTTTTCATGTCTGCTTCCCTAGACTGTTATGCATTGCACCAATATGGATACCAATAACGACTCAGGAAATTAGACAAGAGAAATCAAGCAACTGTCTATGGCAACATAGATCTGGTTAAAAAGCTTGTTGTCTATGGACTCACAGACGTTAATCTTGAATTAAAAACAAAATGCTAGGATTATCGATTAAAATGTGATTTGGATTTAGTGCAACGAAGCGCAGTAGTGATCTAATCATCACATGACTTCGGACTCCTAAATTTAATTTCACTTTGGATCTAGCTTATGAATGTTCTGTGGATAATTTAGTAAAGAGTTTTCAATTAAAATTTCTATTGCAGGTTAGTGAAGGTGAAAATGGTACAAGCTTCCGCAAGAGAGCTTGTGATGGCTTGGTTTTGTTTTGTACATAGGTGTTAGTTGTACTCTGTTTTGGTAGCCATATATTTGGGGACCCAATGTAAAATCAACAAATGTGTCGAAATTGACGTAGTTGAGCCCCACGTTGCGGGCGCCATTGAAGCATAAGCGGTCTGGATGTCCTTCGTTGCTGCGTGAATTCGCAGCGAACGATTACGGAAGATCTTAAAGGTGGGGTCTGTCCTTTACGTTGAAGCAGCGAGTGGCACGCTTGCGGTTGCACAGCTGAACTCGACGGTGGGGTGGGATCTTGCTGCTTATAAGTCATCCTATGCATCAAACATTTATCGTGCCAAAGAATAAGAATAGGGGAACAAAAATTCCACAGAACAGAGCGAAAAATTAATATATCTTTCCTAGTAAACGCGAACTACATAAGGTTTCGATGACGAGGACTGAAAGAAAGGTAAACGAAGACAAAATTAAGAGGGGGATGAACATGCACAAATCAGTTTCAAGTGACGTCGTGGATGGTATGACGTCATGGCGGCCCTCCCCTTGCATATGCCTAACAGGCCATATGCACCATGGCTAATCCGTTGCCTGAAATAATTCGGAAAAGCCCCAAAATCGATCTGTCGCATCGATCACTCACATCTCAACAAACTACCAAAATTTAACAACACATTTTAATTAAATAAAGACGACTTATATAAGTATTAGACTTCATGTCACTCATTACTATTTATTGTAAATATAATTTAATTCATAAATTCGGCATCGAGATATCGTATTTCATATTGCGTCTGTATTAATATTTATACATATCTATGTCTTATATTCATTTGTGATTTGCGTGTGTTCACTGTTCACGTTTATGGTTTGAAATTCACAATCAACCAAAAGTGAAAAGACTATTTTCGTACCTATTTCGTATGATACTTTTACCTTTGTATAACACTTCTTGTTTTGTTTTATATGTCTGATTTTACGTTAATAAAATTTATGTATTATATATGATTATTAATTTAGATACCAAATGAAAATTTTTGAATTTAGGAAGCCAAAGAAAAATGTATACTTTTACTCACGTTTTATTGATGCGTTGCTCCGAAGTTTGTGCACAAAATTCGTTGTCTCTGCATGCTCCTCATTGTTTTCTAGGTTAATTTTACACTGTTACTATTTATATTGTCTTTTTCTGTGGCTTTTCACAAAATAATAGGTAAGTAGCAAATTTTTATTCTAATTATTACTAGGCAAATTTAAATTTTAGTTTTAAGTAGTTAAGTATCACTTTTTGATTTTTTTTTTTTTTTAGATAGGTAGATATTTTTAATTCTGTTTTTTTTTTTTTTTTTTGTGGGTAGGATAATCTAATTTACACACTTTGTTGTTAAAATTTTCACAGAATATGTATTAAATAATCCACGAATAGGGTTAGGTAAGTATGTTTGGTAAGTATATATAGATGAATTGTCTGATTTTGTGTTGGTAGTATGATGAATCTTGTCTGTTGAATGTCTGGTATGTATTTTCAGGTTGTATGTTTTTGATTATATTTCGGCGAAATTGGAATGGCACGGTTCGGATGTAATTCTGATTTTGCGAGTGCTGATAGCGGAGTATTTGTACCGTACACATAAAATCACGTGCACGCGGTGCACTCGAAGACAAAATCTGTGATGCTTGCGGTTCTTTTCTCTTTGAGCTGTGAAAACAAATATATGTTTTTCACGGTTAGGGCACAAGAGGAACCAATTTAGGGGCATCCAGGTAATGCTATTAGGAAAGAGGAAGATGTTAGGCTATGCAAAAGTACCTATATGCAACGGATTTACCTTGAGACACAGTATTGCACCACGTGAGTATTTCAGCTAATCCGCGATTAATCATGGATAAAATCCGTCATCCAGTGAATTACTGGCTTCCAATTTTGCCCGAAACTATTGGCTTTTTCCTCGACCAATTATTATTTCGATAAGTCTAAGCGATTTTATGAAAATGAATTATTTTCTCAAAAGTTAATAGAAAAAATCTATACTTACAATGGCTTAGCGCCACGACCACGACCAGTCCGATTGGGAGTAATAAAGCGAAAGAGAGAGTGAAAACTGAGAATAGGCTTTTATACTTGACACTTGTCATACGGACAGCGTATATCGTAATGGCTGACCGATGATCGTAGACAATTAGGTCAAGTGCACATTATGCATTTCCGTTGAGAGGAAATGGCAGATATAGTGGCAGTTAAATTTGAAAATGGGAAATTTCCGAAGATATTCTATTTGTAGTTTGGTGAGATACGTCACAAGGTATGGGAGAGTGGGTACGTCGGTTGTAACACTGACGTTTTAAGAAAGAATACAGCCGTATGCGTTCATTTTTAAATGCAGAATTCCTTGCAATTAGGACCTGAATGCACCCCAAAATTTCACACTTCAGTGTGCTAATATGGTGTCAGATAGAGTTGAAAACGAGAAATTCGAGCGCGGAAGTGCATTTTTTTTTGTAAATGTTTTTTGTCATATTTCGTAAATTAAGAAAGACTTAACTTTATTGAAGCGATATTATCGTAGTACTTACTATCTTTTATCGTATGGAGTTAATCTTTTTTCGATGCAATAACTATTTTTTTTTTTTATTTAATTTTCAATGTAAAAAAAATTGGTGGTGGACTGTTGTAACATTTTTTGAGAGGACGATTGTAACATGTTTTAATGCCGCAACTGCGAGTCAGATTATTAGTTTTTGACTATATTCATAGTTTATTTTATTGATATTCATAAAATTTTTGTTAATTAATTAGTTTTTACCTACTTTGAATAATTTTGTTCGTTGTGACTGATTTATAATATCTCAAGACTATTTGAACTACCGTCCTTTTAGCATTAGCTTTATTTTATTGGGATATGTGCCTTGACATTTGTCAACATAACTTTAATTTTTGTTTCTACAAATATTTTAATTGGTTTTTTGAAATAAAAATGAATTTTAACCAATATTCTTGTTTTCTCCTCATAAAAGACGGGAACACATACAGAAAGATTCAAGATCTCCTGGGATGTTCTACTAAAATGATAAGCAATGCTCTCAAATATAAAGAAAAGGTAGAAACACGCGGCCGAAAAAAAAGCTGCATCGATCAATGGTGAAACGTGTTGTAAGGTACTCCAAGACGCATCCTTCGGCAGCAGCTACCCAGATTCTGGATGACCTAAACTTGGCATGTGGTGTTCACACCGTTAGAAGACGCTTAAGGGAACACAATATCAATGCTCGCAGTCCACGTAAAGTCCCACTTCTTAAGAAAATCCACATAGCAAAAAGGCTGGAGTTTGCGAGGGAACATTTATCATGGCCGCCTGGAGAAATATAATATGGACTGATAAGAGCAAAATTGTTCTCTATGGCGGAAAAGGATCTCGCCAGTGCGTAAGGCGGCCACCCAATACAGAATTTGATCCTAGATTCACCACAAAAACCGTAAAACATAGTGGATCTAGTATTATGATTTGGGGATGCTTCTCATACTACGGTGTTGGTCCAATATTCTGGATTAAAGCTATAAAGAGCCAGCACTCTTACGTTGAATATACTCCAAAATATCATGCTGCCTTATGCGGAGGAAGAAATGCCGCTGAAATGGATCTTCCAGCAGGACTATGACCCGAAGCATACCAGTCGAACAGCTAGGCAGTGGTTTGAAGTCAATATAATTAAGGTCATGGAGTGGCCTGCTCAATCTCCCGATCTCAATCCTATTGAGAATTTATGGGCAGATGTTAAAAGAGAAATGTCCTGTAAAAAACGAGTTGTGGGCGGTAGTTGAGCAGTCTTGGAGAACAATACCACCCGAAAGGTGCCAGCGACTTGTTGACTCCATGAAGCGACGTTGCGCAGCCGTAATAAGCAATAAAGGCCACGCAACTAAATACTAATTTATCGGTAGTAGTATTTCATTATAATTATATTGAATTTAGTATTTCTTTTAAATTTTTAGATTAATTAAGCTGGTGAAGAAACAGCACTGCTATTTTTTTGGCCCGTATTTTTTAAAGGTCTTTTTAAAAAAATGAATTTATCATATCTTAATTTAATTAAAAAAGAATCTAAGTAATGTAAATATTTTAAGAAAAACATGTTTTTTTTTTTATATTAAAAATTATTTTTAAAAACCATTGCCTGCTTTTTTAATCTCGGTTAATAGATACTACTTTATAAGGTATACTGCAATTTTTTTTCTCGCAGCTATACATCGGTTTGCAAAGTATGGAAGGAAATGCGAAAAATGTTACTTTCGTACCCACTCTCCCCTACTCTAAAAAAATTTGTCTGCGGACATTTTTTTTTTATTTTTTGTTTACTTTTAAAGTTTTCAATTTTGCTTGAGGTTTCTAATCACATTTTTTTTTAAATTACTTTTTCTAAGAGGCGCCTGCCAGTTGTCGACATACCCTTAGTGGAGTGACCCAGCGAAAAAAGGGTTAAAATCCTGTTAGCGAGCGAAACGAACTGCTGCTCAGTTCATAATGGAAACCCGCCCCGGCGCATTTTTCTCACCCCAATTTATTGACGAACACAACATAGACTTGGATGGATATTTTTTGCTTTGGTTGACATTATGTTCGAAGAGAAATCGTGTCCAAAAACGATTTCTGAAACTTCTTCATGCGATTATGCACTTAAATGTTTGTCAAAATTAGCTAAAATTTTCAAAAAAGGATAGATAGCATAGCAACACATTTATGTCTCCAATTTTTGCATATCTACATCACAAACAGCCATGAACGTAAATCATACCTTTGGGAGGCTTAGAGTTGAATGGCTATAAAATCGCAACAAAAGGCCAGAATTTTAACCTTCACTTTGTCGCATAATAAAAACTCCTTATCCTGACAGCGAACACCCCGGTGTAGAAATTGTCTTTCATTAATTGAACTATTGAACATTACAGTATTTACCTACTACAGAAACAAGTGATTGCAATACAAACAAACACAAGATTCTACTTGTGCGTGCATATTGTCAATATTATCCTTGGATTTAACAATCTTTGAAGACGAATTCGACCATACAACTTCGGGTAAATGTAAATCTACACCCATGTGTATACAGTCAATGTGGTCGAAAATATACTAAAAATTTCGAAATTTCTGAAAAATATAATATCAAAAAATTTTCATTATTATCTCTTTTCCGGGAGTACAGATCAATTCAGTCACTGAGCTAAAACGATTTTAGAATTGGCAACAAAATAACTGAGATATTTAAAGGTGAAAACTGGGATCTACACCCGGGTGTATACCGTCAAGGTGAAGGTTAACGGATATCCCTCGAGCCTCAACCTATCTAGTATTTGAAGCCATTTGAGAAACACCCCAACAGATGTGCTAGGTTTTATCCGACAACCCCAAGAAACGCATGTTTTGATGAAAAGTGGTGGCAATCATATGGAGTGACGTCCATTCAATCTGGACGATGAAAACCAATATTTTCGTCCAGCCGAAGAAAATGAATCTAGCATAGCAATATCTTAACTCAGATAATCGGATTGTTTAGGTGCTAACTCATCTCCGAGATTTGCCCGCAAGAAAATAGAATGCCTGATGAAGGGAACCCTTTAAACTACTCCAACTATACAAATAGAGGCATCAGTGTCCTTAACATTGCAATGTGTCCGCCCGAAAGCATTTGTCAATGAACTGATGGGCTTTCTTAACCATAGTGCGGTTATGCTCTCGGTAAGTCCAAAACCGACTAAATATTCTTTAAAAAACCCAATTAATCCAGACCGATACCCAATATCTGTTTATCGATTTGAAGGCCGCATTTTGACAGGGACTTTGTCTACCTATGTATACTCAGACAATGCACACCAGCCAGCGCTGAGATTAAACGAAGAAACGAGCCCTCCCTAGAACAACTAAAGTGGAAACTAATCGTCCCAGTCCTTCTCTATGGCTCCAGAGGCATGTATGAGGTTTACCCTTGGTTTTTTCTAGATGAAAATTCTTCGAGTAATTTTCGTTTACCGTCTGCATAGACGGTGAGTGGAGGAGGGGGAGTACGAGCTATAGCCAAGTCCAACGACTGAGGTGGCTGGTTAATTTAGAGCGAATGGATTCGAATACTCCCGTCAGGAAGATCTTCGAATCCACCCCCGTGGTACGCGGCAGTAGAGAAAAATCGCGACTCATTTGGCATTAACCAACTTAGCCTGCGAAACTGGAGACAGCTGGCTAACGATCGTGCTGGCTGGAGACGCTTGTTTGTTGAGACTCAGGCATTTTCTCTTCCGCTTACATTGACGCCAAGCCAGAGCGACAACAAAGAAGATCGAGCTAGCTAGAGACCGACCTAACTGGAGAGGCATAGTTGAGGCCTTGCTTAACTCCGGACTGTAGCGCAACCTAACTAAGTACATTAAGTAAATTTAGTTATCGAGTTCTTGCCTAAAAGTGGGCGCAGTAGCGCAGTGGTTCCATCCCCGGAAAAACACAAATTACATCTTAAGGTTTTTTCTCCTGCGCCACCTCTCGCGAACGTCTGACAAACATCCGAGAGTATGACTGTCCTGAAAAAGCTTCTCAATTCAGCCGTTCGGACTCGGTATAAAATTGTAGGTTCCTTCCATTCGTTCCAAAAATAGAAACTCACACAAAACGAATGGTTGCGAGTTGCGAGGTTGCCTATTTATTTTTTTTGTTGTTCTTGCCTAAATGCTTAACTCTTTTGGAACAAATTACACACAAAAATGACAAAATTATAAATAAATAATTAACAAATTACTCGCAAACATTATGCAGAATAGAGCATCAGTCGAATTATTCCTAAATTCCACGACTTTGAATGCATAGACACATAGATGTCCCTCCAAATTTTCGTTCAGCCATTCATCAAAATTTATGCACATGACAAAAGACTCGATATGACTGTAGGATAGCTTTATATTCGAATTCAAAGTTTTTTTTTTATTATTTAATAACCCAATAGAATAATTTCTCTTCAGCAATTTTTTTTATTTTCTTGTTGTGTTGGCCAACCAATTATGCAAAAAAAAAAAAAAACAATAAGAAGAACAATTTCACAAGGAACTTGAACAATTTTTCAAGTTAAACGACCCAAACAGGCTCCATTTCATTTTGAATTGTGGTCATTCCCGACGACTATGGCCAAGATAAAACATCACAGCCCACAATTTCGCCAAAGGACATCGTATCATTCTCTTTTTTTTTTTTTTTCTTTTTTAATTAGTGGGCGATATTCGTTCCAAGAACATTAACCAGGGAATGATCATATTTTTACTATCACACCAGTAACCAATACTATATAGACCATGGTTCCATTATCCTTGAATTTTCAGCCATCCAATTAGAATAATTTTTATATGGCACAGAATTCTGATTTAATCATGACTCTCTCCCTTTTAGATTCTGAAACTGAAACTTTACGAATAATAAATGTAAGATAATAAAAAAAAATGTACCCATCCTTACACACTGAAAATTAACATTTAAATTAACATAAGTGCGAAATGTTGGAAAATTTTAAAAAATCAAACTATGTACCTACTTACATAAAAAGAATGCAATCAAACAATTAATTTATTTTACCCAGTTCCTTTACCGCATAACAAGCATTCATCCCTTTTCCAATAACAAAAGGATGAACCAGCAGCAGCGAAATGGTATGAATATTAATATTTGCATTCGTGTCCGCAGTCTTTTTACATTCTTGTAAAGGATATTCGGAATACCAGACATCAAGCATTACGAACGAGACAGAAAGGGAGAAATCGAAATGAAAACAAGTTAATTTAAATATTTTAAAGGACGCTCTTTTATCCAGTAATTCTGTTTTTTTTTTTTGTTTTTCTTTTTTTTTTTTTAATTTAATTATTCCTTGTATCGTGTTTTTTATTACTATTTTTTTTGTCTATAATTAATTTTACATTTCATTTTTTTTGTTATACATAATTTTTAATATAATAATATCCTTTCATTCAGATTGTGAGTGTCCTGTTTTAGTATTTGATCGATTTTTTTCTTTTTTAATTGTAATATGTTTTAATGATGTACAATAAGAAATGTTTTTTTTTTTTGTTTTAAAAAGTAAACACGTACTTTTTTGTAATTGTATTTGATTTATATAATTCTAAAATTTTTTTATACAGAAATAAAATTTTGGACAGATTTTTTCACATTATTTCGAAATGAAGGAAATTATTTAAAAAAAATATTCTTCTTTGGTATAAAACATTTTTCTTATAAATAATTCAATAATAATAATATACTATTAATTTTTTTTATTTTATCTAAAACCGCGCCTTTTCGTCGTGTGTTTTTTTTTTAAATATCATTTAGGTTTATTTAGATAGATGCATATATCTTTTCCATGCTTAATGATTTTAATGAAATTCTTTTTTTTATTATTTACAATTTTTTTTTGTGTTTTGAATTAAATATCTTCGAGAACAAAATCTGAAGGGTTTTGTCAAATTTTCAGCGGTTATGTTGATTGTAGGGAAATCGGGAATAGTGGCAGTTATTTTCAAAAGTAGACTATTGCGGTGTGAAGCAGTTGGTAGTGAGGCAGAAATGAGCCATCAGAGAGATGGAAGGAAAGCCTTTAAGGTGTGGACTTAATTTTGGGGAGTCGACTTCTCGAAACTTGTACACGGATGCGACAAGAACTTTTAAAATTGAAAGTAACAGCAGTCAAAGGATATAGTATTGAAAGGAGTTCGGTGGAAAGTTAGGCCGTGATCACAAATCTGCAAATAAGGTCAAAATCCCTTTTAGAGGATGGAAGTGGAGTAGCATTGTGGAAGTTAAATCCAAAGATTTTCTTAAAAAAAGACATCCTACCCATATTTGTTGTGTGAGTTGGAAAATCTAGAAAAGAGCTTTGAAGATGATAGATCCATCGCTTTAAGCAAGACAGCAAATAGTTCCATTATAGGGAACTTGTGCGTTCGAATCGCATAGAGTTGCCAAATCTGTCTTAAATGACCGAGACTTCATGCATTAGCCGTACACTTGTCAGTCATCAGATTTCCAAATCTTTTTGGGTTACATACAGAACAAGTTATGGGTAGGTACTCGTGGATGTTTGTCCGACGTTTGCGAGATGTTGCAAATCGAGCAAATGCTAGCACTCCAGTTTATATCTAGAAATAGCCTATGAGCTATGGTAGCACTTAAAGCTGCATACTACCTATACAAAGTCTTGTCAAGTTTCAGCATCTCTGCCAAACCCGTCTGTCTATGCCGGATGACGATTGAGAAATCTCGCTGTATCGTCAAGTAGAGAAGACCACAATAGAATCCTTTAAAGTGCTAAGGGTTTCAGGACAAGTTGACGTATTGGGTGGTATGCATAAAAGACAGTAAATGCTTTTACTGAGGATTTTCTAAGTAAATACTATTTTTCGCATGCATAAAATGAAGTAAACATTAAGATTAGGTGCATATTTACTTCAAGTAAAAGCATTTACTTCTCTTCGCATGCATTTTTGTAGTAAATACTTTTTTGGAATGCAGAAAAACTAGTATGTGCTTCTTTTTCTGCAGTAAATACTGGAAATTTTTCAAGTTGCTATCGACCAACTTGAAAATTTCATAGCATCTACTAAAAAAAATAAGTATTTACTATGATATCCGGCGAATTCTAAGTACCTTTTTACTTGAATAAATTCAGTATTTACTTAAAGTATTTGAAATCAAGTAAAAACTTTTTTTTTTCAGCAAATGAAACGAAGTAAATACTGAAAATCGGAGCTTCTACTTCAAATTCTACTACTACTTCCACTTCTACCTTTCAGTATTTACTTAAACCTTTTACTTGAAGTAAATACTTTTTTTTATGCATACCACCCATTATCGTGTGACTTTTTAAACATAATTTTTAAAGCAACTATTAGACATAGACAGTCAGGTGGTGGGCTCAGTGGTAAGTGTGCTGGACTATTGTGCGAGGGCGAGGGGCCACACGTTCGATCCCCGGAAAAACACAAATTAGGGTGCCTATATGAACCTGTTCCGCCAACTATTTTATATTAGAAAGTCATATTGCAACATCAGATCCAGAAGTAAAGTTTTTCAAAAGTCCGTTCGACTAGTTACATTATGCCAATTTTACTGACATTTTCCTCAGTACAAAATAAAGTCTAATATACTGTCCTCGCGATGAATAGTTTTAACTTCGATGTATACTTAAAGACCTCGACTACCTACTACCTCGCAAATTGGCATCAGCTCTAGAGAACAATTATCGAGGATTAACTCTAGTGCCAATCAGTGTTTCTTCGAGGTTGACGAAATATCTCAGAAGTAAAGCCCTGTCTAATGGAACCAAGGAGAATGATACAAGTGCCCAAAACATCCTGGAACAGCTTTATGGTGCAAGCTCATGGATGTTGTCGAACACGAATGGAAAAATCTTGGCACATTTTAAGGGATGCTTTTCGGTTCAGTTAGTATCGATAAGATGTGCAAGAGCTGATGAAATGAAGAACTTAAGCAAGGGCTAAACAAAGTTGATCTGGTAAGAAATAATAATATACAATGGCTAAGATGACTTGGCTATGCACAGCATCATGAAAAGTCTTTGTGTACACTCCAAAGGTTCAATGCATCAGAGGAAAACCAGATAGAGTCTGAGCTGTCTGGAGGGTCTTGTTTTGTAGCGTTGGACTATGTATTGGACTGCAATATGACTTCCTGATAATAACAGCATTATTCAAAACTGAGGTACTAGCAATTGCTAAATATATTGGCAATTATAAATGATGTAGATACTACTTTTTTCATTGACAGAAAAGCGGTCATAATAGCGTTCTATTTGTTAGCCAGAGTCAGAAGTCATCAGAACAAGAATCCATGGAAGGTACTTTTTCGACGACATAGAAGAACGGTCCATAAATTACCGGATTAAGTTTTTAAGTGCCTTCACCGTGGGTGTTGAACTTCAACAGGGGTGCGTCTTGTCTCCTCTCCTTTTTTACTTATATATTGACTGGATTATATGGACTGGATATTACAGCGCAGTCTTGGCGAAGAACGTTTCGAATTGGGAGATCTGAGGATAAGTTATTTGCTCTTCGCTGATGACTTGGTCATCCTTGGGTCCTCTCAGACTGAACTTCAACGCCCACTCGATCGGTTTGTAGCCATCTGTGTTGAAGCTGAGATGAAGGTTAACGTGAACAAATCTGAAGTGATGGTCGTCTCCAGAACGCCTGTTCAATGCACTCTGCATGTTAGTAGAGTCCCATTGAAACAGGTGGAGAAGTTTAAGTATCTCGGGGTCTTATTCACGAGTGATGGAAGGAGCAATGCCGAGTTTTCCTGTGGATTGGTCAGGCTGGATCAATTTTGAGACAGCTTGGTCATTTTGTGATTAGGAGGACTGAACTTGGTGTCAAAGCTAAGTTGTCAATGCTTTAATTCGGTGTTTGTTCCAACTCTTCCCTATGGTCATGATCATGAGGTTTGGGTAATGATTGAAAGAATAAGATCGCGGATGGTGTGACCCGTAGAGATCGCATTAGAAATACCAGAATACGTGAGGAACTCAATGTCGTGCAGCTACTTCTCCGGACGGAGCGGTCCATGCTTCGGTAGTTTGGTCATGTTAAACGCATGTCCCCGACCAGGATTTCATGACGTTCTATGGAATCCGTACCATCGGGAAGGCGTCCTCTAGGTAGACCTAGGATGAGATGGCTAGATCAAGTCCATAATCTCTCCTCTACTGGGATTGCCCTTTATAATTTGCAGTCGATGGCGGAGGATCGAGAGCTATTGAGGGTCCAATTGAGCAACCTACACCCGCGACCCACTTGATGGACAAGCGGATCATTTGAAAACGAATGAATGAGTGCCTCAAAATATCTTGGCAATCCGTAAGTTTTCATGGGTTTCTATAACGTGAGTGACAACACTGAAAGGCATCTCAATGGGTAGGTACACCAAACCTAAGCTGACGTTATAGTCCACTTTGGACTATAAATTTAAGCATATTTTTTGTTAATCATTAGTAGTTTTCTTATAGAGAAAAGTTTAAAGCGGACGTGAAGTAACATTGGCTTATTTCAGTACCAACAAACTTTCTATGATCTGAATTTTAGCTTCCCAGGCTATACAGTCTCAGAGTTTTTTTTACAGAAAGATAACTGATTTTAATTTTATTCTCGAAAATAAATTAATCCATGACATTGGTATTATGTAATTAACTTTAACATTTAGGTAATTAGTACGTTGTTTGATTTTTTTCTTTTTCTTTTTAAGTCTTAAAATGAGGCAAAAGTGAAATATTTTTTTTACGTTTTTTTTTTTTAATTCTTAAATTTAACGTTAGTATGTATATATAAGTATATATCTATTTGTTTTTTTGTTAGTATAAACTCCCTTGTATTTGGTTTTCATATTTTGTTCCTTATGATTTTTTATTTTTAAATTTTAATAATTTCTAAATGACTTATATTCTAAATTTTTTTTTCTGTTTTATTTTTTTTTTTATTTAAATTTAAATTTAAATTATCTTTGTACCACATATGTATATTAAATGATGTTTCTTCTGATGAATTGTGTGATTAAATATATATAAATATTTTTTTTTTAATATTCCTATTTAATATAGTTTTAATGTTATATTTTTGTTTTACAAAAATATTTCATGATTTTTCATCGATCTATTGATAGGTTGATGTATCGTCCAATTTTTTAGTTGAATATTGCTTTTTTTAGAAAGTCTTTCTTTTGTGAAATAAAAAAAAAATAGAATCTAAACAATTCAAAGTTAAGGGGAGTGTTTTGAGAAATACTTTGGGAAACACACAATATGTTGCTTTTTTAGTTTGCACCACTCTTCTCAGTATACTACGTCAATTTAAAATGAACACAATGAAGTCCTTAAGAGCAAATATGAAACAACAAAACACTATACAAGTAATTTAGGTATCTTTTAGCAAACAGAGTTGCACCGTTATCGGTTTTTCATAGTACTTTCTGATTAGTCTTAATTTTTAGGGGCACTCAAGAAAATGGCCGGTTCCAGGATCCATACACATCCCGGTATACTCAGGATTGTAGCTACTAAATGGAGGTGTTTATTTGGAAACGAATTTAGTGTCACCCTCAAGCCTCAAGCAAAATACACTTTTAGCAATCATTCACGATACCAAAACGAAGCTTGAAGGGAAACCATGTTCTTGGCTTTCACAAATGACATTATTGATCATTTTATGTAGTTTCAAGTGGCTCTCAAACTTAAGAAAAGCTACAGGAACCCGACGACACTACAGCGGTTGTAGCAAAGTATTTTCGGAAGCAAACTACTGACGATAACGTTCCCTACAGTCACATGGATCGCACTCTTTCATAAAGCTGTCAAATTTGCAAAAAAACAAACAATACGATTTTTTTTCGTTCAAACAGTTGTTCCCAAACTGCACACTCGATGGTTTTTTTTTTCGTCTCTATTCGATTAACATATTTCTGCAGAACAAAGAGCTGAAAGGCTAAGTAAATCGCGATTTGCCATCAGGCATATGGTAAACCCCTGCGTGAATTACATCCTTAAAATACAGTGGACGCAATCGCAAATTATATCGATTGGATGACGAAATTAAGCAGCGGCAATGGTGACGGATTGGACACGTACTGGGCACTGGTCAACTCAATAAACGATAACTTCGCAAATCAGTCCTTCAAATGTGTTACTCATGGAACAGGACGAGTTGGTAGACCACGAACTATATGGAGATCAAGAATCTTCGATAGACATAGAAACAGACATCCACCGAGACTAAACGTGACTGAAAAATCTGGCCGCAGATCGATTTATATAGAAGAGATTTATCGCCTCCCTATGGCCCACCCGACACATTCATATGAGCCGCGATTTTTGAGTAGTGGCTATGCCTTGTGCTCGCCCGATTTACCTGACATGGCTCCACACACAGTTAACCTCTCCCTTTCTGTTCGCCTTTACGAATCTGTCGCTATTTCGTTGCTTTCCTGTCGCTTTTACGTTTCAACGAAATTTGAAATGTCCACTTAGCGAGCAATAGACAAACTAAACTGCCAAGAAGCTTTTAAAAAGACATGACTCAGATTCAGCTGTTAGAAGATTTTTGGATCAACGTCCTTAGGTGCAGCTTCAGTGTCCTTTTGGTAAAAATCGAATTTTCGAAAATCTTTGGAAAAGCATTTTTGAAAATATACTTGACGGACGCTTGTAGTTGGTGACTCTAATACTGGTCCGATGCGAGCTGTATGCATGAGCGCGAATAGAGATTTGTGCGTTCATCGATGTCAGTGGCGTTCTCTAACGGTACCAATGTAACCAATGATGGTAGATATATTGTGACGTTGGGACTTATTCCGAAAAACGCGCCGGATTTCGTAGCGGATTTTTCATATTTGTATTTCCAAAAGCGATCGCTGTTTAGGTGACGTTTTGTTTGCGGTTAAAGAAAAACTAGATTGTGACGTCAAAGAGCTGTCAAACTTTTGGAAAAATATATAGAAAATTGGAAGTCCGAATGAAAAACTGGAAAGCACTGTTCGCTTTTGTTGAGCGAAAACTATCGAAATTGAGTTATCGCTTTCAATACGATCCGGAATAACCCCCATACACATGGGAATTTTCCACTTCACAAACTCATTTCATACTGTCGCTTTTAATTCCTTACATACGAGACATCGAGCAAACCGATTCACACCAAAGCGCCTATAGAAGCGTTTCACTTAAAATATCGGAACTGGAAGCTGACGGCAGAAACTCGCAAATTACAGTCCACCTTACGTCAATTAAAAATGTCAAAAGTCACTCTCCAATGTGCAATAGAAATTGTGTCTAGGATTTTTGTAAGTATTGTAAATGTCACATGTCAGACGATACTGACGTTTATTGCGAAATGTCATTCTCATAAATCTAACATTCAATCTACCTATGAGAGTGATGGCGTTCAAGAAACTAGTTTAGTAAGTCTGCAAGTTCTATATATTCATGTTGCTGAGTTTTCATTGAGCTAGCGTGGTATTGTAAACAGTTTTCTCAGTTGACATCTATTTCCGCAACACCGACAAATCAAGTCAATAATTTCTCGACTTACTACTAAGTTGACGTCTATTTGTGTCAACGTGTGTCTGGGGAAGCAGTTTTGACATTTCCCTTTGGTTATCGGAGAGCACATTGTCATTTAGTCATCTAGCGGTCAATGGAACGGCAATGAATGGAAAATATTTGTAAACCCACTTGAAGTTGAAGTTTACTCATCTTTTAGGTTTCAACTCTCAAGAAAATACGATTTTTTTAAATACACTGCCTCAGTACCTACCATGCCAAAAATCATACTACATACTTCGCTGTTGAATTTTCGGCAACCATTTCCAACACCTACTAGTGCTACTCCATTTTAAGTATTACTTACCTTTTTCACTGATATTTTTTTTTGCAACAACAACCAAACCAAACTGAAAACTTTTAACAACGAAAGTGCAACCAAACTGAAAAGTCACATCAAAAGCAACAGAAAAGCCATCCAATCCGAGAACCAAAAGCAACCAAAAATACGCCAACAAAACGTATAAGTAATAACAAAATATTTGTAATTTTTTTTTAATATTTCACATTTAATAAATTATATATATCAAATCATCATTTTTTTTTTATATAAGTTTGTTTTGCTTTTTATACATCGAGTTCACCTTCCTCTTATCAATTTATACATAAACTCTCTCCTCAGTATTTTGTTTTTTTGGACTATCTATTTGTTTATCAGCTCAAATACTTTTTTTTTGTTTACGACAAAATTAAAAATTAAATTAATAAAAAAAAACATAACATGACTTTGATAATACAGATTTGTTGTTTCCGTCTTCATTCCAATTATAAATTTAATTATTTATTAGGAAATTAAAAAGCACATTTTTTATATAATAACTATACAGTCCGAATTCATTCTCATTTTATACACATTTAAATTAAAATTAAAAAAATAATACACTCAGTATTTACAAGGGGGGATTTAAAAAAAAAAATAAAACATATCTTTCTTTCTAGTTTAACTTAAAATTTAGCATCACTGGAATTATCGTGTCTTTTGTTTTTAAATAGTTATCATAATTACTTCAGTATATATTTTTTTATTTACAAAATTTCTCCCAAAAGAAAATAAAAACAAAGAAAACGTTGGTTGCTTAAACTCTATAAATATATAGTCTCTAAGTCTAAAAACACACACTTCTTTGTTTTTGTGTGTTCTACTTTAGTCCATGCTTGTTTTGGGGGATTTTTTTTTGTTTAAACTTTACAATATTTTACAAAAAAATTAATAGAAAATTAAAAATAATTTGTTTGAAAATAAACAAAAGAAAAGTAAACGTTTTGTCGCTAAGAACAACAAAAGTATGTCTCTGGCACCACAGTGTGTTTAACGCCTCTCTCAATATTTTTTTTTTATCAGTTCATTTGACAACTACTGTCATTTGTAGTTGTTTTAGCGGATGGTCGGTGAGTAAAATTCAAAAGCCATCCACCCCTGTCATCAGTGGTAGTGTCGCAAACTGTTGTTATTATTGAGAATGTTGCTATTGTTGTTGTTAAATGAACGACGACCCGTCGTATTGCTACTGTGTATCATGCCAATACTACCATTTCGCATTGGCAACGCTGGTGGCGGTGGTGTTGGCGTGGGCGACGGCGGTGGTGCATCATGATCAATGGGCAGCGAATAGTGTGAATTATTGTGAATAAAATTCGTATCGAGTGTATGGTGTTTACCGCTGCCATAGTGATTGTGATTGAAGTGATCCTGATTGAGCCGCACATGACGATCTGTGGTGGCCGACTTGCCATTTGGTATAATTGGTAGTGGCTGGCTGTAGTGATTTTGATTTGCGGTACCATTGCCCATGCCAATGTCCTGTGGCGAGGATAACTTGTTCTTGGCATTGTTGGTCATCAGGTGGATTTGGCTTAGCTGCACAAAGGAGGAGTTGTCGTTCAGTACTGGTGCCGGATGGGATGGTCCATTGCCATTGAGGACGGTCGATGTCGGTACCTGGAGCTGTTGTAGGGTTTGATTCGAGGCACCCCGACCTCGGGGAGGTGGGGGTGGTGCTTCTAGCTATAGTTCCGTAACCGGAATTGGCCTGAGGCCGAATTGTTGCTGGTGTGGGTTGTAAGTGTTTGTCGGTGGGAACTGCGAGTGAATGCCTAGACTGCATGGGTGCGGATGCCGAGACATGTAGTCTTCGTCGGAGAAGGTTTTTTGGTATTCGCGCTCTTTGCGGCCAAGAGCGGAGCTGCCCCAGCCGCCTTTGAGAAATTCACGAATTTTCCTTCGGCAGCGGTACAGAATCAGCGAGAGTGCAGTAATGGTGGCTGCCGAGCCGACGAGAAGGCCAGCAATCATCGCTTGTTTGCGCGGGTCGTTGTGAGAGCAACCCAGCAGAGATGGCGTGAGATTCTTCAAATTCTCCTCCTTCAGTCTGTCGGGATATTCGCAGAGCACATTTGCGATTGCATCGTTTGACGAATTTTTCGATACGAGTAGGTTTCTCAGCCAAAGCACCCGGCAGTCGCAAGTCATTGGATTATCGGACAAATCCAGTGTGTGTAGGTCATTCCATGGGAAAAGACCTTCGGCGAGTGTTGTCAATGCGTTTTCCTTCAGGATCACATGCCTGAGATGCGGTAAGCCACTAAGCGCACCCTCCTGTACATCGGAGAGCATTTTATTCGATGAAAGATTGAGGTATTCCAAATTGGTGTTCGTTGCAAAGGCTCCATTGTCCACTCTCTTGAGTCGTAGAGCGCCGGAGATTTCCAATCGTCTCAGGTTCTTAAGTCCCACAAATGCTCCCTCCATCACGATTTCAAAGTCATTCTGTCCAAGCGACAGTTCCTCCAGTCGTTCCAAATGACTCAGTCCTAGGGTGGGAATCCGCTGCAGACGATTATCTGACAAATCGAGGATTCTTACTCCCTCCAATCCGCGCAGCGAATCATGCGATATGTTGTGCAGTCCAGCACCCTTCAAGTCGAGCCGGGTGAGACCCTTAAGATCCTCAAAAGCGCCCGACGGAATGGTCATAAACGAATTCGTGCCTAGGAACAATTCAGCCAAACTTGGCATCGCTTGGAATGTCTGCGAAGATGGCACTGTCGTCAGAGTGTTGTCGTCCAAATAGAGCATCCTTAAGTTCACCATGCCATTGAAGGCACTCGGATCGATGTGACTTATTCGGTTTTGTCCCAAATTGAGTTCTTCCAATTTGGTTAGAGGCGAAAATGTGCCCTGCTCCAGCTCGGCCAGGAAGTTTCCCCTCAAATTTAGAACCGTCAGCGAAGCCAGACCCATGAAAGTCTTATTACTGATCGAGCCGATCTTGTTATGATTCAAATGCAGCTCCTGCAGTTTCTTCTGATAGGCGAATGTCCTCTGTGGTATTGTCATCAAATGGTTGTTGGACAAGTCGAGGAACGTTAGCTCGGCATAAAACTGAATCGAAGAATCGATCGTTTTGATTCGATTGTTCTTGATCACTAGTCGTTGGATCGAGGGATTCAACGCGATCGGTAGAACGTCCAAGTGACCTTCGCCGCATGTCACTACCAGCGTATCATCGTCACACTGGCAACCTGACGGGCAGTTGGCCAGCGCCGAGATACTCATAACTCCGAGGAGAAAGATCGTTGAGAAGAGGTATGATCGCAGAGATGATGATGATGTGAATGATGCCATTTTTTCTATTTTTATTAGACTATGTCTTCGATGAGATACAATAAATGTTGTACAGTACACTGGATCGTATGTTGTTGATTATCCTGCAAAGAAAAAAAAAAATAGCAAAACGTCAGTTAAATAATCCTTGAAAGTGCAGATACTTAAAATTAGCATAGGGTTCTAAAAAAAGAATCGGAAAACCTAACCCAACTCGACATCAATTTAAAAACATTTTTCAAATAAGAGACAAACTTTCAGTTCACCAACAGTCGCCGTATACACAATATCCTTAGGGGGCCAGACAGTTAACTGCTTTATTTCAACCCTCTTAAAAAAGAAAAAGCTGGAAAATAACATCCAACAAGTTGTATACGGTTTTTTTTTTTTGCTGATGCTGAGTGTGAGTTTTTTTCTCCTCTGCCAATTTATTATTTATTTATGCACATTTGTACCCTCGCACACATATAGTTCCTTCTTATCCTAGTGTCTATGCAGATATCCGCTGGAAGCCTACTTTAACAAACTTATGCGTATAGAGGTGGTAGGTTTTATGATCTGTTTTTCCTGCTTTTTTTTTTCTTTACACGCCCAAGGGTCGTCCCGAGAGTCATTCTTGTTTTTTTTTTTTTTTGCTGTTTAGGACCTAAGGAAAAATCGTTTGTGTGTTTTTTGTTGTTATTGTTGTGTTGTTCATAAAAATTTTATTGAGTGTTTGAGGTTTGCCTTTATAGGTATACCAAGGAAAATGCAAATCAATATGCGAAGTAATAAATCCAATTCTAAAAAAAACCGAAACAGATACAGCAAATAGCTACCTCCTTCAACAGTTAGCTCTGGATCTGGCTATGGTAAAAAGAAGCACTTTCAAAATATACACATCCTCTGGAATGGACTCTTACGAATGAGCATATAAAAACTCATTGCATAGCTTAATAGATATATATTTAGATATAAAACAGAAGTGGAATGAAAATTACCCAAAATCCATAAGGAGAAGAAAAGGAAATACCACGGCCGCAAGGAGCAACTTTGAGAAAAGACGAAACCGAGGTGAAAGGAAAAAAATCCGAATTTATGCTGCGGGTTGAGGTATACATTGTACATACAAAAAAGAGTGTTTTATTTCCATATCGGATGTGGGGAAGTGTAACCGCAAGTTGTGTTTATCTTTCGCACTTTTTTTTTGGCAGGGGGGAATTTTACATCACAAGTTTAAGAGTTAATTTAGTATTAAAGTCTGTGTTGCCAAAAAAAAAGGTTTTCTGAACTGGAGGTAATTAGAAATAATAAGAAATGTCTGCTTAAAAATTAAGCTTGAGTGTTATGTTATTGGAAAACTTCAATTGACGTCGAAAACGCTTTTCGAAAATTGTGAAACTTTAAAGACGATATAAGTCAAATCGTTCGACAACATGGACAAGTCCAAGACCTTGGAAATACAAATTTTCTAAAATCTGTGAAACCTCAAAAACGGCCTAGGTATTCACTCAAAATGCGGCACTCCCCGTCGAAATAATTTCATATGAGGCCGCCTTATATAATGTAGACTTCCATGGCCATGAAGCTTTTTTCTGTTGTTAAACATTTCTATCGTCTCAACATCTGCGGATGGGATGCTTAGAATCGATCAAAGTTTTCACCTAAAACGCATCTTTTATTTATAAAGATTTTTCCAAAGTTTTTGAAAATCATGGAAAGTATTTTGGTCCGGTCAGAATTTCTTAAGAAATGTTGGCAAGTCGAAAAATCTAACTCTTTGTCTAAAATGAAGTATTACTCTATCGCACGTTTTAT
This sequence comes from Cheilosia scutellata, assembly GCA_955612985.1. Taxonomy (NCBI): domain Eukaryota; kingdom Metazoa; phylum Arthropoda; class Insecta; order Diptera; family Syrphidae; genus Cheilosia; species Cheilosia scutellata. Next base: position 84,906,028 of record OY015313.1, read on the forward strand.
ATCGGTGGTTTTTTTTAGAGATTTTCAAAACCATTGCGAAAGTCAGAGCTCTTCGAAAAATTCATTTAAGGTCGAAAAATGAGGTGTTGCGTTTTTGAACTGCGATTTGGAATTAAATATTTTTCTTAACCTACGGAATTATTGAATTATTAGGCCTTTTCTGATCACTTGATGATGGAGTGGTGCGTTTTTGAGACTACCTTTTGACGTATTTTCGAAAATGTAGTATAATTTTTAAACCAATCATCAACTAAAAAGATGTGCACTGTTGTCGAAAGTTGTTGAGGCTTTTGTTAACGTTTCGGAAACAGATAAGTTTGGGTATTTTAAAACTCTACGGATAGTTTTCAAAATGCAACTTAAGCTATATTTTTCGTTTCCAGAAAAATTTGTTTGTACGTTTTCGAGTCTACCTAAACCTAACTACTTACGTATTTGCAATATTCTGATCACTTCATGATGGAGTGGTGAAATTTTGAGAAGTATTTTCGAAAATGAAGTATAATTTTTAAACAAATCAATAACTAAAAAGATGTGCACTCTTGTCGAAAGTTGTTGAGGCTTTTGTTAACGTTTCAGACAGTACCTACAGATAAGTTTGGGTATTTTAAAACTCTACGGATAGTTTTCAAAATGCAACTTAAGCAAAATTTTTCGTTTCCAAATGTATTTGTGCATTTTTGAGACTACCTAGCTACCTATGAAGCTGCAATATTCGTGGGATTAAAAAAAAAAAAACAAAACAAAAGACTTGCTTTACTTTGTACCAATACGAAGCATCAACTCATGCTAAGCACTTTATTCAAGAGATGTGTTTTTCGAAAATACCTACCATAAGCACCACTTAAAGTTTTTCACTGATTTCAAAACTTATTGAGGCTTTATTTGGTTTCTTTTCGAAAACTTCAGTCGTTCAGTCCCAATGTAAATGTGACTAAAAAATTGCCACCAATTAACAAGAGTGAAGTACCTACCTGTCCTTGAATTTGTTTGTCAAGCTCAATTCCTAAATCTATTTCGGGTCAACGCCCACAATACTTCACGTAAATCTTCGTCAACATTATTTCGTATTGAGAACAAATAAAAAATGCGATAATAATATCCACGAGAGACAAATTTTTACTGTCAACTCATTTGTTTTGAACATTCGCAAGTCCATAAGAATGTCATTCGATACTTCTTTCTACCCGTGGGTCGTCGGTTAAAGAAACAAAACAGATATTATTGGCATTTATTTATTTATTCAATTCTACCAGTTCAAATATCTCTTTATCTCTCCATCCTCGTGTGTGTATATAATATCTTATCGTTAAAGAATTCACATTTTCGTTGCCGCTTTATTGTAGATATGTGTATGGATTATGTCAGCGCAATTGTATCTTTACGGGTACGCTCGCATAATATTCTTTCTGTTCAGCTTATTTATTTATTTTCAAGTCATGCAAAAATTTAAAGAAAAATAAATCTCTGTGCACTTTTGTTTCGTATTTGTACCATTTATCTTCTAGAGAGAATATGTTTTCCCATCGGAGTGTGCAATAGGGTCCATGAGGCTGTGGATATGGATGATGGCGGCGACGACGCCGAAGATGCTTTAAGTACACAATACATAATACACATGGTGTACAAGATGAAGATTTATAGCCTTTAAAGGACGATACAGATATATAGTGCATACCCTGACAATAATACGAGTTTTTGGGGCATTGAATACTCAATCGATACTGTTTGTCTGTATCTTTTGATACCATTTAGTTTCATATACGAGTATATGGCATTTTGATGGTATCTATGTATCTTTTTAACCCTGAAAACTAAATATAAAAAAAATAATCCATAAACCGTGTGCATATCCTTCAACCAGATACGAGTACCTACTCTGATGATTTGCAAACAATTTTTACGAGAATCAGATATGGGAAACTTTAATTCATATTTGCACGTGCTAACGTGACTTTTCCGCAAAAAGTTTCCAAACACAAAAAGTACCTAGTAGTACTAAAAATAGATTGCATAATAAATTCGGTGTTTATGACCGTTTTTCCTGCTATCTAAAAGCATGGAGAAGAGAAGAGATTTTTTGTTTCTGTTGTTCTTCTCCATCTGACTGGGCACATGGCAGGCTTTCTACCTAATTAAATATGAAGCGATGCATGTCATTGCGTTTTTTTTTTCAGCTGGGTTTTCCCCCCTACCAAAATGCAGTTTAGATAAATCTATTCGGTATAAATTCTGTGAGATATGAACACTTGTTATATGTATCTACGGGATTTTTATTATTTTTTTTTTGCCTCTTCTCAATTAGATAATTTTGGGAAAACTACAACCCGGGTTGGGCCCTCAACAATGACCCTCACAAAAATAAAAAAAGTTCAAGTTGAATACACAAAAAAAAATCCCTACTCACAGAATTATATAACAAATGAAAAAAATAAAAAAAAGCAAAGAATGAAAATAAACTGACCCCCTTGTAAATTAATGAAAAAAAAAAAAAAAAAATACATTCCCGCAGCAGTACTTATGCCTATGCATGTGTTCAGTCCACAACGCCCATATTGACGACGCATGGCGTTCATAATAATCATACCGTTTGCATTCCACTGACTTTAACTATAATATTTCCAAGCCAGGCGCAATTGCGTGACAACTTATTGTACTTTTGGGAGAAATTAATTCTACGAGTAAAATAGGGGTGGATGGACACAATCATAAAATTTGAGGTACTGCGACTAATTGTCAGACCTACATTATATAATTGAGACAAAATAAAATACAGCGTACATTGCTACAATACGAAATGTAAGGTGCTTTTGTAGAATTCATGAATATTCCGATGTAGATACAAGTCACGCTTCCCTTATGGGTCTTTGTATACAAACGGATTTATTATTCATAACTGTCCAAACAAGTCACATTCATTATAGATGCGATAATCACAAACTAAAACTTGAATAATAATTTCTAATTCAAATACATTTTCGCAGTTACGCAGTACCTATATTTGCACAAGTCAAACTTATAGGGGTTTTCATCATCAATATGTTAATGTGATCCATTTCGGTTTAAAGATACAACAAGTGCGTAGTCAGGAAAAATTTGAATTGAAGCTTAAAATACGCCGCTTAATAGGTATCTTGAAAACAGTGGAACAGTCAAAATAATGCTCCTTAAAACACATAATGGTGGATAACTTATTTTCGAAATAAAAATCTTCAAAAACACAAGAATCGAACCGGAAAAGGCCGCAAGAGACCCATCATAGGGTAGCTTAGACTATGAAGACGTCAATGGTGGAAGGAAAAACTATTCACCTCCATTCGGAAACATAAAACAGTCCATTGCGTGTCCCCTATTAAGAGTGAGAGTGAGAAAAGATGGAATAGGCCAAAGCCCATCAAAGTTTCGGTCGGCTTGGGAAACAGTATAAGATACCCAGTATAGTTCTTAGCTTATCACCTCTGGAACGGTTAAATAATTCACACAAAACTTCTTTATATGCCGCTATGCGATTATTCAGTAAATAGATACCAAGCTTCCAAAGCGAAGCATCCAAAATTGCTTGGTTCAGGCTTATGTGTGAGTTATAAGTCGTCAAAAAGATCTATAGTTTCCTGTGAATATCATGGAAATTGGCTTCTACATGTCAGAGAATCTTCAAAAATCTTCGAAAACATTTCTAAATAGGTCAAAAACGGTAGATAGACAATTTCAAAAACATTGTAAACTTTGTAAAATTGATGTGTAGGTATCATAAAAATATGAATTTATCTATTTTCGATATTTACCTTTATTGAAAATCGTTCAAAGATGTCATATTGGACCCGGACATTGTATCATGTCTTTTCGTACCTTCAGCTACAATCCGCAAGAAATTTCTGAAAACAAAAAGAAAATCACATTAATTTCAATCGATAAAGAAATTTAAAAATTCTTTTGGATCATGAAAACAATCACAAAATTGTTATTAAATGAATAAGTTGCCAAGATAGTTCTCTAAAAATCCATACAATATGAACAGTATCCTAAACCCCCAATCGTTGTTGTAAGGAATAGGCGGGGCAATAAAAGTGAATAAATAAACAACTTGTCTTAAATAAAATTCGCACATCACACCTGAAAGTTACACCGTAGGTATTTGCCATTCGAGATGTTTTATTTTTCTTCAAGTGTTGGAAATCCCATCCTATACGTCATGTCATTCACACTGCATACGTTCACGTCATATAAAAGACTGACAGAAAATACAACAATAACAAGAAAAAAATAGAACAAACTTATGTCTAATAAGACAGACTCTGACAAAGTGATGTCTGATGTCACTCAAAAGGCGAACCACACGCACATAAAAAAAATAAAGCCAACCCAACTAACGTATTTAAACGAATCTACACTGTGCAGTTGTTCTCTCTAGCATTTATGCAAGCTTGACGTAAATACAATTGATATTCACCATATTCCTTCATAGAAGTGTAATGTGTCTATGTCCTCAATGGAAATTGAATGCACTCAAGCATCTTCTATGAATGCATTTGTATAGTGTTGCCCTCGGTTTTGCCCTAGTGTTCATATGCCTCGTCACGATGTCTTGGCAATAGTTAAATGGATACAGAAAAAAACTAAGAAAGAAAAAAAAAAACTAACTGAAAGGAAACATAATATGTTGAGAAAAAAAAAACGAACAACAACCCCATTGACCGTTTGTCACTTTGTTATTCATTAGATACATTTAACATAACAGCCGTAGATACATACATTAAAAATAAAGAAATGCATTCAATTTCATTCTTGTGCTGTGTTGGGCCTCCCTTCGTCGATTCTAATAAATTATTCACTCAATTGAGCACGGAATTGAGACATATTCTCACCGGTGTACGTGATGTTCGTTTGCATATTTACCACATAATCAAAACCTGGAATAATTTTAATTGATGTCATTTATGTCAGGCACACGTACGTATCTATAATACGTATACATTCTGTGTGGGGCATTATGAGAATTTAAACGATTTTTGTTTGTCAAGTACGTATACAGGAAGTTTCTCAAAGCCCTCTTAATCTTGTCTGCGCATAAAGGAAAAATGCAATCAGCACAAAGGCCGATATTATATCCATACAACCGCAGATATGGACATGAAAGATCTTACCTAACTCCTTGTCGATTCGATTATTTTTTTGTTCTTCTTCCTTCTCCATCTATCTTTTGCATTTATGACAATCAACTTGATGATCTGGATTGTGTACAGAGATACAAAAAGAAGAAGTAGTCTGAACTTGTTCGTAGAAACCACTTGAAGCAGGAAGGCGATCTTGACGATCTTGCGGATCATGATTCTCTTTTTTACCATCCCGTGGCTTTGTATAGTATCTGATTCATTATAAACACTTGAGATATGTATTTTTCTTTGATGCCTACGGAATTACTCGCCTATCGATACATTTACGATGGAAAATAATGATCTGCAGCTACAGTGATACTCCAATGTGTTTGTCAGTTTGTGGTTCTGTAGCAGACACATCTCCCCTACGAAAGTACGTATCTAATTGTCATTTGATTGTTGATCAAATACTTGACAGTGGCAATGAACTCCATTTATAGAGAAAAACTACTCAAGTTGTAGCTAAAAGAGATCCGAGCGAGTTGCGGTCAAGTGTTTTGTATACCTGTGAGTGGTGGCAGAGCGACGACGCGACGGCTCGTGCGAGACACAACAACTAGGTACATGGAGTACCTAACGAGTATCACTTTGGACCGGTTTCTTTTCGTGCAGATTGTGTTTCTATAATTCGCTGTGAATTTACATGACATTCCAACCAAGCTGAGTCGTGTTTTTTTTCTCTCCTTTTACCATTTTTTTTTTTTTTTTTTTGAATTATTGTGTAGACAAAATCATACCTCAATGCGGGAGTTAATGATGAGAACTTGTGCACCATTCTCTCTCTTCCCTTCCCTCTAGGAGGAAGTGTGAACAATTTAATTGTAGCCAGTTCAAGAATTACTTTATTTTTGAAATCTTTTCACCTTAAAAAAAAAGATGTGAGAAAAAATAATCCCAACAAAGTCTGGATACTCTCTCATTCTTTGGCTTTGCCTGAGTCTATTGTTTGTTGCCGTTTCTATTGTGTCTCGACTGAATTCCATAAAAAGGTGTCTAATTTCACATTACTTTCACAAAATGAATTGTATATTGTATCTGTATCTTTTTTTTTGTGATATTTTGACAAGTTCATGTGGGAAAATCATTGAAGATGTATCAATTTGACTGTGCTCTCCCCTTGAGCCAATTGATATACAGATATAGGTTAAGGTGGCCTGGTTTTTATTTTTTGTTAAAGCTGTTTCTACTCTCACACACCCCCTTTATTGGATCAATATAGACAACAAAAACAAGTCTGTCGTATCTGTGGCAGAAGAAACAAAAAAAGTTCTATATATATCCTACAGATACGATAATAATTTCTGCTTCAGTTGAAAGATTTAAGAGATCTATACATTTATTTTTTCCTTGCCATTTTTTTGCTTCCTTTGGCTTTGGCGTCATCGTCGTTGTCGTATGTTTACTTTTGGAATATTATATTTGTTTTCCTTCCATTAAATCGATTAAGAGGAAATGTATCTGAAATACATATTTCAATAGACTTTAATGCACAATAGACTTTGATCGTCTCTTTTGTATTTTTTTTATTTAGAGAAATTTTATAGACAACAAAAATTTATAGTGATTTATATCACTTGTCGTTTGAATCTGTCTCATTAAGACACAGCATGTGGTAACATACTTTCAATAAAACGAACGATTAATTTTTATATACACTCGTAGATGAATCTGTGTATAGCAGAGTACGTTTTGCGACATATCTCATGTCAAAAGATAACGATTTAGGTGTAAATAAAAATTTGTAGCCAATTCATTTGAATATCAGGAAAATGTTAATTAATTTTTTTTTTTCATTATTTAATTTATGCAGATACCCAAACTAGATTTATACACTTTGCTTAAACTTTGTGGTTTCTTGGAAAATAAAAGAAAATGCAAATAACAAGCCACCAGACAAGTTTGACAGGTTGGCAAGAGAATTTTGGTGGTAAATATTGTTGAAAATGTATCTTATAATGCTTAGACAGATAGACGTGGTGGTTACATTGGTTACATAAATTACAAAACAGATTGTGTTTAGATATTCTGGAACTTGGAGATTTCTCTTAAAGTTTATCCAGTTGGTGTGGGTTTTTTTTTTGCTTTGAAAAAGGCTCGTTTTTTATCCTATATTGGGCAAAATGAGTTGAGTTTTGGTGCAAGAAAGTGTAACTTGTTACTATTGTTGTTAATTGCGCTTAAATTAATTACCTAAAATGTTTCTAATTTAGTTATTGAACTATTAAGTTCATTTAGTACAATTAGTTCAGTATATAGTTCACGTCTCAGAGAGCTGGAGCTACTGTGGCGAACTACTTATATGCTTCAATTCATCTAAAAAAGGGTTCAAATTAGTTCAAATTTATTCATTGAACTAATAAGTTCAATTAGTTCAGTTTAAAATTCATGCCTCAGGGAGCTGTAGGTACTGTGGCGCGGTAGATAAGCGAACTACTTATGTATATGCTTATGGGTTTCATTTCTCATAAAAAAAGGGTTCAAACTAGTTCAAATTTACTCATTGAACTAGTAAGTTCAATTAGTTCAGTTTAAAGTTCATGCCTCAGGGAGCTGTAGGTACTGTGGAGCGGTAGATAAGCGAACTACCTATGTATATGCTTATGGGTTTCATTTCTTCTAAAAGAGGGTTCAAACTAGCTTAAATTTACTCATTGAACTAGTAAGTTCAGTTAGTTCAGTATATAGTTCACGCCTCAGAGAGTTGTACTGTGGCGCGGTAGATGATGGAACTACTAATAATGCTATCGGATTTCTTTTCATCTAAAAAATGGCTCAAATTAGCTAAGATTCACAATTGAACTAGTAAGTTCAATTAATTCAGTATATAGTTCACGCCTCAGAGAGTTGTACTGTGGCGCGGTAAATCATCGAAGCACCAATATGCGAATGAGTTTCATTTGATCTAAAAAAGGGTTCAAATTAACTCATTGAACTAGTAAGTTCATGTGTAGTTCAATTAGTTCCGTATAGTTCACGCCTCAAAGTGCAGTTCAGTGGCGCGGTAGATAACGCATTGCAACAGCAGAGCCAAACACAACCTCTTACGCATACATTTTTAAATCAATGGGTCTTTTGAACGATCTTAACGATCGAGATCTACCCATCTCGAAAAGAGTCCAATTTAGTTCGACAAATTACGAGTGGTTTGGTAGGTGTTTTTTTTTTTTTATAAATTTTGAACACCTCAGCAACAAGTCAAAATTTCTTTACGTTTGTAGTTAGTAATTGTATTTTTTTTGGAACTTGGTGCATTTTTCAAACGCAGACTTATCGTGCAATGGCAATGTGAATGATCGAAGCCATTCCTATTTGGAACAAATTAAGTCGCATTTCTGCATTTGTACTACCGCCAATTCTGAATTTCAATTGTTACACGATGATGACCATAATGATCTAAATTAATGAAGACAGCTGTCGCAATGGCATATTTTCAACATTCAGAGTCCCTTCAGCACAAATGACAAAACAATTTAGTACCTACCTAAACCCATATGCGGGAAACATCTGGACTATAGATACGTCCTCTAATGATGAGAATCCCCGCATCAATTCAATTCAAAGTCAATCCTATTTTTATCTAATCTCTTTAAAGGACAACAACAACAAGAAAATGAAAAAAAAACCGCAATCTATACCCACTTAAAGCGAAATCGAGACCATTCAAATTAGGTCATTTTCATTCACCTTTTGTCATGTCCTTATTGTCTTTTCCAATTTATTTTTACTCTGCTTTAAATATCGACCGCCCATTGAAGCTATGTGTAGGTACAAATAAAATAAATCCAAAAAGGATACGACGATGATGATGATTTTCTCTGCTCTCAATTCTTTTCGGCTGGTTATTGTAGTCTTTTGTCTACTAGTCCTTTGATTTGTTTTGTGTTCTTGTTTTTATTGGTATTTAATTTTATCAGGAAAAGAGGCCGATGAAAAAAAAAATTGAGAAAATTTAAGAAATCGAATCTGTAATTGAAAAATTGATCTTTTTCGTCTCCTGTCAGCGATTTGACTTTCCCTCCCATCGCCTTCATCCGACAAAAATCTGGTTCATTTGATGGGAATTTAATTTGATTTTGAATTCTTTTCTGTTTTCTCTCTGGTTGGCCTCTTCACACCTTCAAATTAAATTTCAATCTACTTGAGATGAAATGGTAGAATTATCCAAAAGAAAATCAACTTCAATTCGGTTTGATATATACATTTTGTATAGTCAGAGAAAAATATGCGGTGTACCTACTTTAATTTTAAAGAGAGACAAAAACAAAACAACAAAAATCTTCCTTTTTTTTGAATGGAAAGTTGAAGTATCTAAACCCATTTAAGATACATTTTAAGTACATCCCACAACCAGTAGAAACTCTAGATACATATTTTATGCTTTTTGGATGGGACATATAATACTATATCTATGTATATCTCTTCTATACATTATAAAATATGAATGACGATGTGTTTAACTTTTGTGGAGATATTTCTTTCAGAGAATTAAAAAAAAGAAGAACACTGTATATGCGGTGTTGTATCAAAAAAAAAAAGTTTTCTTTGTAAATAAAGAAAAAGTGACATTGAATTGATTGTTACAAGCACTTTACACAGGTACTTAAGAAACATCTGATGTTTTGGCAGTTTTCAAGTGAAGGCTCACACAATGTTTCTTCAATTGAGTGTTGTGTTATGTAACGTAGATTATAACACGCGTGAGTGTGGGGCCCGTCTACCCATTGCAAGTGATGATTTACAAAAAACATCCCATTCACATCTGTCCTGAATTTGTAATTCGTTTAGAACACATTCTCTAAAATCAAAATCAATTATCAACCACAGAAAATTATTTCAGCGCACTAGCCAATTAAAGTATCTGCCACATAAAAAAGTACTGACTAGACTATGAATGCAACCACCACAGATGTGTGAAATAAAATGGAAATACCAACCATTCCGATAGATGTATACTAATGTATCTATTAGTAGTTTGCTGTAAGGTTTTTGGTTTCCTATTATTCATTAGATACATTGGTCAGAATGGGACATTCTTGAGATTTTTTTCTAGCTGGCTTGGTGGTTTTTGTTTTTCTATTAACTTTGATTGACATGGCGTCGTAACAGGGCAGACACTCATTGATGCGTGCAGCATTACATATCGCGAGAAAAATCTCATCATCATCATACACATTCTACTTTTTTTTTTCATTCATAATGAGTGAGCTGCGAGCTAAGCATGGCATGCGGATCTTATTTCCTCACACATATGATGAATATACTTATGTTATAGCGTTACGTATAATATTTTACTGTTCCCCAAATCAATTAGGGAGGAGAGAGCTCCATCTAAAACGGCACATGGGAGGTATTATATATTTTTTCATAATTTGTTCATAACAATGTGTCATCTGGCGAGAGGAAAAGAATAAATATTCTTTTTGTTTTTGGGCAATTTGTTGCGTGTTTGGATAGCAATTTTTTCGAAGTTAGGGAAAGTTTTCACAGCTAACTAGTTTAGGGAAGAAAACATGCTATAAAAATCGATCGCCAGACATCACTTTGTCTTGCATGCTTGAGAGACATTTGTCTCTTTGAAAATGTTTGCAAAAGAAATTGCGGTTATTGCATGCAAAGGAAACAGCAAAGTGAATCCTAGTGAGAAATATTCAATTGTTTCTGGGTGTAGTTAAGTGTAATGGATATTTTTTTTATTGATTTACTATGTATGGCACGTTTCTTAAATTTGTATTCAACTTAAATCTGCAATTGAATATTTGATATCTCTTAACTGTCATTTATGAATAATGTATCTAATGAGACTTAATGTTGTTATTGTGAACCAGACAAGGCGCTATTCTATAAATTATAATATTTAGCAGTCATGAAAACTCATTTAAAAATAAACCACCAAAAAATGTTGTCAATGACAGTCTAAAATGCCAAAGAACATAGATTAGTATGGACACCAACCAGCAATTGACGATTCTCTCAAACTGGAGTTAAGGGATAAGCTGGTGGTGAACTAGACAAAAAAGTTCATCTTAAATAATAACTTTAAACAGATATTTTTGAGCTAAAATCGTTACGAAGGGTAACAAATATCCAGTTAATCGCAGCCTAATCTAAAAACATACCTATTCAATGAGTATGGACATCAACCATCGGATGAAGATCTTTCAGACGGGATTGATTCAATAGTCGTGATTAACTAGACAAGACACTTTGGCTTCTATAATCACTTAAAATATAATTTTACGATACTTTGGAGCTAAGAAAAGCAAAAAGAACGGCAACAAGAGTGCAAAGCGGAGAAAAACACATTCAATTATGTAGGTACTATAGATACCATCAGAACTTCGACAGTTCCTTACAATCTTTGATTGGACCTATTTCGGATATATCTAATCGACTTAAGAGTGGCTTGATTTCATAGATATCTTGATGGTATTTGTTTTAAAAGGACTTTTTGGAAACGAAGGTTTTACCATCAATTCGTGAACTATTTTAAGGAAACCTAATTTAATAATAAAAGCTAGCTCTGTGATTATTCACTAGAGCAAATTCTATCTACTGTAACTATGACATTATTTAAACCAAAAAGAAAACATAAAGTACTCTAAGAAGTAGGTATGATTCTCTTATAATTCGAGTAGTTTGTGATCTACCGCATTGCTATACAACTAAGCTAAGCACGAACTATACTACAACTTAGTGAACTAACTAGAACTTTACTAGAACTAAACTAGAACTAAGTGCACTAAGTAGTTCAGCAAATAGATGTTAACAAAATTGACCGCTTTCTTTATTGAAATAAATCTCACACGACTTCTGTTGTCAGCGAATGATGGGATTTGTTTCTCTCATGCGTCATACTATACGTCATACCCCTCTTTAACCCAACATTCAGAATACTACTTACATTTTATACCATACTGCGGACGACGACTTAAGTCCAGGAGACTCTATGGAAGCATCCAAATCTATTTAAAATTATAAACTTACGAAAACGATCTGAGGGATCTTTTATTCGTCCGTGAATAATTGTGAACTTCAGTAAAATTAACATTTTGAACTAAAAATGGTCTAAGGGCCTAGTTACAAAAGTGTGAACCAGACATCTATTCAGATAGCTAGAGCAGTACGTAGTAGAAGACCTCCTCTTACTTGACATGCACAAGTGGAAGGGGACTTTAATTTTGACTTTTGAGTGCGCGATTGAGGCAGAGGTTAATAGCGAACTGTACCGCCACCTAACGTAAAAAGTGCAACGAATATAATAATTTCTCAAAGCTATCGCAGTAGCATTTCAATTTCTACCAACAATTTTATTCTGACGAAATCTTATCTACAAAGTTCTAGGGTATCTGTCAGTCGTTAATGTTTTTTCCTCGAATTGAATACAACTCTATATTGATGGAACCCCTTGGTTAGTTCTCACCTACAATGATTCACTGTTTAAACGTCAGCAACACTATACAAATTTTCAAGATCACTAAACTCATAAGTGATGACAACATGCATAAATGTTTGTAGATATTTTTACGCGAATGACTAAATCACCGGTGTATACCTACCTTGCTTATGGAAATATTCTGAAGTCATACGATCGCTGCAAGTTTCCAGAAATTTGCCGTGTAATACAAAACCTGGTAATGAATCCAAAAACGTATTTCACAAATTCAGCAGATAAGAAATCGGGTTAGCGTAGCTATTGCATTTTATTTTTTCGACGAAGTTTGTTGCTTACTTCCTGCGTTTTTTGCAATTTGAATACATTCACATTGACTCGTGTCAACTTGAAAGAAATTCATCGTATTAATAAGCAACCCCTAAAATATCAATAAATTTCACTTTTAATTTATATTCGTATATCTACTGCCAACAAGATGTGAATAAAACAATATTTATTCAAACTGAAAGATAATTTTGATTGATGTCTTTACAGTACATCTTGGATGACTCAAATGTTGATGTTGGCAAACACCATGGACCACATCCTCTTACTCATTACTTGGATACGGTCAAGTGTGTTTTCGCAAACTGATTCAAAGTGAAATTCACTACCTTTCTAAAAAAATAAAATAAAAATAAAAATAAGAAACACTCAACTTTGCAAATTATCAACCTTTTTACAGCGATTGCCCGCAGATACTTATCTCAGATACTGTTAGACGACGCAGTATGTAGATTGTAGGTATAGTAAAACTAGTTAATAGCGCTAATTAAACTCGGAGAGGAGATGCTGATTTGAAAATAAAACAACAAAAAGTTTATCGCTTTCCTTGTTTGCATCAAAAACAGAATAAAAAAACAACAACACACGAGAATTAAATTTATAATCTTTTTCGTTTTTTTATCTGCATGATCATGACACCGTAGCGCGTCGCGCTACACAGAAAAAAAACATAAAGATAATTAAATGGCAATGCAAATCCCACCCCATGGTTATTGTGTAATTATTTATATTTAGCCAGTCAAGATAATTTTCAAAGGTCTTCACAAATGAAGTCATAGATACTTAGCGCGCTTTGTTCGTTTTCCTTACATCTTTTAGATGTGTTATGGTACACACTGCCAGCTTTCATTGCAGGTGGTTGTTTTTGTGTTTGATTGAATTATGCAAGCTCACTAATGGAGTACGACCAAAAGAATTATGCTTAATTTATAAATAGTGAGTTGATCACGATTTGTTTCTGATCATTTCATCGATGAATAGACCTTACCCATTGGGCAGGTGAAGGTTGCTTGATATGCCATTACAAATGTGATTAAGAGATTTTTATTTAATTTTTAATCCCATATCTGGTACTGCGCATAAACTGGACTTTCGATTTTTATTGTTGAATTTTTGGACAAGCTGATGCTGAAGTCCGCTAAGTGATATTTGATTATTTTTTTTTATGGTGGAATTTGTTTATAAAATAATATCTGTGGGAATAGTTTTCGATTTATTTTCAAATCAAATTTTATATGAGAATGTTAGGGGGCACCTTAAAAAATTTACAAATTATGAAACCTCGCTGTATCTACAACAGCTAATTGCATGAAGAGAACGATATTTCTTTATGATTTACAACCATTGTTATAATTTCATGGTTTTAAGTGCGAAAAGATACAAATTGCTATTTGCAACTAATTAACTGGACAAGCAACAAAGGTTGCTGCATTTAATTTGTGAACGCCGCCTCATTACATTTCACACCATTTTTTTTTTTTTTTTTTTTTTTTCGAGTACACAACACAAGTCTGTCAACTAGTGCTAGGTACTCGTAGCCAATAATAATAATAAAAAAAAAAAACACCCGCCTAACACGCATTCAAGGCACGTAACTAAGCGATTAATGCACGGGCACACGGCAACGACGAACGACAGGCATTGTATAGTTACTACCTACCGTACGGCATAAATTTCAAATGGTAACCGAAAAAACAACATTACCTACCAATATAATATAACTTTGACTTGTCAGTGGTAATTACTTGTGTTTGTTGTTGGTTATAGTGCTCCCGCTATTACAGCTACTGTGACTCGGTATAGATAGAAAAACAAATTTTAATCGAAAAATGTGTACATTTCCATTTCGGCCTATTTTATACGCTCTTAGGCTATAGGTATCCGTATCTGTAGCAAAAAATAAAAAATAAAAAAAATAAAAATAACAACGCACATAGATACAGACTGCACTAGCAAAACAAGCAGCTGGGGAGAGCAGGTTTGGAACAACAATTTCTGGTTAGACTACTCGTCAAATGAGTGAGCAAGAGATTTTGTATATACCCTCTCTGTGCAGTGTGCATTGTGCATAGGTATAGCTGTACAAAATTGAAAATGCAAAATTGCATGACAGTGGCATGGTTTATTATAAATAATGTATCTGGAACTAGATATACACAGACAGTCATGCATCTATGTAGTTCATATATGTGGATGAAATGAAATGAAATAGTTTCGAAGGTTTTTTTTGTTTTGCCTCCAAGAATTTCAAGTGGAAACAGCAAGCAAAAAAAACCAAAAACGAACAAAGTATCTATTTGATTTATTATTGGTAAAGTGGATACGAGAAATTCCAAATTCTCGGACGAGCAAGTGTGTAAAAACAGATAGCATACCAAAACGAACATAAAATTAACATGACTGTGTTATGGGTGGGGGTGTGATAGGACATATCTGCGCCTCTCGAATTAATGTTATGTATTTGACAAAAAAAACCATTTCAATATTAGGTATAGCAATTTCTGTGAACCATTATGTATCAATTTCAATTGATTGTGTTATTTTTTTCTGTATCTATCTTTTTGCTTAATGCTTTTCCAATTCATTGGTCATTCTGGTTGATCAAACCTTTCATGTATAAATTGTTGATATATCAAGGATATTTATTGTACCGTTGATGAGTTGGAATGTACCGTTGATGTTTGTCTCTTTTCCCTAATTGAATGAGATAATGTATTTGGAATTACAAAATCAAAGCCAATTTGTCTACAAAATTCACACAGATGTAGTTATGTATATGTTTGTTATTTTGATTTATTCTTTGGTTTTTTTTTTTTGTTCAAATCTTTGTGTGGGCCCAGCTCGTTTGTTTACAAGCATTTATTGTTCGATGAAGAAACGAATCGATTCCAAAACGCACCAAAACGATGTTTGCTTATGATTAGACCCGTATAGATAGGCGGTGCCTTATACTAACAAGACACCATCATCATCATTCAGCTAGACAGTCGCTAATGCAACTTGATTTTTTTTTTTTTGACAGAGGGAATATAATGTTTGTTTATCAATTTTTGGGGCCACCATTTACCAATTTTCCTTTATGGTTTCTCTCTTGCTCTTAGAACTATAATATATACCTATACAAAAGTTTCCCTTCAATTCGATTTAGGTTAAAATAACATTGGTAGGTTGTAAATATTTAATTTCGTATATAGCCTTTGATTTAAGGCTTCCCTCTCAATGATCGGCAAAGGCAGGCACGTACAACCATGTGTATTAGGGTATATTTGCTTGCTGGCTAGTAGGTAACTGGTTTAAGATTTCTAGCCAAGGTTGGATTTTTTCGAAATGAAATAAATTACGAGGAAGGTGATAAGTGGAAAATATACATACAAATACTTATGACTAAGTGCGCTATGTGACAATGCATCGATAGAGATAGCCACGAAATTGGGTTATCAACTAGTGATTGACCTTTTTTCATTCGAGTGCATAGATAGGTATTTATTTGTTTTTCATTGGGGGACGTGCACTGTATTTGAAGCGTCGATAGAGAATGGAACTTTGCGACAGTAAATTTAATACTTTGTGAATAGAGACGGAAGTTTCACCTTTCTGAGGGTATTAAGAGTCATTAAGGTCTTGAAAGTACGACCCTTTTGAAACTACTTTTTTGACGGTTTCATAGGCTTCACTCTTGTAATCAACCTAAGTGTCTTGAGGTCTGTAGATTTAGGAAGCTCGCTAATGAAGAGTAGAATTCAAATATGCTTTTAAGATTTCCTAAGATTCTCATAGTGTTGCATTAGGGAAGATGTTTTATTGCATCATGCGAGACAGGGTCTTGCCTGCAAACTGATGGGTGGGTTGGTTTTAGCGACAAAACGTCCCAGATCTATTCTAAAGAAAACTGATAGGTATAAGAAGATACCTATTGAAGGGGATCTACAATCCTATGTACAACCTAAGAGGTCTCGTTCAAAATAGCTATAATTTCTTATGATTTCTCAAACCAAATACAAAAAATAGAACATAATCTGAGCAGAAAACGATTTACGGCTCTAAATGGGACATGCAAGTTCAGAATAGATCTAATACATTTTTGATGTTTTTTAGCTAAAACAAATAGCCTAAGAAATAGAACATGAAACGTGAGAATTGTGTCTCCCTTCTTTTAACAATAGATAGGTACCTAGTTTAAAAAGATACCGCATTTTATTACAAGACATTTGAACATATTGAATAAAATTTCACTCAAGGTTCTTGTGTGCCGCAAGACTATACATTAGGTCCAGTACTCTTTGCATACAAAATTATATTAAATTCAATAGATGTCTACCCAAATATGCTTTCTCAAATCTAAATCTACAACTTTAAAGATAGAAATTCTAGGAAAACTCTTAGATACCTACTTGAAATGCTGTTCAATGCGAAAACTAGCAGCTATACAAACAGGAAATTTCGAAATGCACTCGCAACTTATGTAATTGTTCATATAGGTACATACAGTTGAAGATTAAATTTGTTTTTCAAATTAACACTTTGAACATCAAAGAATCCCATTCTGGGAAAATGTTACCTATACCTACAATTGAAGTAGAACTTCCGGGAATATTACTGATTGCAAAGCTTTAATTTCTCCAGTTAGTTATTTTCGTTTATTTCGCCCTTTAAATTTCGACGAACTAAAATTAGAATATCCTCCCATTATTCGTTTTTCTTTCTAATTAAGCTCCCGAAATGATTTATTTACCTCTGGCCTTCTTCAGAAAACGATAAACAATCAAAGGTTTACAGCATAAAAACAAATCACATTGCGACCGACTAATTATGTCCAAACGGAGTGGAATATAATTTATGTATCTTTTAGATACTTCCGTTTCGATTGGTGGCTATCGTTTTCGAATCACTGAAAATGAGCTGAAGGTGCGCCCCAGTGAAAAATAAACAATTTGATGTTATTCTTGGTATGAAATAATATTTTGCTAATAGTAACTTTGTATTTATTTTGTTTTGTATCTATGACTTCGAGACATCACCTCACCAGTGTGTTCAAATTTATTCATAATGCCTATCTACTTATGATGACAAATGCGATTGACAAGTAAACATTGAAAAAGGCAAAGTATAGCGTTTTACCTTGAAGTTGTGTTTTATTTAGACACATGGAAAACATTTAATTCAATGAAGATACACGGGAACGGAAAAAAAAACACCACCAAGACGAATGTCTTCTTATAGTATAATTGGATTAGTGGTTTCGCCTTTAGCTATCTGTGTCAAGAAAAACTTTTAACTTAACTTATAGACGAGTAATGTACTTAGTTCCGCATGGAATAGTTTTTAGGGTAAACGGTCTTTGGGTACACTCATTTTATGTGCGCTCTAAATAAAGTTTCTTATAGAAAAGTCATTCGATTAGTTGAGTATGGATTACCTAGAAAAAAAAAACGTATAATGCGCAAAGTGAACAAATAATTTTATTTGCTTATTGTAAGATAAGATAAGGCGGTTAGGTAAAGTATCTATGCGTATCTATGGGGTGTGTGACTAATAATTACTTTACCACCTTTAAGTTGTTGGTGTGGTACGTGTAAGATTGTTTGCATAAGAACAACAAAGAGAGATAAGATATTATTGCAGATAGGCACGACAAAGAGGTAAATTGTTTGCAATAAACGGAAATGCGTGTTTTGCAAAAGTTATTTGGTTAGTAATGCTTTAGGGTGGGAAATTGTTATTACAAATATGTATGTATCTTGATGATTCCAAGCTGCAAGCTGCAGAAATCTTCGGATATCACAATTTTCTGAAACACGTCAATCAAAATATTTGTAAGAAGACAAACTGCATGATTTCTACAATTGATCAATAGTCAAGGTAGAGCACATAAAGCTATCTCTAAGGACACCAAAATGAGTTATTAGGACTAGGTCCAAAGAAAATAGTTAATCTGCAAACAAGTTTCCGAAACAAAATTGGTTAGATGTAGTCTGTTGATCATTGCATTGAAAAAATAATTGGATTCTTAAGGATCATCAATTGATCAACGATACTTGATGCAGCTAGAACAAATGCATTTATTGTTATCAAAAACAACCATCCCTTTAGTGCTTTTCCGAACATCAATTATGGTTGATATTTTAATTTTCAATTGATATTTTCATAGTGAAATGCAATTGGCAAAGCCCATTGAGATTAAGTCGTGTTTCCCAGAAAATAAATTTATTTTGTTTGCTTTTGTAGGATCTGGAGCAAGTTTAGATCTGACCACTTTTTGGACGACAATGTAATGAACAAGAGAATATAAACTGAATGAATGCATCTTATGAATGGATCCAAATATTTAGGAAAAATTTGAATTTGGCGATATCTTAAAGAAAAAAAAAATTCACAATTTGACTACACAGTTAATTTTCCCCCACATGGCTTTTGGCTATATACTTTTGGGCAGATTTCATATGCTATGCTTATATTCTAATTCATCATTTGCACCTATCTAGTGGCTCACAGTGTTCATATTTTAAGTACCTACATTTGTTAGCGAATTTAATATCGAGTTATAGTTAAATAATTACAATTGGTGAGCTTTTAAGGCCTTAAGAAAGTGTCAGGATTGAAAATCACTAAGCAGCAAAATATCTTGACAGTAACTTCTATCCCACAAATTGCCAAGCCTTTTCTTATTATCAATTACTTGTTGTTTGCAGAGATTTTCGGACTCCAATAGCTTTTGAAGCATTTTCTGCCAACACACTGAGCTTAGATATGTGATAACTCAGGTCTTAAGACCTCTTTGTCAAAATGCATCCAAATTCATTTAAATCTTTGCAATCGATTTATTTTTAATGAAATGATTTAAATTGGCAAATTCTCTCGCTCTTTACGTGGTAGATATCTTTAAATTTTTCAAGTCCAATTGACCTGTTTTTAAATTTTTGGCGCCTATGATTTTCTTGCTCATTGCTTAGCCTGTTCGAAGCTTATGTATAGGCTTTAAATTAAATGACTTTCATATGATGAACAAAATTCTAGTCATCAAATAATGTAAATTTGAGTGGCCTCTACTCCAAAGTTCAAATAGGTACTAAAGCTGATTGAGACGCTCTCTGACTAATTTTAGCCGCTTGCTTCGATTTAAGGTTATATTTAGCTTTACAGGAACTTCAAGAAGCCTTTGACTGTCTTCTACCTATGTGGTAACTTCCTAGAGCTTCTAAAACATTTTGTTTCGGGTATTTCTTGAAACTTGCATATAGTTTTTTTTTCTTTAATCCTAAATTTTAATCTTGAGACAGGATCAATTTCCGGTTAATGCTCAGTTTTTATTTTTTTCTTTTTTCAGTCAAATTTTACATTGCCACCGTATCTTCATTCTTCTTTCTTCTTACAGTCTAAAATTAAATTTACTTATATTGACAAGTATTTACAAAAATTCCAATATCTGACTACCTGCAACCTTTAAGTTTACCAAGTCCATCAGGCAACAGTTGCCTATTAATCCGACTTCTTCTTCGATTAAACGTTTATACTAAAATCAGAACGATATAGAGGATACGCTTCTGTATCAAAGTCCTAAGTGTCTTGAGAATTCTTGAAGTTGTTGACTGTTTGCCGGTAGCGGTAGGCCTTAAACCCCTAAAATACTCCCCACTACAAACATCACCCACACAACACTTTCAATCTTAACTTACCTTTCGATGAAATTTTTCAGCTCCAATAAAATCTTTTTATTATATATATTTTGGTTTGATTATTTTCAATCTCTTATAGTGTATATCCAAAAAACAACTTTGCGCTGCTGTCTATAATTTATTTATTATTTTTTTTTTTTCACTTAATATATAATTTTAGTGGTATCCAATTTTGATATGTTTTGAAAAACACTTCACTTTTTAAGGTGGCAAGGGATGGTTTAAAACTTTATCACTTTAACACCCTTTTTCTTTCACACACATATTAAATCCACCAGAATAATTATAAGATTTTTCTTTTGCAAAATTTTCGTGGATGTATTCCTTATGTGTAAATCCATTTAAAAAACTTCACTCAAATTGTCGATGATATTCCAAAATAAGAATCAACAAAAAAAAAATAATAATAACTCCCAAACTTATTAGCAATTCACAAACACATTTGTTTCGCAAACTAATGAAAAAAAAATCCGTTTCGGTATCTCGTAGATACTTTGCTTTTTTTCTGTTGTTTGCTCGCAGCGCACACGGTCGTTGTATAAAAGGGAAATAAAAAAATAAACTATAACACCCAAAATCCGTACTCTCAGTAGGAACGAACGGTAAAAGAAAAATTCACGTCCGCTCTCGATAAAGTATCGTACTCAACTGACCTGACTGCAATTCCAAACGAATGTACATTAGCTCGGTTCCGATTGAAAATCGAAGAAGCGTAAATAATTTTGTTTTTTGAGCAACAAAGAGTTTGCACAATTGAAAATGGAGACACGAAGGAGAGAGATGAGAGCAGCACATCGTCCGTCAGTACGGTATTATTATGTTTGTTTGTGTTAGAGCGAACGAATGGACTGCACGAAAGGGAAAAAGCAAAAGATTCGAAATGGATGAAGGGAAGCCGCGTATGAGATGAAAATGAGATACGCATACGAATCCGATGGCAAAAGACCGTGTGCAGGTATTTTGCGTTTCTTCTTCAACATGATTCATGGCAGAGGCCAGAGGCAGATGCAGAGACAAGAAACAAGATGCGATGAAAATAGAGATTCTTTCTGTTCTCTTGGCAGGCTGTCTCGTTTGTTCTAATCCTTTTAGATAGAGACAACATGACGTATAAGAGATTTTTGAGAACCGAAAATCTCTCCACCAGATGGCGAACGCATAACTAAAGGGTATAACTTTGACAGATACTTTTGCTGTTTTGTCAGCTCTTTTCATCTCTCTCATTCGTGTTTCCATGTGACTGCACATTTTAAAGAACAGTGTAGAGGAGGAAAAAGTTGGTTTGGTTGAGCGAGCCACATGTTGTCCTTCTCAGTTCAATAATCAGCAGATATGGATAGAAAAACGTGCTCAATTGTTTGTTAGATGCGGCCAGGGGTGGTAGTTGTGACTGTGAGATACTTTGTTACTTCGTTTCGTCGTCTAATTCCCTCCGCACTCATCAAGTTTTTGGCAACCTCAGAAAAATGTGAACATATGCGGGTGTATACCGTGTACCAAAGTTGAAATTGATTTTATTTTGTTTATCTCCCATGCGACTTAACTTAGTGTACATAAAGAGATACATATTAATAGATAGTTTCTCTGTGGTCTGATTTGGCAGAGGCGGCACTCCATCTATACCCTATATTAGGTTGGTTATTAAGGGATATTAATCACCCTCCCGAATCATCGCGTTAGTTGGTTTTGGATTTAGAGTACTCAGTAGTTGACTCAATTTCAAGTGGATGTACGCATACTTAACATGATGTTAGTACCTAGAGTATGGTGCACTGTACACCATTGTACTACGCAGGGTACTTGAAAATGGATATTTTTGTGAAGTGGATGCGACCTATGATCTATCGGGTTACACTGTTCTTATTCTGTATGTTGTATGGTACCACATGGATTGTTTTTGGTTTTTGGAAAAAAAAAAAAAGTGGAAATTCGACGTTTCTTCGTGTATCTAAATGGTGTCTCATTAGATGAGTTTAATGGGGTTGAGAGAAAGTGTTAAGTGTTGCTTAATATTGAAAAGGGACTGGGTACTGGTGTCATCTGGTGAAGATTGGGTAGATCGTAATTGAAGACGTGTATGCATGCGGGGAGAAATTCGACACTTTGGCAGGTTGTGGACAGGCAGATTAATAATGTAGGTATAGTATGGTGGTGAAGTGTAACAAAAATAATTTATATATTTCAAAGGAACTCTGTGGAGAGAGACCTACATACCTACTAACTTTGAAGATGTGAAAAAGATTCTTTGGAATTTCTTGTGATTTTGAATTTACCAACAAGTTAAATTATAAGTGAATGTTCCTAAATATTATTTGAAAAGTGGTTCGGTAATTGGTTTTACATTTTATGATTTTGGCTGAATATGGGTCGTGAGACTTGGATATACCTACATCGTTCTTTTGCGACATTTAGATACAAAATTGAACGCTTTGTAATGCCTGTATATATCAACAATCTACATATTTTGAAAGGCGTGCAGCTTAAAAAGCGATGTTGGTCGATTATGTATACACATTGGGAGGCGGTGGCCATGATGTAAGTAGTAGTTAAAGTCATTGCGTACATACTGATGATGGGAGCCCACGCTCACTTCAGGCTTATCTGGACTGTCTAAGTATATGGGCTGGCACCAAAGTAAGATGAATATTGAATTAGTTCGCCGTTTCGTTTAGATAGGTATACCTAATTAGCAATCAAAGGCAGTTTTGGAATTGAATGTTACTAAACCCAGGGGGTAATTCGCAGCCACGATAGGGCCTCCTTAATCGCCATGATTTCCGCCTGGGAATACGTTGCTGCTGTTTAGCTCTTGGGAAAAAAACACCTGGTTTCCATTTTGGTCTGGGCGCATTCGCATAAAAGCAAACGGATATACTGCGATGCCCTACATCACTTTCCCAGTCAGTCTTAAAGGCTAGGTATACCTACCAATAGGTTTCAAAGATTTTGTTAAATTGAAGCTGGGAGAGACTGTAGCGGAAGGCAGTGTATTTTGGGATGCATTATAGTTTGTTTAGAATTGACGAGTGACCAGCAGTTTGCCTGCTGGTTACCAAACTGCTTTCATGCGATGGCCGCATTTGTTGCCACTTGCTTACAATTATATGTACACATGTCTAGCGGTAGCATGTGGAGCAATGTCTCCACCCTTCCTCTTCCAGTATTCGCAGCTTACCAGATTATTTACCATTAGATTCCTAAGAAGAGGTAAGATCGCATCACATTTAAGTGTATCTAATGCTGCATCACCCAGCTCTAAGTTGATGAGCAACTGGTTCACCATCACCAATAAACCAATCAACCGAAGTCTCAATTTCAAGCCTCATCAGTGGCTTTGTTTTGACGTTATTAAACGCTATTAAACCTATTAACTCGCGGTAGTAAAGGGAAACGGCAAGTTATTCATAAGGCAGTTTATCCCTAGGATCTTGTTTAATCAAAATGGCAAGATTATGACCGATATCCACTGACATCCTTGTAAACTGTCTTTTTGATCTTGGTGCCTCTTCTATTTTTCATTTAACATCTTCGAGAAATGTTGAAGGGCCGCAGATGTAGTTGAAATTTGTCATGCCTTTTAGTAGTCGCCGTATTGGATGCCATGGCTTATATTGTCTTATAAACGTCCTTCCGAAAAACGTCTGATCTCGCTTTGATATACGTCTTCAAGTCATTTCCTGAAATTTTCTCCTCTAAATTGCACTCTTGTTAGGAGTATAATCTTCTAGATGTGTTTATCATTTACCGTATTCTATTCCATATCCGGTGAAATATTCGTTGTTCGTTCCCGTATCCGTTGGCTGTTAGCTTAATTGTCTATAATAGGTATGCTTTGGCTGTCATATTTATCCGTTCTGATGAGGGCTGTTTTTTGTCCCTCTACAGCTGCGTCTCGAATTCGTTGATGGCTCAATAAATTTTATTGTTGGTGAGATTGTCGTCAACTTTTTGTATTTACAAATCGCCCTGAATTTTTAAACTGTAGGTACCTATTTGTACATGTTCATCTTATTGAACGTGGTGTGAAGTTGCCTCAATGTGTGTGCCCTCAATATATGCCTCAAAACCATCCTCTCGCTGATGTGGGAACAGAAGCTCAGTGGTTAGTTTGACAAATATCCAAGAGTATAAATAGAAAAGCTTCTCAATCCAGCCATTCGGACTCGCCATAAAATTTTAGATTCCTTCCATTCGTCCCTAAAATTAAAGAAGCTATAGGCCTTGGGTACCTATACGGACCTATTATTTTGATAGGAGATGCCAACATTTCAGAATTCAACACATAGACTGAATATGTACTTAATAACACTCTATAGGTATCTTATATTAACTTCTAGCTCATCACTTTATTTCAGAAAAAGCAGATCCAAATGCCTTGAAACAATCACAAAATGTCAAGTTAAAATGATGCTGGACATTTTTAGCAAACCTAAAAACAAAGCACTGTTCAATTATCGCCTACCATCTGTAGACATAAAAAAAAGAGGCAGCGCACTGAGGCCAATTTGTTGATATGGTCACTACAGAGTATAGAATCTTAAATTTAGCCAACAATGGTAGGTATCTATGGATGATGTATTTTCATCTCACCAAACTATAACCCCCCTTTTGCCCCTTTTGGGGGTCGAATTTCCCCAAATCGCTTCTTAGTACATACTCACTTTTGCCGTTATAGGAAAATTTTTCAAAAATGTCAACTTCCTAGCTCTTACTACGTAGGTATAGATGAGATAAACAAACTTGACCATGTTTCACCTACTTTACAGTCTCACACCGACTCTCAAAATTTTGACCTTCTGGGGTATTGATTTTCTTCAAAGTCGTAAACCGAATCTAAATACATTATGTTTGTATATATAATGTTTGCATCTCCTTCTCTAAACTTCAACAACTTTTCTAAACAAACATGTAAATCAACCTTTAGCTAACAATACTCAATTAGCCCATTCCAAGGGGCAATTAATTCATCTCCACCATATCGTAAACAAACAATTCAATGTGCAGCGTATACTTATACATCCGTGAGGGTTAACAATACTAAAAATGGAAAAAAAAAAACAAAAGAAAATCGTAGATACAACGAGAAAATCAACGATAATCACCAAACACCATGCTGTGCTTCCTCATCATCATTATCATCTTCGTCGTCGTCGTCATCATCATCTACTCCTTGGGGCAGTGAAAACAAACAACAACTTCAACTTCAACTACGTATCTAACATCTCTAACTATGTAGGTAGGTATGTTAATTTTCCACCCAAAACACTCTGCGCTCATAACTACCATATAGCTGTCGCTAGATTTGTACCACAAATATACACACGTTCATATGTTTGTCTCCATACGAAAAACATTCTGACCATTGACAGACCAACACTCAACCAGCATACTGAAGAAAACAGCCTGAGGACAAATGGCATAAACGGCAGCCTTCGGACCGTGTTAATTTCAAATTCAAAATTTGAACATGAAAAGTCGGCGGGTGGTGATTCGTTGGTTGTATACATCATGTCACAAGTCACATTGGGCCGGCCGGCAGTTGCGTTGCAGCGCCTCAAAGGAAGAACAAAATGTTTTTAGAGTCAATTCGGGAAACAATGCGGCAGATTATACAAACACATACCTGTCAGTACCGTATCGAATCGCCTAAATTTGCACTCGATGCTGTATCTGTTTTTAATGATCCTTATACGGGAATTCCAAATCAGACTCGAATATTGTACTCTTTTACAAGTGCACAATAGAATCAAGGTCTACTGCGTTGACTTTTAGATATCTATCAGATACTTAGGACTCAATGCAGTTATCAACTTTAGATAGATAGATAGATAGATAGATAATTGATTTATTATTTCTTTTCTTGTTTGTGTTACAAAGTTAATTTCACAAAAAATCTATAAGCATAGCATTGCGGTCTGCTTGATTGACATTTTTATACGTTTAATAACAAATGTGCTTTCTAAAATTTAAAGTTGAATGTAAAAATTACATATATAAAATTAAAAACAAAATAAAAAAAAAAATCTAAAGTAATATTTGCTTGGTTTATGATCTTGTCAACTTAAAAGTTTTCATTCATGATTCTATCTCGGTAGATTATTGCTGATCTATAATAATAAAAAAGTTGTTCAATATCACTTTCGCAGTTAAGGAACGCTAGAACTTCTTCTTTGGATTTAGTATTGCTACCTAAAAAGTGTCTTCGTGCGTTTCTTTAAAAATCGGACATCTCCCAATGAAATGGATAACATCTTCCCTCTCATATAGGTTACAAAGGCTGCAGTAGATTGGTAGGTCAGGGCGATGCGGGATATAGTTTAGCCGTATAAGTTCTCCTCTCATTTTAAATAAAGCCGATATTATTTCTTTACTGATGTTGCTGTTCTTGAAGTAATTCTTATCACACAAATTATGATTTAAAATGCTGTATGTAGATCTGTGTACTGACGATGTAGCCATATTTAGACAATCTTTTCTGTACTGTTCATCCACTTTCGCAATGATGTTATAGAGTACATCCTTGGAATATCTTCCTGTTCCATCTATAAAGTTGAATTCTATTCCGCCATACGTTGCAAGCTCCTCTAATTTCCTAGAGCACAGTGTTTTCCTTTCAATTGTCCTCATTGCAATGTTTTTCGGAAGTCTGGTATCAGGCATATCTAGAACTCTAATGAGGTAATCAGTAGGTATGCAGTTTTAATGTTTTTATGAATAGTGGTGATAATCCCGTTTCAATGTTTATCATATAATTTGGCGTTGTACCTGGTAAACTGAAAGTTCTTTTGATGAAATACCTTAGCAGTTTCTCCACTGTTTCGTACTGGTTGTATCCCCAAGATTGTGCTGCATACATCATTATTGATTCAGCTACGACTTGAAAGATTTTGTATTTCACGTAATGGTCGATGAGATTATTCGAAAAACATCTCTTCCAGGTTGCTCCTATGGCACTTTTTGCTTTTATTAGTCTGTCTGTTAGGTGAGGTTCCATATTGAGATTACAAGTTATAATCACTCCCAGATACTTGTATTGTTTCACAGTTTCGATGGGCTGTCCATTGAAATGCCTGTTGGATCACACAAACACACCATACTCACCAAGAACAACAAACATCGCATTCATCGCCAAATGAACCTAAGCCTTAAACAACTTACCTATGTACATTAATACTTACACTCTTATTTAATTTGCTAACTTACAATGTATCATACTCATACACATTCATTGAATTCAAACGAAACATTTAAAAATTAGCGCCCAAAAACCAATGTTCGCCATATTTTTCTATTTGCTCTTTGTACTAAAAACTTAAAAACTGAATTTTCTATTGTACTAAATAACTCTCTTTACTAATCCAATGTGAAATAAAAATCATTATGATTGGTGATCTTGTCGTTGGCACCAGCAGTGGAGAAAAGCTTTTATTTCGTCTCACTATACTTAGTCGCTTTCGCTGTTCTTCGCTCGAATTACTATTTGGTAAAAGATTAGATTTCGATTTCGACTTTTCGATCGTATGAAAGTCTCGTTTCGATTAATTTCTGGTAAAAGATAATAGCTATATCGCATCTTCGAACTTCGCAAAAGATAAATCAATCCGAGGGAATTTTATTGCAACAATTTTCGAAGCAAATTTTTCCCAAGGAGCAATCGGAAAATTATTCGATTGTACATTTTGGCGACCGTGACAGGACACTTCGGTAAAAGTGTTTCGGTAACACGTTAAAACAGTGTCCTTTGAACATTTCTCATTTGAAAAAGTGCGAAAAAATAACAAAATTATCGTTGAAAATCGGGCAAGTGGCATACCGGTTACGGGAAAATAGACAATTTCGCAAACGGTAACGGTAACGGTACGCGTAAGTGCAAGTGTGAAGGCAGATTCCAGTTATCCAGGCCATCAAAGGAAAGGACCCGCACCAGACACAAAGAGGGAACAACCATCACCATTCGCTACTGGAAGAAATACGCCTAATTGGACTTGGAGGGCTTTAAAAAGCAATTAATTTGGATTTTAAAAAGGGGAATAAGTATCAAAACTTCCCTCTCAGGTATGTGCTTAATTTCATTATTCGAACGTGCGCTAAAAATTAAATCAGTCAACTGTTGCAACCTATAAAGAATTAAAATCAAGTTCAAATGCTATACCTGATCATATAAACGCACTTTCGACATAAAAGAAATAATTTTGCATGCAAAGTAGTTAAGTACTGTAGGTATCTTACTCATTTTTGTGAAACAATATGCATAATTCGAAATACATATCTTCGACAATTAAATTATAAACGATCACCTTCATCAATAAGCGCATAAAGCCATCGCTGATCATACAATCCACACAGTCAATTTAAAATCCATACACTCAACGAAATCAGAAATATAATTTCGAACTCTCTCTGATTGCACTCGCTCTATAAAAGCTTTCGCACACACATACCCACACCCACGCTTTCTCTATCGTCGTTGTCGCCCGGCCTACACCTTCCACTTGCACTCTTCGTTCGTTCGATTTCGATCATAATTTCCTAATACATAGTTATTCGCTTCAATCAACTTAATTACTCTCATCATCGCTCGATAGTCGACGCTCATCGTTTGTATAATAGCATAGGTCATCGTAGGTTCCACAAACTGCATAAAAGCTTTCGTCGTTGCATCTCCTTAGATTTGCATTTGCATGTACCTACATTGATCTTCATTCGCCGTTAACGTCATCTCTCATTATCCACTTGATTGAGGAGTTTTGCTGTTGATTTAATAAGCTGGGAAATTCGCTCTTCATTTTGTTGCTGTTGCTGCTGCTGTTGTTGGTGTTGCTGTTGTTGCTTTTGTTTCTGTTGTTGCTGATCATCGCTGCTCTGAGGAGATTAACATCGCGCTTACCATTTTCATCGTGTTCTATAAAAAGCTTTCAAATTACTTACATCGAATAGCTTCCGCCGTTTAGACAATTTTCGCTGTATAAAACAAATTTTATTTCTTGTAAATTAGATAGCTTGGGCGTATCGATAAAAAGCTCAACTCATCTTTCGATTGTTTACATTTTTAATAAACAAATACTCATTGTCATGTCTCTGGAGGGTTTGAAAACGTCTCGCGCCTCCACCAAAGGAAGCATATCGAGAATAAAGACACTGATTGAAACGAAAACCTTGACGCCGACAGAACTAGAATGCCGTTTAGGTATTGTTGAATCATATTTTAAACAGGCAATGTCTTATCAAACTCAAATTGAGGGCTATGAACCATTTGATACAGGCCGTAGTGAATTGGAAGAGGTTTATGTTTCAACCAAATCTAAAATACTGTCGCAAATGGGCCATGAAAGAAGAAGTAGTCATGGCGGTTTAGAAACAACTATATCCATACCTCAGTCAATAAATCATTTACCATACGCCAAGCTGCCACGATTCAGTGGACAGTACTCCGAATATAAGAACTTTATGAATACGTTTAAAAAGCGTGTTCATAGCGATACAACTCTTTCAAAGATTGAAAAATTCAACCACCTGCTTAATTGTTTAACTGACCAAGCGTTAGGAACAGTTAAAACATTCCAAATTACGGAAGAAAATTATGACAAAGCACTGGAGAGACTAAAGGAACGTTACGATAACGATTGCCTGATTTTTCTGGAATATATTTCACAATTGTTCGAGTTGCCTAAAGTTCAAAAAACCTCTGCTTTTCATTTGCGAAATCTCGTTGACAATGTTTCTGCAATCTTTAATTCGCTACAATCGATTGGAACAGAATCCGAAATATGCAATGCGATTATAATTCACATTGCAATGTCAAAGGCGGATCCAGAATCCCAAGCAAAATGGGATGAACAACTTCAATACGACAAACTTCCCAAATGGGATCAGTGTTCAGAAGTTTTAAGTCGGCGATGCCAATATTTAGAGGCTCGTGAAAGCAAAACAATTCGCTACGATACGAGCAAGAAATCGGTCAACAAACCAAAAATGGTTCAATACGACTTCGGCGAAAGAACTTCACTTGCAGTTACACAACAATCTTGTACATTTTGCAAGGATGGCTCGCACACCATTACCAGTTGTTCAACTTTTTCCCGGTTATCTATTCATGACCGTTTCACAAACATAAAGAAGCTCGGTCTATGCATAAATTGCCTTCGAAAAGGACACAATGTGTCCAAATGCACATCGACATACAAGTGTAAAGTGTGCAAGCAATCACACCACACTATGCTTCATCGGCCAAGCCAATCAGCAAGCATTTCAACTTTACCGGAACCATCCACTTCCTCCTCTCATTCGTCAGCGGTTGTTAACTCTGCAGTGGGAAGAGAACTGGCTCAAGTCATATTAGCTACAGCCATAGTACTTGTAAAAGACGGTTCAGGAAGTTTCCAGCTAGGGCGAGTTCTTTTAGATTCTGGTTCCCAGGTTAATATGATCAAGGAACATTTCGCTAGGACCCTAGGCCTGCGTACCAAAACAAAAAATATTGAAATTCAAGGAATCGGTATGACTGAAACAAAGGTTGGTTGTACTACTCAAACTACGGTACGGTCCAGGTACTCACCATTTGAGCTGTCGTTAGAATTCTTAGTTTCGCCTTCAATCACTGGCTACCAACCCGATCCGTCACTGAACATCGACAATTGGAATCTTCCTAGAAATTTAGAATTTGCGGATGAGCAATTCAATCGATCGGCGGCAATAGACATGCTTTTAGGAGCAGAAACCTTTTTCGACTTATTACTGGTAGGTCAAATAAAACTGGGATCTGGGCTACCGTCGCTTCAAAATACTCGTTTAGGATGGATTGTATCGGGGAAGTATAGATCCTTAAACACCAATCAAAGAAGAACTTGCTGTATTAGCTCAACTGACAGTCGGCTTGATGAATTTGTGGAAAGATTTTGGGAACTCGAAGCAGTTACGGGAAGGAAATCAAAATGGACTGACGAACAAATGGAATGCGAAAAGCACTTCAAGGAATCGGTGGAGGAAGTAAGCAGCGGAAGGATCATGCTGAAATTACCCTTCAAACAAGACCCATCTCTTCTTGGCGAATCATACAATACTGCTTTTCGTCGCTTCCTATCGTTAGAGCGTAGGTTGTCGAAGGACGAAGCATTGAAACACTCATACCAAGAATTCCTACAGGAATATGAAACACTAGGGCACATGTCATTAGTAAAAAACCCAGATCTTAGTCGACCTCACTATTTCTTACCTCATCAATGTGTTCTACGACCGAATAGCTCGTCAACCAAATTGCGAGTCGTATTTGACGCCTCGTGCCGTACCTCCTCCAACATTTCGCTCAACGGAATCCTAATGGTAGGTCCAACCATTCAGGAAGACCTATTCCTTATCCTACTTCGGTTTCGACTGCACAGATTCGCTCTTACAGCCGACATTGTAAAAATGTACCGGCAAATATTGGTGAATCCCGACCACCGTAGGTTTCAATATATCCTATGGAGGGATACCGAGAAAACTCCAATTAAAACCTATGCCCTGAATACGGTCACTTATGGGACCTCATCGGCACCATTCATGGCTATTCGATGTCTCAAATATCTAGGTGACAAATATGAGTCACAGTACAAGCTTGGAGCAGAAGTACTTCGAACAGACTTCTATGTAGACGACTTAATTACTGGAGCGGACGATATCGAAACTCTAAAACGCAAACAAATTGAAGTCATATCTATTTTGAGATCAGCAGGGCTGGAACTTTCGAAGTGGCACAGCAACTTTTCATCGATTTCAAGTGATCACATTGGAAAGGATCTAAATATCAACGAGTCTAACGTCACAAGCACGTTAGGTAGTGTTTGGAATTCGCTCGATGACAATTTTTATTTTTCGTATAACCCAACGAAAGTCTACACTTCATTTACAAAAAGAAAGATTTTATCTGTAGCGTCGTCACTCTTTGATCCATTAGGTCTTTTATGTCCAATAATCGTTAAGGCCAAAATCATATTGCAAAGGTTGTGGATGGAAAAGATTGACTGGGACGCAGCCATTCCACAGTCAACCGATACAGAATGGAGACAATTCATGAGTGATTTGCACTCTATCCAAAATATACCAGTTCCGAGATATGCCCTGGCTCCTTCCAAGAAGAGTGTCCAAATCCACGGATTTTGTGACGCATCTATTATCGCGTACGGATGCTGCATCTACATTCGAACAGTCGACTGTGAGGGTTCTGTTTCAGTTAGATTATTGGTAGCGAAGTCGAGAGTAGCGCCATCTAAGAAAAAACAAGTTCCACGTCTCGAACTATGCGCTGCACATCTTTTGGCAAAACTTTGGTCAAAAATTCAGCCTACTTTCCAAGAGTCAAACTTGGAAGTATATTTTTGGACAGATTCGTCGGTAGTTCTGCACTGGATTTACACTCATTCTTCCAAATTAAGTACTTTTGTTGGGAATCGGGTTGCGGAGATACAGGAGGTAACTAGCGGTATCAACTGGAGACACGTACCTACAGAACTTAACCCAGGAGATATCTGCTCCCGTGGATGCACTGTCGAAGAGCTTCAAAATTCGATATGGTCAGGTGGACCTTTATTTTTATTACAATCGCCGGAAAACTGGCCCTCAAATCCAAATATTCCACTTTCGTCGGAGGAATTAACAATGGAAACGAGAAAAACAGCATTGGTAGGCAGTAAAATCGTCGATAATGATTTACTCAGAATAGTAAATAATTGCAGTTCATATACAAATCTTTTACACATTTTCGCATATACCCTACGATTCATTTCACGTATGAAAAAATCCAAGGTTGAGAACACGATAGTTTGCAGTGCCGAAGAGCTTGAAATGGCATTTTACAAAATCACTTGGCTTGAACAAAGCAACCACTTTGCCGAAGAAATCAAGCTACTCGAGACCGGCAAAGATATCAAAAGTTCACTAAAGCATCTCAGCCCATTTCTGGACACTTCTAAAGGATTTCCAATACTTCGAGTTGGAGGGCGGTTAGAAAATTCAACGCTTCCTGAGCAACACAAGCACCCTGTTTTGTTGGCGAAAAATTCTACTTTGGCTACTTGTCTTGTTCGTCATCTGCATAGGAAGAACTTTCACGCCGGACCAAAAGCCCTCGTTGCACTTCTTAGACAAAAAGTCTGGATTATAAACGCAAGATACTTAGCCCGCGAAATCGTTCACAGTTGCGTCCATTGTGTCAGATACAGACCCAAGCTTCTACAGCAAGTAATGGGCAACCTTCCGAAAGAAAGGATCACCGCTGCTAGACCGTTTCAACGATGTGGGGTGGATTTCTGCGGACCTATATATACCTACCATAGGGTTCGTGGAAAGGTTCCTTACAAAACGTACGTTGCCGTTTTTGTGTGTTTTGTTTCTAAAGCCGTTCATCTAGAACCGGTATCCGATCTTACAACAGAGGCTTTCATCGCGGCATTAAAACGCATGATAAGTCGTCGAGGGCTACCGACAGACATATTTTGCGACAATGCAACAAATTTTGTTGGAGCTAACTCAAAGCTGACAGAGTTGCATACCATGTTGTTTCACAAAACCTCTCGAGATACACTTGTTGATTTTTGTAGTAATGAACAAATTAATTTTCATTTTATCCCTCCTAGGGCACCTCATTTCGGAGGCATCTGGGAAGCCGCTGTGAAGGTGGCTAAAGGACATCTGCTTCGAACTCTACACAACACGAAGCTGTCATTCGAAGAACTCGCTACTGCACTCTGCGAGATAGAAGCCGTGATGAATTCTAGGCCCATAACAGCGCTGTCGAACAACCCGAACGACTACGAGGCATTGACACCAGGTCATCTGCTTATTGGCTCAGCACTCAAAGCAATTCCTGAACCGCCAGACGATGCTCCGAACACATGTGCCTTGCAGTACTGGCGTCGCATCCAAAACGTAAAAACGCACTTCTGGAAGCGTTGGACCGATGAGTATTTACAAGAGCTGCAGCAACGAACGAAATGGTCTTCGAAAAATCCCAACCTTGAAGCTGACTCGATGGTCATCATCCACGATGACAACACACCCCCGCAAAAATGGTTGCTGGGAAGAATCCAAAGGACAATTCCTGGCAATGACGGAAACGTGAGGGTAGCGGAAATTCGAACACCAAGAGGAATAATCAAGAGACCGATCCACAAGGTGGCCGTACTTCCGTGTTGAAACCGTGTGCTTTCAAAGAGGGCGGAATGTTGGATCACACAAACACACCATACTCACCAAGAACAACAAACATCGCATTCATCGCCAAATGAACCTAAGCCTTAAACAACTTACCTATGTACATTAATACTTACACTCTTATTTAATTTGCTAACTTACAATGTATCATACTCATACACATTCATTGAATTCAAACGAAACATTTAAAAATTAGCGCCCAAAAACCAATGTTCGCCATATTTTTCTATTTGCTCTTTGTACTAAAAACTTAAAAACTGAATTTTCTATTGTACTAAATAACTCTCTTTACTAATCCAATGTGAAATAAAAATCATTATGATTGGTGATCTTGTCGTTGGCACCAGCAGTGGAGAAAAGCTTTTATTTCGTCTCACTATACTTAGTCGCTTTCGCTGTTCTTCGCTCGAATTACTATTTGGTAAAAGATTAGATTTCGATTTCGACTTTTCGATCGTATGAAAGTCTCGTTTCGATTAATTTCTGGTAAAAGATAATAGCTATATCGCATCTTCGAACTTCGCAAAAGATAAATCAATCCGAGGGAATTTTATTGCAACAATTTTCGAAGCAAATTTTTCCCAAGGAGCAATCGGAAAATTATTCGATTGTACAATGCCATCTCTCGTTTCTACATAATCTGCCACCAGATCTCTTTTTAAAATTCCAGCAATTTCTATTCCGCCCGGGAGAAAGTCTACAAGGTCGTCTATGTAAATGGCAAAGAGATTCGGGCTAAGTGCACATCCTTGCCTTACTCCTGATGTTGATTCGAACCACTCCGAAGTCTCGATTCCACTCCATACTGCTGATTGGTTTTTGTCATAGATGTTTTCGATAATCTTTCCAAACCTGTGACTCATTCCGGCGTTGTATAGCTTACAAATTAGAGTTATCTACTTTATAAACTTGTTACCAAGGACGCTCCACAGGTTTTGGCTGTTAAGTCGTCATTCGCGGCTGTCTTATTGGATGTAAACTTAAAAAAAATTCGTAGTAAGAACTTTGGCAACTAAAACTTCAAACAGAAGCCGTGTAGCACTACTAAGCTAGTAACCGTCACTTAGATACTGCCCGTCATGCCCGTGCACACCTTTTCATCGGCATTATTGTCATATCTTACAGCAAGTCACTAGACAGTGTGACTTGTACTCGTATGGCCGTTGAGATTGTAAGCTCTTGGGAGTGGCAGTATATACAGCAGGTAGGCATATTAGAGTATAGAGTGTGTGTATTGAAACATATTTGGAGAAACGGCGGTGCTTGTAGACTTTTGTAATACTCGTAGTTCGACCCCCAAGTGCCCATTATAGTGACCAATGATGATAACATTTTAAACGACATCGTCTGGGAGAGTGAAATGGTGACGTTCTTGAGCTCATATTTTCGCCCAGCATACCCTTCATAGGACCATCAGTTGGTCGGGTAAGGACGCATCTGATTTGTCGGTGCGGTATTTGCAGCTTTACAAAAATGAAACCTTCATCACCTCCTATTCTGTCATTTTTTTTGAATAAGAATCTTGCAGAACTGAAAAGTACCGATAAAAAGAACGTACAGGAAACTGCTGCAGACAGCGCCCTTCGGTTAAGCCAGAGCAAAAGCTGGAAATACAGCCTGACGGGTCATGCACAAATTCTGAACAAATGCACGGGCAATGCATGATGTATGCACGGACTACACTACTCCCCGATTAGATTTCAAAAGACCATGTACCACGTGTTTCCCCAGCAGGGACGAATGGTACGAAGACCAACCGATACCCATCGGATCAACCATACCTATCTATACGGATGGATCAAAGATGGAGGTCGGCGTTCTGGCGGGTTTCTACTCCCAGCATCTCGAACAAGGCTATTCAATTCCACCAGACTTCTTGACTACAGCAGCGCATTCCAAACTGAGGCCCCTATTGTGAGTGTCGATAGTTGATCGTTGATCGATCGACAACTGTGATTGTCGTTTGCGATTCATATTTGACAGTCGCTTGTAGTCAAATGTCTGGTCGATGCTTTCTCTTGGAAGTGAAAACATTTTGTGCGTAAGAATAGCTAAAATCAATCGACAATTGTCGTGACGATCGCTGATCGACAATCACAATAAGGGCCTGAGATACTGCTAGTGCCAACAGCTGCGAAACAGGTTGCAATGATGGCAATATTTACCTCATGAGGATATCACCATTTTGCATTGACAGTCAAGTGGTGATAAAAGCGATTTCTGCCGTTGAGTTATAATCGAAGCTTGTAAGTCGCAGCTGCTAAGACCTATACGGGTTTTCGTAGGTAGCACAAAGTAAGACTATGCTGGGCACAAAGGTGTGTCTGGAAATGAGAAAGCTGATGAAGTGGTAAGACGGGGGTCCTTCCTTGAACTAAACCAGGCCGACACCACAATTATGATCCCGACAGGTCCATTAATGACCTACTTAAATTTGTGAATAGCTACTTTCGTAGGTTTTTCATAGGTTTCCAGTGTGTGCACGTATACAGGGGCCAGATTATGTAAGACGAAAACGATCGAACGTTTTTAAATTCTGACGAGCTATTTCGGATGCAGCATCTTCACACAGTAGCTGGACTTATTGTGGCATCCGGAATATCTGCCCTGGTATACCTTCGTCCTCATGAATAGAACCAGGTGGATAGTGTGTCAATGTA
The DNA here is from genome assembly GCA_955612985.1 of Cheilosia scutellata. Classification (NCBI taxonomy): domain Eukaryota; kingdom Metazoa; phylum Arthropoda; class Insecta; order Diptera; family Syrphidae; genus Cheilosia; species Cheilosia scutellata. The sequence continues at coordinate 84,943,421 of OY015313.1, forward strand.
TAACAACCGTTTCCAGAAAAGGTGTAGTGAAGGTTACATTTGTGCCAAATATCTTATACAAAAAGCTTACTTCTTCTTCTTATTTTGGCATTTAAATCGCCCCAATATGGTTTTGAGTTCATTTAATCAGAACAGCGTTCATTGGTAGTTTTGTATTCTACCTATCTTTCTTCGTCTCTTTTACTCAAGACGACTCATATCGTTCTTAGAAGTGAAGTGCGCCATACTACATCGATTTCCAATTCAACAACTTTAACTCTAAGTGCCCAGCTGTACGATCATAAGAATGATTTTTTGTTGTATTTTCCAATACCGTCCACATTTTTAGCGAAGTTCCAAAATTTCAAACTTTAGCTCCCTAATTGTCAAGAAATAGTATTTGGAATGTTCTTTTGTAAAAACAATTTATTTGCAAAAAAGGTATAGAAAGTTGCCTATGTCATTCTTTAGATCCCAGACTTATCTTATCTAATCTAACCTATAGCACAGGTCTGGTATAAAATAAATAAATAGTTGACACAACAGGCGTGTAGACTCCCTAGGCCTAGATTCTCACAAGTGTGATTTTTTATTTTGGAATGGAAGTGACCTACAATTTTATGCCCAGTCCGAAAACGGCTGAATTGAGAAGCTTTTTGAGGACAGTTATACTCTCGGATGTTAGTCAGACGTTCGCGAGATGTGGCGCAGTGGAAAAAAACCTTAAGACGTAATTTGTGTTTTTCCGGGGATCGAACCTGATATCCCTCGCATAGTAGGCCAGCACACTAACCACTGAGCCCTGCGTCTGGTCTATTGGTGGGTAATACATGACTTTTGGACCAGAGTCGTTTAGGTCTATACGATTTCCTATCTTATTTCCTCACAGAGCAACATGCTAATTAAATCGCTTAGGAGAGTTTACGATAACCTTTTTGACATACATCTGTGGTACTTATTGAGCTTAGTACTGGAATATGACACTTTCAGTTGGGAGTTTCCATGCATGTCATGTAGATTTGTAAGCGAGCCAGAAACAGGAATCATTGCAACGACAATTTCTGAGACATCTAAAATCTAGTAGGTATGTTCAAGCTTAATTTCAGATTTTTTCATTCTTATGTGCTAAATCTTAATATGACTCCAATTGTTCTTAAAAAAAGCCGAAACAATCTTAAAGTATGATTGAAACACAAATAAGGGACAAAACAATCTTATTTCAAGCTTGTTCGTGATAGAAACAAGCGCTAAAATGTCACAAAAGAATAAAATCCAGATACTCTTACATGATCTAAGGTTTAGATCTTTTATACCCAAAATAAATTTGTTTCAGGCATAATGTGAGAACCACATTTTAAAAATATTTGCGAAACAGGATTGAAGTAAGATTTTTAAGCTTACTAAAAATTTCAAAAGAAATTTTTTGGGTCTTGTTTTAAGAATTTTCGAGTTTAATTTAAGTTGCCAACGTCCAAAACGTAGCCTTTGTATTCTTAAGATAAGAACGAACATTCTTAAATCGATCCCGAAACGGAATTTTTTGGTCTTGAAAAAACGAGCTCAAAATAAGATTTTTGCACTTGAAATAAGATTTTCCGAGATTACCATACTTTCGTCAACGAACGAGCTTGATCTGACACTGATATTCTTGATTTTAGCTCGTTTTTCCTCTGAGTGAATAAGATTTTCCGAGATTACCATACTTTCGTCAACGAACGAGCTTGATCTGACACTGATATTCTTGATTTTAGCTCGTTTTTCCTCTGAGTGTAGTCATCATAAGTCGACTTGAATTGTCTGTATTCAAATGGTTCTGAACGCGAAAACTAACTTGAATTGTGGGTATGTCACTTCTTAACAATTATATTATTTTTCTCAAGGGGTTCTTATACTGGGGTTCTACGTCAGGGTAGTTGTCAAATCACGCTCTCCGATGACCCAATAGAAATGTCAAAACTGAATACTCCCCGGACACATGTTGGCACAAATAGATGTCAACTTAATATAGTAGGTCGAGAAATTCTTGACTTGAATCGTCGCGGTGTTGTCGACATAAACGTCAACCGAAAAAAAACTGTACACGAGACTCGTCTAGCCCTACGAAAACTCAGCAACATGAAGATAGAGAGGTGACTTACTAAACTAGATTCATGAACGCCCTATCATTATGTATAAATAGACGAATTTGTATGGAAAGTCTTTCGAATAAAATGATCTGTGGTCAAAAATGTTTCTCCAACCATAAAACTCTTAAAAACCACTTATCATTTCAAAATATTATAGCCATTAGAAACGGAATGGTATTTCGACATTATATTTCTGGTCGATTTATTCAGCCTTTGACTTGAAAACGTATAGCCACAACCTATACGGTATCAGAACTTTAATTAAACAAACTCTTAAGAAAAGACCACGTTTGTTGAAGAATTATTTAAAACTCAGCATGGATTCCCCCGGTCTTGAAGCTCTCTAAGACATCTATCACTATCACTACACCACATATCTCCATGCAATGTACTGTACTTTCTACAGTTAACCACAACCTCCCCCATCATGTCTCATGTCCACTATATAACAACAACTCACTTCAATGTTCCGCCCCTACAATAATTGTCGAAGTTATTTCACCAACTGACATACAATTCTAAATTCTCTCGGCCATGTCTGGAAAAAAAACAAAAACACCCATATACCCAAAGACATGCGGAAATGATGCATTCCGAATTTAATTTAAATACCATTTACCACACACTGACATAAGTAAATAAATCCTCTTGGCCAAAACATTCAGGCTAAGTTGTCCTGTCGTCCTGCCTCTCTTTTTGGTCTCACAGAGAAAAGGTAGGAAAACCTTTAGAATTCGACCAACTTAATCCACTTTATAACTGGATAATTATACTTGAAACTGAAAACTTGTGGACGAGGACAAAACTTTACCATGAACAAGTTTACATTCTATTTGCAATTTTGCATATACGGTATAGAGGACACTGTCCAGTGTTTAGTGTCCAGGTCCACCACTACCGCCATGAAACAAATAACGACACACTCTGGTTTTATGGGTCAAACTTGTATACCTGAGATTCTTAACTATATACCCACCAAAACGGGTATGGCATCGTCAAAAGGACGACCTGACCTAGATATATAACTTTGGTTTCTCCGTAAAACTTTATATCATGGCTATAAGTGTAAAATAAAGAAAACTTCCAAAAACTTCAAATAAATAGTTTGCATGGTGGACAAAGGACCTACTGTCATGGTCGACGGGTACGGTTATGGTAAATAAAATCAACTAAAAGTCGAAAAATAAAATAAATTTATATATACTCCACCCAAAAGAGAGAACCTAAATAATTGGCGATGACAAAATCTTTTCACAACTATACAAGTACATCCTCAGGCAAAAAGGAAAACTTGATGACACATCATCATACACATCACCAGACAGAGTCACTATATGAATAATGCATCTGATACGAAAAAAAAATACTGCACACAACGAAGAAGGAGTATTGCATATATGACCATCAAGTGGACCGCTCGAGTTCATATAAAATATTTTCTGACATCTCTCCGGTTTGGGGTAGACAACGAGGGGTGGCGACACACCAATGGTTTGATTTGACAGCAAATCCACCCACACCTCGTCGAGTATGCACTGTTTCAATCGTCTCATCATCATCATCATTGGGTTGGAGTTTTTGGTATATATGCGGATGCACCGACTCTCATCATTTTGTCAGATGAAAATGAGTGTAAAAACAACTGGGAAAAATTGTCACAACATTTTTTTTGGTGATTTGATATTTTTATTTTATTTTTAGTTGCAATTTCAACTTGACTTTGGAATATTTTTATGACTTAGATGCAACCAGAGGATAATAAACTTTATTGGAGTTGACATTTTGAGGTCAAGCTGTCATGTGAAGATGCCTAAGTGGATTAAGTAGCTATATCTACTCTGGTCGTCTGTGGCTGCAAGTTAATTCACTGAGGGAACTATGAGAGATTCCAATTATTCACTTTTGGAAAGCTGTAAAAGGCTCCAAAAGGCCTAAAATCCCCGGACCGCCAATTAAAATAAATCAAAATGAATGCGTAAGGGCAGAAAAAGATAAAGCGGTTGTTTTTGCAGCGCATCTGAAAGAAACGTTTAAACCGTAAGATGGTCAAGTGGTTAACGATAGATAACAACGATGGGACTGAACTAATATCTGACGATTCAACACTGCAACGATAACAGAACTAAAACATGAGATCGAGGATCTTAAACCATAGAAAGCCCCGGGCTATGATTTGATCACAGGAGAAGTTATTAAAGTGTAGCTTCCGGCCCGGCAGATCGACTATAGACCAAATTTTCACACTGAGGCAAATCCTGGAAAAGACAGACGAATTTCAAGTCGAAACTCACCACCTATTCATCGACTTCAAAGCCGTGTATGATAGCTCGAGAGGAGCTCTGCACCCATTCACCTCCGATAAAGGGGATCCAATCCAATCTCGTATACTGGAGGTGTCAACACGGAAGGCACTATCGTCAACAGATCCGTCCAGCTGCTGGGCTATGCGGACGATAATGACATAATCGGTAGCTCCCAGCGTGCCGTGATAGAAGCGTTCACGCCTCACGGCGATTGAAGAACAGGTGAAATCCGTTGGCCTTGAAATAAATGAGGACAAGACAAAGTACATGCTATCAACAAACAAACAAGTATCTGTCCACCGCCTAGGACAAAACGTCACTATTGATAGCAACAACTTCGAGGTAATTAAGGAGTTCACCTAAACCTCAGAGCAAACATTAACTCAACGAATGACACCCTAGTGGAGATCCGGCGAAGAATTACCCTAGGAAACCGTTGCAACTTCGGTTTGGCAAAACAACTGGGTTCAAAACTCCTGACTCGAAGGACGAAATGTGTGCTCTACAAAACCCTTTTCCTGCCAGTTCTACTTTTTGGCGCCGAGTGCTGGACGATAAGCAAGAAGGGAGAGCTGACACTGGGCTCCTTCGAAAGAAAAATACTTCGGCGGATTTTTGGTCCTGTGTGCGAGGAGGGTGAATGGAGGAGAAGATACAACCTCGAACGCTATGAGCTGTACCAAGATGTGGATGTAGTCCAAAAAGCCAAAACACGTCGACTACATTGGCTCGGCCACATCGAGAGAATGGACAATAATGCTCCAGCTAAGAGGATATTCGCATCCCAGCTCCCAGGTACGAGAAGACAAGGAAGATCGAACCTCCGACCAAGCCATCGCGGATGCCAGAGCGTTTGGTCTGGACAACTGAAAGCATCGCGCCCGAGCCCCGAGATCGTAGAGGATGGAAGGATGAGAGCAATTTATTGCGCCGACTACAAAGAACAAAACCTTTTGATTTGGCGATATAGGGATTAACCGCCTCTAAATTGCGAATATGCAGGATCTTTCATTGAAGAGTAACCTGTCAAAAGTTTTCCTTTCGTGATAGAAAAATTGCTTGATAAGTTATATCTTAGTTGTAGTATCTACAATTTATATCGAAGGGTGGTGTTTTTAGACAGTAAGAATCTGACACGACTATAAAGTATGAGCACGCGTTATTCTCATAGTAAAAAATGAAATACCTACCATAACGATGATGTGAGGTCTGTTTAAAAAAAACAACTGCGCCCTGGACGTTATTTCAAAATGGATTTGGGCGTTATTACCTACGTCATAAAATGAATTGAAGAGCGGCCTCGCCCTTCGTTAAAATGTACTCGTGGATTCGTGAAAAAAACCGCATTTGCTCTTTCTGGGCCATAATAAAGTCCAAATCTGTATTTAAGAAGCTGCTCGTTAATCTGTCATTCGCGTCATGCGTGTCATACCCTTTGAGGAGTGACACAGTTCGAAGTAGTGCATTACTATTTAAATCCCATTCTTTGGGAGATGCCAATTTGTCTTTTTTGCCTCTATCGGGTCTAATCTTCTATATGGTCCTGGCAGATACCTATTACTTGTGTTTCCTTTTTCTGTATCTTCAGCTCTTTATCTACATAGAAACATGTGGAGTTTCAATATTCCTCATGCAGATTATTGTGACGATATTATTCGGTAAGGTTTATGATTTATGAAGTAAGGTACAAATTCACCTCCAGTCCGCCAAGCTTCCTATGAATCTTGCAGGTTATCTTCCCTTGGTTTTGGTTTCTCTGCTATAGCGTTGTCTGAAAATTTCATTATCTTCCTTTCCAACCGAGAACAGCTAATTCTGCTACTGTCCGATAGGAGTTATTTCTTGACACCTCGGCCTAGATCTTACGTCGGAATCGGCACGGAGGGATATTATGTGAATGTGAAACTGTCATAAGAAGTTTTCGTCTTTGGCGCTATACAGTCATGGGTTGGACCTGGGCCTCCTCAACAAACAAACGCCTCTCCAGTTAGCCCGATCGTTGGCTGTTTGAGGTCCCACTCCACTTGTGCTTGTGTTGAATCGAAGACATTACCATTAGTCTATACTCAAACCAGCATTGATCTTTGCAGTTTTTCCAGATGCAGGCTTCACCTGCTGCCAGTATGTATGTGCATTTTTTTATCAACTTCACTCCCAAGTACTTAACTCAATTTGTTTGGGATTATTGCCTCTTGTCAGCAGGACTATCTCTGTCTTTTCTATTACTATGCTAAATCCATGATCTCGGTTCCAGGGTTGGACGCCGTCTCATAGATCGGTTCAACCGTTTTTGGGCATTTGAGTAGCCGAAAAGGGAAGTATTTTCGGGCATGTTCATTTTAAGGATTCCATCAAATTATGTATTTCATAAGTCAGATCCAAGTTTGAGCCAACATGCGGCACCAGCGGTAATTTCCTTTGCTCACCTTCCTTTTGTGGTATCACAAACATATTCTCTGTCTCGGAGGTAACTTTTCATCATCCGTGAGACATCTTGATGAACGTATAAAGAGTTCTCCATGGCGTTTAGCATGTCACTACACCTAGTGGAGTTAAAAGCGTTTCTTACGTCTAAAGTTGGCCAAAACATGACCATTTTTTGGGTGGCAGCACTCGTGGTGAGTGTTCTTTCGTAACTTATGTTCTTTAGGATATAGATCATCTGTCGTCAGAACTGCTGCCGAAATTCGTGGCTTGAGCACCTAAAAGTTTCCCCATCAGCCGAATCAAGCGAACATAGAATCCTATAGGCAGATGGGGTGTTTGGGGTCTCCCTTCCACTTGCTGATTACCACCAGGTTTTGCTTGCTCTAATTCACGTCCTCACTCAATCAGGTTAACATCTTAGAACCTCGCACTAATTGCTACAGTGTACCAGACTTTCGGTCGTAAATTCCTTAACGAATCGCTGGGACTTTATTATAACATACCTACCTACTTCTGCCTCTCAGTGCATTCCACAAATCAATTTAATATCCTACCATCAGATTTCGGATCTGTGATTCACCAAATTGCAAGAGCTCTTACGGTCCAAAGCTTGACACCCAGCTATTTCTCATCCACCGCGCACAGCCCTGTGGCCAAAAACCAGACATTTCCTTCCAGTTGTAGTAAAACCCAACCCGTAATCATCATCATCATCATACGCTAAATACTATTTTCTCTGGCAAAAGGATATAAAGGTCTGTCCAAAACGATAATATGCAAGTGCAAATCTCAGTATCTGGGGGATTGGGAGAAACTCCACTCCATAGTACCACCATCTCAGGTATAAAGACAAAAATCTCCCTCACGACGACCAACGACGACGCCGCGTCCGCTTAGATACATTCGTACATGTACAACAAGACAAAAGAACACATAAACCAGGTAAAAAAAAAGGGAACGAAAAAAAAAAACAAGCAAAAAAACGCGTGAGAAACACACCTGCCGGACGGACCAGCGATCGGACCGGGGTATATACCTAGACCTACCTATACCGAAGACGAACTACATTTAACTAGGCCTCTGGCTGTGGATGCACACGACTGCAGCCATTATTATCTTTTAAATGTCCAAACAAAAGGAATACACACAAGGCCTCTGCAGTTTCCTATACTATATACAAAAACAACATTCGCTTGCGATACACATCCTCATCATGAAGGACGACGACCACGATTCTTTCCAGATACACACAAACTGATACTGAGAGGAAAAAAAAAAACATATTCACAAACAAATAGACAGACAACCTGAAGGAGGTGTAGAGGTAGACCGACATTTGCTTTGCAAAAGAAATAAGACCGACGACGACGCGACTAGTGCTCAAAGTACCTGTTCCTCGTTCTGCTGCCGCGTGTTCGTTTGCGATATCTGCTGCATGCACCAGCAGCACTGCTACACAAAATCGTGGACTTCATGTCCAATTTGAAGATGTTATTACTGGCTCTGTGCTCTGTACAGTCGAAGATTGCTCTCGACGGTGCTAGGCACTAGGCAGTCATGCATGGCTGTCCCTTCGTGATCTGCTTGTTGTATCTGAGAGTATCTATGATTGCAAACTGGCAATGCATCTGTGACTGTTTTCTCTAACATTGCATGCGACAAGTTTAACTGCAGCAGCGACTTTGAATTAGACAGATACTGGGGAGCGGGAACGGCTATCCATCCGGACTAGGGGTGTTTGAGCTAGCAACCTCTGGGGAATAATAATTTCCATTTCGGTTCTTGTTAAATTGATCTCGAGATGCGGAGTTGCGGTTGAAGTTGCGCGCTGGAGTTGTTTTTCTGTTCGAGATTTTCGAGAGCATTTCAGGCTATCACCGTGAAGTGGCCATTCGGAGAGATGGCCCTAGAGGTATTCCAAGGAAACTATATCACACTCCAAGAATAACAACTATACAAACGCCGTGAAGGAGTCGGATCGTCGGATCACCTCAACTGATGCTTCATCGTTTCTGTGTAGATCATTTGGCTGTCCATTGTAGCGAGAGACGTCAGCTGCAGCTCTGATGATGATGATGATGATGGTGGTGATGGGCGTGCGATAGGGGCCCGTGCGACGTTGAGTGTGTTGAAGTGTGAGTTTTTCAATTTGAATTTATTCGAGAATGTCAAAGCGTTGTGGTGGCGGTGCTCTCCTTCTGATGCGTCTCCCCTTTGAGCCTTTCTTTTGGACATTGAAGTTCACTTTAATTGAAGGAATGATTTGTGCTATTCATCTTTCACACACACACACACATACACACACAACATGGTCCAGTGGAAGATGGACAGCACAGCCGATGGACGACAACCGTTGAACGATGAGCTGGAATTTATAGCCTGCCAAAGAATTTTTGTTTGCATAAATGATTTTGCAGGATATCAGATTGATGGAGGGTTGGGGTGGGAGCGACAGCGCATACTTCTTGTACTACGGATAAATCTGGCGTGATGCTTTGTTAGGACTTGGGAGTGGTGACGAGAGGCGTACGAGTAGGTATACACTTGATGGCTTTTCACAGCGTATTGACGTCTTTTACGGTACCTTTTCGGACAGAGGGAAAGATTGATGATTTTGTGTGGTGTGCTATAGGTGGAATGGGAATTCTGAGAATGGAGCACAGAGTGCTGATTGTAAGGTGTCAATTTTGAGGACATTAAATAAACACTGCATAATGAGGTGGCTAGTGGGGCCCAGTTATATATAGTTAGGTGGGTATCTTGAAAGGATTATGGTTTTACGCGGCTTACATTGAAGGGGGGACACTTTAGTCATTGACCTTTGAAGAGGCTAATATAGAGATGAGGTCTTTAGCAGCTTTTATGGTAAAATTGCCAGGTTATTCCACGTATGTCAATGGTTGAGGAGCTTGTGATGAAGTGAAGACTGTAATAAGATTTATCAGATATTTAGGTATCAGTGGACAGTAAATAAAGAGGCACGTAACATAGAAGGTAACCAATTCGAGGCTCATGACGACTATCTGTTACTATCCTGTTAAGAGTGACTTTTGAAACTATTCTCTCGACAGATCCTTTGTTGGTTGTTCTGTATCTATCATTTATTCCTTGTTGACCACAACATCAAGTAGACTTTCAGTAGTAAAAAGGTCCCTATTCCGCCATTTTGGAAGCGTAATATGTTCCGGCAGTTGGGCACCAATCATCTGCAAAATATGTGTTGTGAGCCAGGGTCGAGCCATAGGGGTAGCTTCGGCAGAGGTGAGGAGGGCGCGGCATGCCTGTGAATGCTCGGCGAGAGCTCGTCGGACGGGGGTGTTCTTGCCCCCTCACGCTATGCCACCTGCTCAACAAACATCTCATGCCATTGAATAAAAAAAAATGAAAAAGGAGAAAGAAGAAAGTACGGGAGAGAAACCGCGATACCAACCTAACTAGCCTAAACTATGACTAAACTAAAATAAAAGTAAAAATTATGCCCTAAACTACACCTAATACTATAACTACGCTGACCATCCGTCCTTTATTTAAAAGGACAGTCCTTTCTTTTTTACCTCTGTCCTGTATTTTTTTACTTTCAATAAAGGACGAATTTTGTCATTTATTTTTGAAACTGTCCTTTAAAAACTGACAAAAAAATTATATACATAGCATAGAGAATTAATTTTTGGGCAATTGAACTCTACGAAGAATCGAAACATATACTGTAAGTACCTAATGTTATGAAACTCATGTCAACAATACATTTGCCGAAAGAATTCTATATTGGACGTAGAAGTCCTTGAGACTACCATTTATTTCTCAGAGCAAAACAGGCTTATTTTTAAATGGCGTACAACTTTTCGATGAAATATCATATATTTGTCCTGACTTATTGGTGATCAACGTCCAACCCAAACGGTAAGAACTTGGGAGCAAATATTTTGAAACTAATTTCCTTGTATGGCCAAAGTAAGCACTAGAAGCGATTTGGAGAAATTTGAACTCCAAAAGGGGAAAAGTTTGTAATTCATATTTTTCATGCGATTGACTTCAAACTCGGTAGTTTGACCAATGTAAAACAGTTTTCCTGATTTTGGAAAATTTGCCTAGGGCCCGAGTTATTAGTGACTGGAAAAGGAGGATTCAGTCTGCATACCTAAGTAACATTTTTGTATCAAGATTTCGAGAGATATTCGAATCAGACCTCCATTGTCGAGTCTCTTTTCGTCTCTCTACCACTATAAACCTTACCCAGAGAGATTCTCTGCACTTCTCCAGAGTTCTTCCCTGGGTTCGATTCCTAGTGTTAATGTTAATGCTAGGAACTCATGTGAGATCTGTTTAATCCAATGGGTCTCTACCCAATGTTGTCCCAAGATCCTTATTCTTTTGTCAGCCGAAGTTGTGCCGCAGTCTCAGATTCCTCCAAGCATAGATTACAAGTATCATCCTCTCTGAGTTACATCTTCTTTAAATTATGTATACCCAAAATTACCATGACCTGTAGTTAACCCCACCACCCAGTTCAATTCCTCGACTCATGCTTAGGACGCTCCTTTGAGTGGAGCAGGTCGGCCATTTTATTGCCATTTAGTGTTTTGCCGTGATCTACTTGTGAATCAGGTGTTCTACCATTCCTCTACCGATGAAAGAGAATGGTTCTGGTCCCAGCAAATTTTCAGTTGACCCCTGCTTTGCAAGGGAGTCCGCCTTTTCGTTGCCGTCGATCCCTATGAGTCCTCGTATCCAAGACAGTGTTACCTGATTTTTAGATGAACACTTATTGAGCTTGAATACACATTCCAGTGCCAAAGATGTTGTGATGTTTGTATGTTCCATGCTATAAGGATATTTATTCCTTCCACCTGACTCTCAAGCAAGTAGTCCAACGCATGCAGCAAAGCAATCATCTCAGCCTGAAGTGTGTTTCCCGAGGCTAATGTGACGGGCTAGTTCCAGATCTTCTGAAAAGATACCTGTCCCCGCCTCGCCATCCACCATGGATCCATCTGTGAAACTCACGGTTTCACCATTCCTCTTTTCTGGAAGTAATCCATTCTCAATACGAGTTTTGTGCTAAAAATGACAGGCAATAATATTGCTTCGATCTGGAAATAGGATAAAATAAAGTTGCGTATTGCTTATTGACAGTTCCTAGTTGGTTAGTTGCTAATAATATGGCTATAAGTGAATGTCTATCCAATATTTTTTTATAGAACTATATGTACTATGTATTAGTAATGTTCATGTTTTTTTTTTATTTATTTATTTTTTATTTTTTTTTTTTTTTTTTTCAATAAATACCAACAGTTTGTAAGTAGAAAAATTATTGTCCTTTATTTGCCTTTGACAAATATGGTCACCGTAACTATAACATAAATCTAACCTATCTACACTTTTCCTAACCACAACTTGTTCTCCCATCATGGTCTCTCCAAAATACAGATTCGCCACAAACTCGAAATACGTCGTTTGTTGTTGGCGAGGGATGGCCAACCCACACTTCATGTCCTCAGATATATCCACTAGCCATCTCTCTGGTCGATACTATGAGAGATAGCCCCTTAAAGAACCCTCCAGTTACAACTTTAACAAAAGGTGATAGATCAAACCGTGTAAGAACCTGGTAGATAGCATACTACAGTAAATGACGCTTATAGGAAACTCCAAAATGCCACAATTTTTGTTTCTTATAAGCGTGTGTTTCTTATCCTAAACACGGATATAAAAAAAAAGTTTCTTATAAGAAAAACACGGATATAAGAAACAGAAGTTTCTTATAAAAAATGTTCTTTCAGAAAGAAAACTTTCATCTATTTTTTTGGTATTTTTGAACGCTATTTTTGGGAAACTCTTTTTCTTTCTCTGTGACAAATTGCAAGTTCTGGAAAAGAGCCGTTATATGTTTTTTCTACTTTATTTTAGCATTCGCTGAAATAAAAATAGGCAACATTTTTGCGCCACTTGAATAGAACATTCATTTAGTTTGACCGTTATCTTTGGTACGTGGTCTCATATTTTTCTTTGATTGATTTTTTTTGTTAATTTCGACTATTAATTTAAAAAAAAAATGAAATTGGTGGAGAAAAATCCTTAACCGAAGCGGAAAAAGAACAAATCAAAGTTTAAAGGACGCTCGCCTATTTAAATTTAGCTAAGAAACTCGAGAGGAGCCGACACGTTATATCTACCATATTTTTAAGTAATGAGTCTAACTATGAAAAAAAAAAACATGAAAGGGCTCATACACAGTGTGCTTACAGGGACTTATATTAAAAAAAAGCGTCAAATTCTAACGACTCTTTTACAAAAAATCAGGGAAAAATGTGGTATCAAAGCAAGTCTCACAACCATTCGTCGTATTATTTCGAATGCGAAGTAGTCACCCTTTATCCCGGTTCGAAAAGCGAAACGCCTCCGTTTTTGTCGCGCACATGTGACCTGGACGTCGTAGTGGCATTGTGTTGTCTTCTCAGACGAAAAAAAATAATTTGGAAGGCCCGGATTGCGAGCTACTATTTCCATAACCTCCACAAAGAGACTAATCATTTGGACCGTCTGCATAACAAAATTGAAGGTATGATGTAGGGGCCGTTTTCGATTTCGCTAAATTATTTGGCCAATTTGTATATATGTACATCCCTTCCAAACCGGATGTGTGAATTTTGGAGCAGGAAGGTGGAGTCTATAATACTCCAATTACCTTAAATTTAGGTAAAGTTTGTATTAAAAAGAATCAGAATGCTCTAAAAAGTTTTTTTCGTTTAAGTGTTCTATTCAAGTTACTCAAAATTACGGCCCCACTTTTTCCGGTTTTTAGGTTATAAGTTATAACTTTTTTTAATACTTATGGGTTCAGTTTTAAATCTTCCTTCTGGGCAAATCACAACAATTAAATGAACTTTAATTTTAAAAAATTAGCCTCTAGCATGCCTGCATGCATCTAGCATGGACCAGTGGGCTATAGAAACCGACCTTAGATGTGTGCTATTCAAGTGGCGCGGAGTGTATAAGTTTCGTTTTAATTGAAATATTATTTCTTGACATTTTTTTTTTCAATTTCACAAATGAACACAAACAAAATTGAACTGACATTTATGGCTTTTCTTTGAGAGTTCAGAAATGCATGTATTTCCTAAGGGCGTGTTTGTTCACATTTTAAGGAACATTTAAATGCGACCTTTTTTTGTGCCATACAAAAGTTTCTTATACACATCATCATCACATCACATCACATCAGAGGAAAACTGAGAATCGGTGTTGTAAAAACAATTCATTATATCAGTGTTTTTCTTATAAGCGTGTTTCTTATAAGGTATGTTTTTTACATTGGTGTAAATGTGCTCGTACACGGTGCTTTTGTTCAGGTTTCTTATAAACGTGCTTTTATATAAGCGTGTTTCTTATAAGCGTCATTTACTGTACATTTTTGATGTCCTGTCTTTCCTGCGTAAATTAAGTATCTTTTTGGCATCGTTTTTTAAAGGATGAATAGCTTTTTTTTCCTGTCTAAGACCTGGGATACAGTTCTCTAAATATAAGATGGACGGGTTTTGTATAGTCGAATTTACAGCTGATTTTGGAATTGCACAGTATAAGTTTCAGGTCCCGTATACGGGGGTTTCAGAGCCTCGTCTATCTAGATCATCAGCTTTTTCATTTCCTGCAATACCCTCATGGCCCCGGGAACCCACAATATTGTGGTTTTGTTCCTGGTATAAAGTGATTGGAGAGTGTTGAAGCAGTGCAGAACTGATTTGGGGTCAATACTGGGTGAGCTAGGTTAGGTTAGGTTAGGTGGCAATTATCCGTTAATACGGAATAATTCACTTAGACCAAGTAAGGTCCATTGTGATACCACAAGCAGAGTCGGTTATTTCCGCTACTCTTGGAACCATTTCGAATTTGCTTTGGGTGAGCTAAGAGCTCTTATAAATATTTGACTCGAATATTGGTCGGCGTATCCAACTATGTATATAGAAGCCTGGATTACTTATGACTTGATGTAAGCATATTTTGCAAGCATACAAAATGCCCTTAACACCAACACAGGTAGCACAATCTGAAGCGTTAATCAGCCAAGGACTGACACAATGTGAAGTGGCTTCTATGCTCGGAGTACCGCGTTCATCCATGCAGTATGCATTGAAAAGGCTTCAGGAGACCGGTAGCTACAATCGCCGACCAGGTATAGTGGGAGAATAAGATACACATCGGTTCGGGATGATCGATTTATTAAAATGGATCGTTGAGGCCCATCAGCGGCTTCAAATTACAAGAGATGTGAATGCCAGTGTTCTGTTTACAGATTAGTGCAGAATCGCTTTGCGTGCACGAGATGGTCGACAACGTGTATGGAGAAGAAGAGGTGAGCGGTTTCTATACCCATCACCAAGCCACCACTGTGGCTTTTGATGGAGGCTCTATTATGGTATGGGGAGGAATAAGTTCCGAAGTATACGTACAGAATTGATTATCATTGATAATATGTAGATAAAATAAAGGAGATCCTTCAGGAACAAGTATTGCCCTATATGGAGTTCATAGAATAGGACCACTTCCTGTTAATTCGAGCTAATGCAAGACCATATGTAGCAAGTTGCGCAGATGAATTCCATAAAGTCACCGGTATTCAAAAACTGCAATGGCCTTCTCGGAGTCCGGACTTAAATCCCATAGAGCATATCTGGGATATGCTCAAAAGATTAATTAAGATTAAGATTCATTTCATCCCACCCTCAACAAACAGTAGGCGAGTTCGCTACACTGACCGCTTGGGAGAGCTTATCCCAAGTTGATTTCAAAAACATCATCCAGAGTATGTCAGATCGAATGCAAGCTATAATCAGGACGAGAGGAGGGAACACACGATACTGACACGTTCCAAAAATCTAAAGAATATTAGTGCTTTTTACTTTTATGTAGTTTTTAATTTACGCTTTTTTTCTAAAGTAAAATTTTAAGAAAACGTTATTAAAACTACAGTAAACCTTTGAATTTCCTAAAAATTGTCAATCAATTTAAAATATGCATTTTTCACCTAACTACAATCAAATCATTTGAAAAAAAAAAAAATATATTTTAGGGCGAGTTACAGCAAAAATCAAGAGTGGCGAAGATTCCCTGCCACTGAGTGTATCAATAGTAGTCAAGAAGACTACTAAATCTAAGTCGGATACGAACAGGATTTTGAAGCAAACTCCACCAAAAATCTATGAAACGCATTTAAGTACTCAAAATGACTTTCAAGACCCACTCCGACTAACAAGACCTTATAAAAAAAATCGCCTTTCATACCGCGCCGACATAATTTACAACGAAAAATCATGCTCGGATTATAGTACCGCACTTAAGCAAACCATGTGGCGAAATTGTGGTGTTACCACTCGCTGAGAAACTCCTCCCAAGACAATCTCATTTTGAGTTCATAAATTGATATAAATGACATCTTTCACTTCCCACACACTCAATTGTCGTCTTCATTAAAAACCCTGTCACTGGCTCTCATATACTGATGTCTCGTCGTTTGAAAACGAAAACGTATAGATAATTACTCCAAAGCGGCCTTAATTACTTTTACTCTCTCGCTTTGTTAATTGACAACTGCTTCTTCACCAAAAACGATGACAAGCGTTTAAATTTAATTAAAAGAGAGTTCCACGCACGCATTCCGCACAATGCACTGCACATCTAGATCCATCAGTGCGCGCAGCTTCTTCAGTTACTGTGCCGCAGTCAAATCCCTCCCCAGGGTAGATCATGGGAAGCGCCATCCATTTCAGAGGGCATTTTAAAACTTGGAAACATAATTAATGAAACCACGATTTATCTAAAAATATATAATCCCACCAACCAGCATCTGATCGATTTTGTCCGCCGATTCTAATAAATGAAATAATTCTATCCATCAATTGATTCGAGTTCCGTTATGGGTGTGCGTATCAAAATAATAAATGAATCCGAAACAAATCGAATCAGATCTTATCTTGCTTTGGGCGGTGTTCTTCTATCTCATGCTCATTCATACCTATACGATATCCTTGGGTTGATTTATCGACATTTCAGTTGAGGCGGCACTTTGCAGGCACACAGGTTATGCTACTTGTATCTATGAGATGAAAATCGGTATCCTTCGTCTGGCTATCGTAATTTTTCACATCCACAAACTGGAAACAAGGACTCAATGGGGTATCCAGCTGATTAGGCCTTAAATTTATGAACTATTCAAGTCCTAAACTATTGGAAAAGCTATCCTAGGTAAGGTACACATTTTAATCAAGTATTTCCCACTTTATATGACAAACAACTTGAAATAGTGCCTTTCAAATGATTGTGAAATACTTGTTCTCAAAGGGAATATAGAAACCTTCTACAAATCCATAACAAAGCCTCGTCATTATCATCATTGTCAACTCTAGAATGACTTGCTCTACATAATGTTGTGATGTTTGCACTAGCACTACTGACTTACATTTGAAAACATTGAACTTCCAATGGCAAAGCAGGCAGATAATCTAAATGTAAATACGGTACATCCATAAACATAGTGGTATATCTCTTCATCCCTATTAACCTAGTTTTAGTTGGTTTTACCGAACCCTATCTTCTTTTGTAAAGGGGGTGGCCATATATATACCATCAAAGCGGAGCAAACTACAATATTGCACTTTGTTTCGATCGGTTAACCACAATGAAATTGAAATAACAAACGAAAACAAATACAACAATTAATTAGAATTTATTATGGTCACCCTTACTTGTTTGCATATAATCCATATACATAATGTTCTGTCGATACGTATACGCGGTGTGGAGTATTCGGGACCATTATCGGCGGGCTTCGATGCGCTTGTTTATGTATTTTGTTTTCAAAAAATTCACGCAAATATTTACACAAATATGCAGTCGATTTGGAAAATTCTCTTTTACAGGGTGGTACTAAATATTTTCGGATTGAAATCAGAGACAGAATGGAAAATAATAATATTAAAGCGCATTGTTCTGAAAGCTGTATCTTTTATGTTTGGCAATCATTTGGGAATGCATTCTTTGAATTCGCATTCATTGAAATTACATTTTCTGATTTAATTCTTCAGTATGATGTTCACCTCAAAAGATTGCAATTATCAATCATTTTAAAATCAGTGAGAGTGCAATTATATTTTCTATCAATCAAATGATTTAAATCATAAGAATGCAATCATTTCCTATCTTATCACCAATCATTTGCAATTAAAATC
This sequence comes from Cheilosia scutellata, assembly GCA_955612985.1. Classification (NCBI taxonomy): domain Eukaryota; kingdom Metazoa; phylum Arthropoda; class Insecta; order Diptera; family Syrphidae; genus Cheilosia; species Cheilosia scutellata. The sequence continues at coordinate 84,961,478 of OY015313.1, forward strand.
AAAATGAAGCATCTGCGGAGCTAATTAAAAATATACCGATTTAAGTTTCATGATTTATATCAACCCTTAAGAGGTGCTAAGACGTATGGAGTTTGATAGATTTTTTTTTTTATTAACTTTTAGTTTACATTATATAATTTACCCGCAAAGCAAAGTGCTTATCTGCAGGTGGTTGTATAGAAATTTAGATTTGAAGTGATTTTTAAATTTTAATTATTTCATTACACAAGTCAATTTAATTAATAATTTTAGTTTCAAATAATTTCAATAAGTTTTTATAATTTTACTTTACAAAATGCAATTCAAGTAAATACTTCTTTATCTCTTTTTTTCTTTTTTTTTTAAATTTGGAATGACTTTCAAAAATTTAGGAAGTGCATTGAGTAGTTTGGGTATTGTACATCTTAGCTCTCGATTTCCGTAAAGGTTGTATGTTTCAGGAACGGCTAACATCTCTTGGGCTCGTCTTCTTGTGTTGATCGTGTGGCGAATAGGTTGCAGAAAACGCTGGTCGTTCATATAGTACAGCAATGCTGTCATCTGGAAGATTGCTTTTACATCTAAAACTTTAAAATTAGAATTACTAGTTCTGATAGTTTTAAAAAGACGATGTTGTAGGTTGGATATTTTGTCTAAATGAGATTTCGCTGCGTTTCCCCAGGCCAGGATCCCGTATCTTATGCGCGACTCAGCTAACGAGTAGTACCTACACCTGCTTTTGCACTTCAAGATTTGAATATCGCTTAAGATACACCATTGCAAAAATAGTGCTCTTTAGCTGAAGACGCAGGACATTAATATGCTCTCGCCACAGGAAATGCTCGTCGATGGTTACTCCGAGATATTTTATGCCTCTTACTACCTCTATTGGTTCGATGTTCGCTGATGGTGAAGAGCAGCCATTTCGATGAAAAATCTGGACAGTTTCCGCCCGCTTAGTTGGAGCACGTATATGCATCACATTTGTTTTGGACGCATTTATAACCAGCCCGTTATCATGACACCAGTTCGAGACGGCGTTGAATTCATTCAGTAATATCTCCTCGGCAGAATTTAAATACTTGTGTTTTACCACGATTGCAATGTCATCGGCATAGGCATACGCAGTACATTTTTTAAATACTCTCAAAAGTTCGTTAGTAAATAATATGAACAGTATAGGGCCTAATTTGGAACCTTGTGGGACACCATACTCGCTTGCTTTTTCACTGCTAACTGTATCCGAAACTTTGACTTTCATCGTTCTATCAGTCAGATAGCTTCTAAGCCAATTGGCTAGTACTCCTCTTAAGCCATTTCTACTAACACTTTCCAGTAGCTTTTCGTGGGTCAGAGTATCGAATGCTTTGCTAAAATCGATGAATAGCACAAGTACGTGATGGCTTTTGTTTAGTCCAGCATTAAACGTATTGTTAAACTCACCCAATAACGACCCGGTACTCTTACTTTTTTGAAATGCGTACTGGTTTGGGTGTATCACTTTGTGTTTGGCCATAAAACTATTTAGTCGACTAACAATCACTTCCTCCATACATTTTTCAACCGCTGACAAAATCGCTATTGGTCTATAGTTTTCAACGTTATTTTTTATTCCTCCTTTATATATTGGGCGAATGATCGACGTTTTCTTCAGCTTTGGAACATAAGACTGACATATACTACGGTTTATAATCCTTGTGATTACTGGAGTGAGGTAAATAGCATTTATTCACAGATCAACTGGTCTAATATTGTCCGCTCCAGGACCTTTTTGTCGTTCAATCGACACAACATCATGAAAATTTCTGATTCCGTTGCTTCCTCTAAATAAATGTTTTATTGAAGTTGCCAACTCTCATGGTTTGAAGTTCGTTTATTGCACATATGTATAATCTTCGAAGCTTGGTTCGAAAATTGTTCCGCAAATTTATTCACAATTTCATTTAAACCGTCGTCGTCTGTATTTGAACAATTGTTTTTTATAGTTTCGTCTATTGTACGTTTCTTTCTCCCAAGATAGATTTCATTTGCTTGAAATGAATTTAGAGATCTGAATTTTGTTAGCCATTGGTTAGCTTTCCCAATTCAATTCAGACGTCAGACCTTTAGATAATATATGACACTGTTGTAGATATTATTGGTTCTCCTTCTCAGTTTTGAAGCTGACCTCGGAGTCATGGAAAAGTACAAAATAAAGAAAGAAAATGATTGGAAACGATTTTATGTATTTTTTTTATTTATTTTTTTTTTATAAAAGGAACAATATAGGCCCTTAGACACTGCCTTGAGGTATTCCGCCTATTACAGTGATCCCCGGATAAGAGACCCTCGCTTAATTGCGTTCCTCGTTTAATTCAGCCGAAAACTGAGCAAATAAAGCATTGCATAACAAATGTGCCTAATTTTTCCCGTTTAAATGCGTACCGCTTAAATGCGTTAACCGGTTAATTGCGCTACTAAAAGTAATGCTTCTCGTAAAACTTCATACAAAATCTCCCGGTTAAATGAACACACACAAAAAAAAGCATGGACAACTTTTTGTACTTACAGTTTCAATAAAATCAAAGACACTTGTCAAATCAATTGCCATATTGACATGCCATGGAGAAGGCTCCTCTGGTGATGTAGGAGGTGCCGAAGAATTTCATACAGATGTTCTCTCCAATTTAATTAAAAACTATGCACCCAAAGACATTTTCAATGTCAATGAAAGCGGTCTATTTTACAAAGCTCAACTTTTTAAAACCTTGCCTTCCATTACTATAGAAAAATAGAGTTTGCAATTTTTTTTTTTTTGTATGGGATGCGCCACGCCCCTTTGTCTAATTTTTCCGATATTCACAGGAATACTCCCGGGCCAATACCTATGATTGTCTGTAATTTTTAACTTGTCGATTCGGTGGTTTTCCCATATCATATATTATGTAGGGTAAGTTTAAACATACACAATTTTTTTTTTGTTTTTGAAAGATATACATATCTTGACATATTCCAAAAGGCTTAGGTGATAATTTTGGATAGATTTTGTAGTTAAAATTGTGGCTTTTGAATATTACTTTTAGCCCCGCTCTCCCCTATCTTTATTAAAAGCCTGTGTTAGAGAAAGGAAGATGGTTGTGATCTACCTATCTACCTACCTCTTCTATAACGTTTCCTAATTTATGAGAATTTATCTGTTAGTTGAACAGTCCATTGTCCAGTCTTGTTGTCGGAACATACCTACTTCGTTCTACCTCATTTAACTTTAGACCCATTTAGGCAGCTTCCCTCTCTATACTAAAAATTGCGCTACTGTAGTGTCAGTTCACTGTATGTCAATCGTCTTATGAAAGTATCTAATTGGACGGAGTTTTGAAACATCGTAGGTACCTAGTGTGTTGGCATGTGAGTTTCGCACAGTTATTTCAAGTATGATGTTAAAGAAGACACATTATAGCGCTTCGCCTTTTTGGCAGAAAAAGTTTTTTGCAGCAGCGAGCTTTCTCCATTATACTATTCTTCGAAGATGAATGTTGCCAACACTGGATATCGGTTTGAATATAGGTAGCTAGTTCGTCTCTATAAATGCTATCATAAGCGGGTTTGAAATCGAAGAAAGATGATGAGTATTGATTTAGATTCCTTTGTTTTTTCCTCAGGATCTGTCTCAGTGTGCAAATTTGACGGACAATTTACGTAGGTTAGGATAGGTTATTTATACAATTTTTGTTTTATTATTTTATTGTGTATGCGATTTTAAGAAGACTGATACCTCTGTTGTCGGCGCAGCTGAAGGTGTACCCTCGCTTGTGGACAGTCATGCATTTATCTGTCTCAAATATTTCAAAAAGGAATTGGTGCACTCTTTCTACTAAGTAAGTCGTATCTAGCGGCTCTAAAAGGCCTTTAGTTGGGATATAGCTAAAATTCCACCCTTACATTGTTTTTAACATGTGGACCGACGTTTTGTCTATCGTCGTTGGCTATATTGAATGGAACCTTTTGCGGCGTTTTAGTCTTCGTCGTCAGATATAGTTATTCCACATCTTCAGCACCGATTGTGTTTCTAAAACGAGGATTTCCTCTTTATCATTACAGGTTTTTTGTATAGGAACTTGCTGCCCAGGCATATTTCTTCATCTCTTGGTAAAACTTCTATTCCGGGAGTAGCATCTCCCAATTTCTTCGATCGCACGCTTCTCTTGCTCTTTCTTTTTGTTCCTAAGGAGCGGATGTTCATTCCATCTCTTTTGTTAGTAAAATTCGCCAGCCGGTTTAGGTCAAGTCCTCTTTCGAAGGGCACCGCTATTATAAGCCTCTAATTTTTTTAAATTTATTAATCGATATTAAAGTTCATCAAAATAGTGGCTTCTTAGAGGTGGATTCTGGCAGTGTTGACGCTCTCCTTCTGCACTAGCTTCTGTTGTGGTAGAACTAATTTTTTGAGATATGCGATCGGCGAAGATTCTGTCAGGTGAACAACAAGGTTCACTACCTTGTCAATGAGACCAAGGTCAATCAAAGAAGGTACAATATGTAAATAAATTGCTCCTTTTAAGTTTTTACGCGGATGTAAACGACAAACATAGCTACCTATCCAAGTTTTCTTTTTCAAGATATAGGGACCCTTAAAAAAAAAAAAAAAAACAATTAATGCTGCAACATTTGAGATTTATTTGTTGTATTAAATGAATATTTAAATATTTGGTTTTGTATTAATTACATTCGTGTTTGCCCAAATTTCAATTATATTCTACTGGACAAAAGTTTACAACCAATTTGAGTTTCATAGACACTATAATAATAATTACGATACAATGTACACATTTATCAATAATTTAGATAAATATTTATTTTACAGATCCAATTACTCATAATTTTCATAACTCTGCCTGTTTAGTGTAAAAAAAAATGCGTTTGCGTGGGCTTTGCTTTGGGTAATAATTGATATCCTGATTATTATTAATAATACAAAATTTCCACTGTAATGGCAAGGGAAATAAATTAAAATTATACTTTGTTTGGTTTCAGTTTTTCGACAAATTACTCCATCCCCCAAAATAGGTGCCACATTTTAATAGCTGGCCCTTAAAACAACGCCGAGTGTAATAGAGTAATTTTATATTTAAAATGCATCCTTATACAAAAAGCATATATAATTATAGAAATAGTTATGCACCTGCATCCTGACCACACAGAGGTAAATTTATATTTACTTAAGTATCTACAAGACAAATGAATTACCGCGCGCTACCTACCCGAGTGAGTAATGACATGCCTGGCGCACTTAAAATTTCGTTTGTAGAGAAAAAAAAAACGCGATAATTCTATGTATCCTCATCATTTTCCTAAAAAGGTAAAACAGTGCTTGAAAGAGATTGAAGAGGATACCTACACACCCAAAATACCCACACCCGAAAAAGTCCTTAAGGCGTGCGCATCTGAGTGTCATTAGACCGTTCACCCTTTTCATCACTGAACCGTAAAACCGGAGCGAAGAGTCTACTTATGGTCGTATTCCATTTATCAATCCTTGAAAGGGATATATATGAATTTTGATCATCCAAAACAAACATGCTCACTTTTCGACACTTTAGATTCGAATAATCCTTCGGTTGAAGTACATTTCTGAGGAAAACGCATTCATCCGGTCTATGGGAAGAATCCTTTTTCCACATTCTTTCGTTGAGGAATTCTTTTGTCGATTTTAAATTTTAGAGGAGGTATCTATCTATCCTTTTTCTGGTATTTACGGTGATTTGAGAGATTCCATCGGATTTGTGGGTGCCGTATGTGCATCCTTAAATGACTCGTCTTTGTGGGATGTGATCAAAATATTTGAGTGTTGACAATGAGGAGAGGTACTCACTTTTTAATCCTTTTCATCTCACTTCCGTTGTGTTAAAGGGTACATACTACGTAGATCAGTTTACCTTCCAAGAAAGGACCACCTTTTAACTACTGACAAATTCGTATGTAACATACTGTTTGACACATTTCATTGAAGGCATTGCACTTTGAAACTGTAGCCATAAAAAAAGGCAGTCAATAAAATCGATTTTCCTTATAACACGACTGTTACATAAATGTTTCTTATACAGTCCTTTAAAACTATCTATCACATTCCATTGCCTAGTTAGATATAAAGCGAGGTCACCATCCGTGGACTGCACGTGGTTCTATATCGCCTGCAATAAATCTATATATATACACGTTCATTTATATGACCCATTACGGTCCCAAAAACATCAATAAAAACCCAAAGATATCCCTTTGGACGTTAAGAAACAAAGAAATATTAAATTTTTATTAACCATTGTGACGAACAATGAGGGTGCGTGTGTACGTCATTCTCAGTAACGATTACGTAGCCTTATACCCGAGATATTCGAATCAGATACACATAATATAAAGTCCTTGACATTGTGAACATGGGTCAGCCATATAGTGGAGTGGTCAAAGTTGCATACACGCAAAACAATGGGATGTCATCGCTTTTTGGGGAATTTATATTTTTGTCCCTGGATTCGCGGCGAACAGAAAATGAGGATGACCTTAAATTGAATGTGTGGCATTTGACAAAGGGACTCTTGAGGATGACTTCCATATACGATTAAGAGATTTTCCTTTTGTGGAGGATAATGCTGTCAAAGAAAATGTCGACAATAAACTGATTTAGGTATCAGGGATACACATGCGATGTTTTATCGCGAACACCTATGGTGATGGTGAAGGGATGCGTGGGTCTTTTTAAAATGAGATTTCTATATGTATAGCAATTTTCGCTGAAAACTTGTGTACATTCTTCAAGTCATACGGCTACTAATCTGCAAAAGTATGACTTTTTGGAAAGCATAAGCCAGCGCTCGACCTGGATAACACTGGTGACAAAGTGACAGTGATTCTAAAAGGAGAGGTTGTCCTTAAAGTAAGTATAAGTTCGTTATAAGTCCATTAGTCGGTGGCAATGGTGTTGTGGTTGGAGCCTTTGCTAGGTTCAAGCCCCGGCGCCCAATACTCTTTCACCGATCATAAAGAGAAACGAATCAGAGTTTCTCAAATACTATATGCCAAAAAACGGAGTTTCTTAACCGAGTCTGAGTGTTCCAGAATTTAAAATCCCCTTTTTTTAAAGAAAAGAAAAAGTCCATTAACATAGGGCGGCTAGAAGTTGTCTTCGATCTTTGGCGGTCTAAGGGTAGATATTTCAGTTCAGGTCACGCTTACGATGGAAGGCTCCCTTAGATTCGACTAGGTAGTCAAGTAGAGGTGCGGCGGTACAGCATGAAGACGCAAGTAGCACCATGATGTATGTTATACAGAAAACAGATAAGATCTTGTATCCTTTTAATATCGTCGTGGAATGGTTGGTTCAGTGGACGAAATCTGGCACTTGCTAATGCCGGACATTTTCAGAGCAAATGGGAGCGAGTTTCCTTGGTTTGGGCGCATGGTCTTCATGTAGGGGTTAGAATATACCCGATGTAGGCATGCCTGACCAAAATCCACGTCTTTGACTTCGACGTAAAACCTGTCAAAAAAAAGTATGTCAGAAGAATCTATGGATTATATATCATGAACGTGAAAATCCATCTGTGGTCTTTTCGACTGCGGTCGGGGCAAGGATTTTGGAGTAGGGCTGCCAGATGAAATTTTATTAAAATCGGGACACTAGGGTTCGAAAATCGGGTGGTATTCACGAACGTGAAAATCCATCTGTGGTCTTTTCGACTGCGGTCGAGGCAAGGATTCTGGAATCTGGAGGCCCCACCCAACATACTAAAAACGAGCTTCGTCTCTTTGGGCGATGATACAGGTCCGGGCCCAGCGCTCGTTTCTAAAGAGTCTTGCGGTTCATTATCCGATTCGTTCGGGAAAATGGCCTGGAAGGAGGAAGAAAGTGGCGGAAGGGTTTTACCCAGTAGTCGTATCACTAATAGCTCCAAAACTAGTCAAGGATCCGGTGCTGGTGTCGTGGAAATCGACAACATTAGACTTCACTACTCGTTAGTCAAGCATGCCTCTGTTTTTCAAACGGAGATCTATGCTATCTTGATGGCTTCGCTTAAGGCCTTGCTCAACCCTGTAATCCGTTCGGGAATGCAAGAACTCTTTGAACTCGGTCGAAAGGCTGAACTCTTTGACTCTTGTCCGGGTCCCAGGTCACACTGGGATTGCTGGAATTGGGATATCCGATGAGATTGCTAAGCAAGGCTCAGAGTATAATTTCTCGGGGCCAGAACCAGTGCTGAGTCTTCCTGCGTCCTCGGTCAGGGCTTCCAATGACTATTGGGTCTCAAACGAACACAATTGTGTATGGCAAGGCTCTACAGGAAGCGGGCAGAATAAACGCATACTCCCGATAGTCAGTAAGAAGTCTGGAGCACTCCTGCTGCCTTTCAGTAGAAATGACTGCTGAAAACTTATTGGCGTTCTTACTTCACTACTTCCTCCCTCTTCCACGGTGCTGTGGTAGGAAAACCTACTTGGAAGCCTTTCTTGAAGTTTAATTTATGTGTAGTTTAATTTAGTCGGTTGGAAACATGACTATACCGTTTTGTAACGAGTCCAAGATATTGCTGTTGCCATATGGCCTTCCCGTCCAGCACCCAGACCTCTTGAGTTTAATAGGTAGCACTACGCATAGTGGGGTATTTTTTGCGTGGAGGTCGAGAGGCAAAAGACGCCTGTGTAGCCGTGGTGTCTATACTGGCTGTTCTTTTCAGTCTTTTCAGTTTCGTAGTATTGTCGCCTCTATAAATTTTGATTTTTTTTTTCAGTTGAAGTCCCGACTTTCTTCCTTAATCTGTGTTCGAAGTTATATGTTTCCAGCTAGTTAAGTTTTGGATTGAGCACGATACCCAGATACTTAGCGCTGGAGGGCAGTGGGAGTGGTTGACCATTTAAAGACGGGTGAGGGTAAAGTCGGGTATTTTGATTTTGGTAATTTGGTATAGTGAATATCATCAGTTCAGTTTAGCTCGGGTTGACGACGAGGCCAAAACTACAGAATGGTCCCCTTGATTTTGCTCACGAAGGGAAACTTCCCTGACACTATTACACCACATCATTTGCATACGCGCGACAACTTTGACCCTCTCCATGTCTAGTTTTACAAGAATCAGTCGCGATTTCATGTCCTTCATGACTTGGACGACATCCGATCTTCAAAGTGACACTAATTTTGTTATAGACGCTGACACTGACACACTGGTGATATTCAGATTTTGGTATTCCCTTGAGTTATTGTAACAGAGCTGTATATCTCTTTTAGGTAGTAGAAGCCGCTTGAAGACATACTTCTTCAGTAAAATTTTGACAATTTTCCTTACTGCTGAATTAAAGATACACCCATAGCAGAGAGGTTCTGGGCCAGTTAAACCATGTCCAAATCGTCCGATTTTAAGACAGCCTATATGACAACATTTATAGAGACGAAGTAAGTAAAATTTGCTTCCAGGAACTCATCTGTTATGCGTTATGCCATCAAAGTGCTAAAAAGTGTCTCTATCTCTTAATAGTTTAGGTGCGCTCTTAGCCTTTACAAAAGGAGGTTCTCTTTCGCCCCACATTATATCCATATGTACTTCGAAACCCTCTTTTCCCAAATCTCGCTTATGCTTGTACCAAGTCTGTGAGAGAAATTTATTTAGAAAGCGATTCTTATTCCCAAAAACACCTTTAAGGTAAAAAAAAACACGTCTCCTCGCAAGCATCTCTCGCAACGGTTTGGTGTTATTACTAATCCCCTTTCACCGTTCAGCGAATATTTCGTTAGGCGGCTTATAGCGCAATAAAAACCACAGATCGAACAATGCGAAGGAAAACGATTTCAATTGTTGTATGGGTATCATTCGACATGCATATGCCCACATTGGTCTATAATTTTGGCCCCTGTTCTGGTCGGCAAAACCTGCTCGCGTAACCCTACAATAAAGCCATATAATCCTTAGTGCCCCCCAAACAAAAGCCTGTTACACGTTGCTATGCATTCAAAGAAAATGCAAAAAAAAATAAAAATAAAGAAATAAACGACACGCTCAGAAATATGCCGAATGGCAGCCAGAGAAACACTTAAAATATTGCATGCACCCAATAATCAAGCTAATTCAGCACCAGCTTTATAGCCACCTTAGAGTTAGAGGTCCGCGTGTAGTGCTACTCTCCCTCCAGCTATTCCTCACGTAAACACCATAAACATTCGTACAACAAACACTCGACAATCGGGAAGGGAAAAATCCTTCTCAAGTGCATGCAAATATACCGCACACACATACGAACGAGTCGAGTGCATGCATCTCGGTTAAATCCGGCCGCGGTGGGTTCCAGAAAACTGCAGCGCACCTGCCGGATGAGATATGCGTGCACTACACACTCTTGGAGGAAATTCTTTTTTTTTTTTTTCTCTCTCTTGGATATTGGCATGTTGCGAATTATTCGTTTGGTACTCTTGTAAAGTGGTATTGCCGTGCCGTAGCCCTCCGGCATAAGGTACACAAAGTCCATATGAGGATATAGGCAAAGACCAAAGAGTCAACAGAATGTACTGCAAACAAACTGAGACGACCGACGAGATGTTATGGCTTCTGGCGCAGTGCGCAGCCGCAGCACCCAACGAACTCTGCGCACACGCGAAAAAGAAAAATAAACAAATCCCAAGTCCCAACCCAACCCAAGTCCTTTGTATCTTTTACCGGTGATGAGGCTTGAGCTCTGCACCGTGAGGCGGTATTCGATTCCAGCTTTGTTTCTATATAGACGACTGTGGAAAGTGATGACATGGGCTGTCTGTTTATGCACACTTTCTTAAACCTTTTTCTCATTTTTTTTTTGACGGCATGTGTGTTTTGTTCTCCTTTGGGCGGTGCGGTAGTTCCACAAGGATTTGGAGCACAGTCTTTCAAGAAATCGGATCGCTGACTGTTATTGTGTAAAGTGTTTCTCTGAAGATGAGATGTTGAGCGACGAAGCGCGATGATGTCATAATCTTTAGAATGCATAAAAAATACAGACTTTGATTGCTTTCTGCGGTTTTTTGCGTTCTTCCCTTTATGAGTGTAGCCATCAGCATCAGGTGAAAAATTATCACCTCAGTCGTTGAGAGCGCAGCTTCAATAGGTTTTGCGGTCGATGTCAGGCTGAAATGTATGCGAGCTGTCATCTGATTGTCACTTGATTGATAATGAGTTTTTGTGAAATTTTTGTTAATTTTTTACAGTTGAAGGCGAAACTGTTAAGAAACTGCCCAACATTTTGTGGAAAGGCATTTCCGGGAATTCGAGGACACAAAGACGAGAGTTTATTGCCAGAGCGAAAGTTATGTGACAACTTAATTTGGCAGATTAGTCAGTCGGAGTGGGTAAACATTGTGACCGCAAAGTTGGAGTGAAGTGTATACTTTGTTACCAGATTTTATGATGAAGTAGCGATCGAAGTTGTAAGTCAAAGGCTTGCGATGAGTTCATGCGACTGATTCGAAATACTAAATATAGAATGGGGCTTACGAGTGTTTTTTTTTTTGCTGATTTGGGAAGACTCATCGTAGAATTAGAACTCTTAGACTTAAAACAAAACTTGTATCTATTCATGGTGGTGAACTTAACGATGATTGGGTGTCAACTTGCCACAATTAGGCAAAGTTAGTAGACTTTATTGACGTTAACATCTTTGGCGTATAGTTTCAATGGATCAGGTTCAGTGACCCAAGGTCAGTCCATATTAATTTTACGTTTAAAAATGGCTATCGCTATTGTTTATAGAATCTTATTGTTTATTCGCGTCTTGTGCCATAACCTAAGCCTATCTGCTTTTTGAAAAGGTCAACGGTATCATTCTGTCGTCGTAGAATCGTATCTTCAACACTATAACTGTGGTCAAATTTGTAGGTGTCCCTTGGATGGGCTGTGAGTTTTTATAGACCTTCTTATACATATGTAGGAGCTACTTCCGGTTAATGGTTGCGCTTTAAATGAGCTTCGACCTTTCTTGTCACTTCGAACCTTAGAACTGGGAATCAATCCAAAGATCCTATTCGATGTAGCACTTTAATCGCTTGAAATTTAAACTGTGGTCCGAATTCGAAGCCATTCACTGCAACTTTCTTAAGGGAATCGTCTGGAGATTGGTCACAAATTAAACCACTGCAAGTGAAAAAGTATGGGACTAGCAAAGTGGCGTTAAAATGCTAGTGCGTGCTCTTCTTCTAAGTGTGTATCATCAGGTAGCATCTAAGGAATATGAGAGCTGTATAGGATGACGCACTCGTGTACTTTGCATATATAAAAATGGCGGCATTTCCACAGTGTCAATGCGCAGAATGGTTGAACTATCAAAAAATGAACCATAGATAATCCTTAAACTGATGTTGGAGCTAAGGTTAATCGAGGTATCTACTCGAAGAAAATTCAAAGAGTTATCCCTAAAAATTAAATACATTTTTTTTTGCGATAGAAGGTGGAAACCTTTGCCTGAGGCCCCACATATGCGACATTCATTGATAGTATCGGATTCTTACCTCCTAAAACCACCTCTTTTCTCGAAAAGACCGATTATTTGTAACCCCGCGGAACCACCGTAATGCATTATTTCGCGGAGGTCGGTGTACCACTTTAGCTTTGAGTTTAGGTTAGGTTAGGTTAGGTTGAATAGGGTGTGAGTTCATCACATTGGACTAGGCACCATAGTGGGCCCATCGCCATCCCTGGGGAACCTTAACGGTCAAATAACCTAAACCACTTCGCCCAGACATTTAATTTCCCTACAGAACCTGAAAATTGCTTCAATTTTGTTTGCGAGGCCAACCTCCTCCAAATTGTCGAAGAAGTACCTACCAAGGTATTTCCTCCTGTACCGAGCGATAGCTTGACATTCACAGAGGAGATGAGTTATATCCTCTGTGGCCTGTAAGTCTTCGCAATACCTGCATACGTCTGTGTCTGTTAGACCTAATCTCATGGCGTGCTTCCTTAGAAGACAGTGCCCAGAGAGTATCCTTATTGCCATTCGTAGCCTTGATCTGCTGAGCTTTAGTAATTCTACAGATTTTTTCCGATCTAGCTTAGGCCACAGAGCCTTTGAGACCCTGTGCCCTACTATATTCAACCATCTCTGATCTGCCCTAGCTTTGAGTTTGAACTATTCACTTTAGGTTGGCGCTCTAAACAACTTAGACCACGTTCCTTGCAACTTCGACTTTACGAAGAGTGGGCCTTTCTTCCAAAATGTTCTCGTAAGGCAATCTTATTGGTTTCGTAAAGTGGGCAATGGAAGAAAACGTGTTTCGCATGTTCTGAAACAGCTTAGGATGGTTTAAAGAGATATTCTCTATAACAGCCGCATGACTCGTCAAAAACTGGGTTAGATAGAAATTTGTTTGAGTTCATTTAACTCAGGCCTTCCCAATCTTTTCCATACTGCGACTTCCTTTCCTACACAGGTTATACAAATTTTGCGACGCCCTTTTAAAAGCAAATAACGGCACAAAGCACAGACATGTGAATAGAAGCTGAGCTTACTGAGGATTCACTAAAGGGTTTTTCAGTGAGGATTGGTTGACGTTGAAATGGAATAAAACAAGTTGTGTGTGGGTGTGTGCGAGGTATTAACGAATCCCATGTATCTGTATGGCATTATTGTATGGAATATAACACCATGTCCGACGCAGCTTCTCACGTTGTCACGGATCCGAGTGGTCTAATCTGCCGCATAGATCCGGCTGAATATGAATTTGAGCGATGGCATTGCTTATGTTGGTTTTAAGGACATCGTTCGATTGCGGTTTATTCGTTGTGACTTCAGGCAACCCACAAGAAAAATCTAGGTTAAATCGCACGATCTTGGTAGCAAATTCACGTCACCTCTGCTCTAGAAATAACCATACCCTGAAATCGTTCATTCAGAATGACCATCGTACCATCGTATACGTAGCCACGTCTTGCTGGAACCACATGTCATCTATCGGTTAGCATCGTTCTGTAGCGCTCGCCGTTGATGGTAATGGCCTAACCAACGTCATTTTCATGAAAAAGTACGGAGCAAAGACGACCCTGCCGGCCTGTCTAAAATCTGCACCAAACAGCTTTTTATGGATGCGTTGCCACCTCGTTTGGGTTGGCGTCATCCCATACACGACAATTTGGCTTGTTACCATAGGCATTCTACTGTCATTATCATTAACTTTGAGGTCCTGGTCAGTTGAATATTGAACGGGTATAGGCCCAAGTCCGGACGCAAAATACCGACTTCTTGTGCAAAACATAATGGCCAACATCGACCCGACCCGATATTTTTTTCAAATCGAGCTCAAAGGTAATGGACCATCGTGTGCAGGAGACCCGTGTGTACCGTATTGCGGTGCCTATAGGTGCCCCAGGACGTCGCGACGCATAGTTAAGGAACCCCTGATGTAACCCATGCATCAATCACTGGTATGAGACGATGTGACCGCATCTTCCCTTTAATGATTGCTTCCATTGTTGCTGCCAGGTTGCGATACTTCGATTACTTTCGTACCTTCTTTTATCGTCGTCTACTCGCACATTTGAGAATCCCTCGATTCCTAGCGTTTTCATTTCTGCAGCGATAGGTATAGTATTGAAGATACGACGATTAGGTACCTATACTTTGAAACAGCTCTAGATGCACAGGCAACTCTTAATTCAATAAGGCGGTAGATGGGCTTAATTTCCTGGTCATAAGATATAACTTTCGTGTCACTTGACCATATTTCTACTGAGGTATACATGAGTATTGAACCAACAACTCCTGCTAGAAGTTGTCTCTTATTCCGTTTTGGGTCTCAGATATCACTCATAAGTTTGTGAGGACTTTTTGCATATATGCTCTAGATGGTATTTGAAGCTTAGACGAGCGTCCTTAATATAAACAGTTGAGAAACTCCTTCCTGCATTCCCACTCTAATTGTTGTCGTTTCCCAAACTTTCCTATTCGTAACAAACACTGCCTTCAGTTTTATGATCTGGCGAGTTGCAATCCGGCGGTAGCTAAGCAACTACGTACAGGTGCAACTATCTCGATGCAGTGCAATTCGACATCTTCTTTTGTTACCACGGTGAATCGGTGGGCTCATAATTTCTTCATACCTACATAACTTTCCACAGCAAGGGACCTTAGGACCGATTCTTGTGGAACACCGCTACCGCCAGTTACTTCGAGCTCTTTGATTCTCTCATGAGAATTATAGAGCAGGACCCTATTCGCAAAGTAACCCGTTACAATTTAACGGACATATTCGGGTTTTTCAATCCGGCAAAGACACCTCATAATATACGTTCTCAATTCCCTGAATTAAACGCTTTTTTTACGCCCAGGGTTATGACTTCGCAGTATTTTTGGTGACCATTATTTTCCTCCATCAGTCTTCTGATGGAGGTGCAGTTCGCAGAATCTAAGTCCACCATAAATATAGATGCTACTTGAAAAATGCCTAAACCAAAGCCAGCATCAAATTATGAAAAAACTGCATCCGCATTTGAATATCTTTAGCATAATCGTTTAGCTCTTTTAAATTTCTTATTCAATCGAAATAAACCCCTTTAAGCGAGATCCGCCATAATCGACGGCATAATTTTCGTTTGTGGCGCTTCCGTCTCAGTTTCAGCCGGTGGAAAGCGAAATTGAATTAACCACGCGAGAAAATTCCCAAAAAAAATTTTGAAACGTCTGCACGTACACCTTGCAACAGTGCCACACAGAATACCAATCAGCTAATTCCGATGCTCGTGCATTCATGCCGAAACGCGATGTGCTGCTGCCGCATTCGAATTTGGATTCTTCCCCAACAGCATAATCATGGGTCTCAGTCTCAGTATTACGTAAGTATCTATGAAACATCATCATCGCATGTGCGATGTGCGATGCCCTGCGGGTCCGATGTTTGTCTGATGTCTGCCATAAGATGGGTCTTCAAGATTGTGGTTTCACCATTCAAATTCAACCATCTTCAGGTGGTTCTTCTCTCTATCTGTCCCCACATTCCCACAGACTTGATATGAGCGGGAAATGAAAATCGATCCGAAAACTATTACTCATGCAAATATTTGAATAATTATAGAGCGACACTGCCGACTGCGCGATGCATCAACATGGCAATATGGCATTCCTAAAATTGGATCGTCGCCCTACAGCCAGATACTTTCTCTGATTGTGACAGTGACGCTCGGAATGACTTCTGGGAACTACGCGTTGTTTGTGTTGTCAGCGAAAGCGTGCGTTGCCCGCTTGTTAACCTCATTATTTGTTTGATGTTCCCATCAAAGGGATGGCAGCATCTGTAAAGGACATGGTGTGCAAATGATGCTCGCACGATTGCCACGAAATGAAAGAACTGCGGGTTCACAGGATCTGATTTCAATTGCCAATGATTCAGGCAGCGGGTGGTCGCCCAAAAAGGGTTCTTCTTTTTTTTGCGAACCCCCCCTATAGAGAAGGAAGTGGGTGAACAGTTGAATTTCTTTTTTGTTGCAACTTGTTTGCGGTTTCAGTGTTTTTGTCATTAATACGCGGTATCCTGCTGTCCAAGTTTGGCACACACACACAAAAACGGAACTCACTCCTTACCTAACCAAAACCGCATCGAAGTAGCGATGAAGATGCGTGTGCAGAGCTATATTCCAGCCAAGAAAAAACCACAAAGCGGTGGCAGACGTTTTCAACGCACCAGGAAGCAGGAAGCGGCGGAATGGTGTAGATATAGCCTGTTTCTGACGGTGCGTGGTTCTACTGTGGTTTGCTTTTGAGGGAGCATTGGAAAATATTGAATTTTGGTTAATGTTTAGGGTGCGGAGCGGGGATTGCGGCTCATTGCAACATGTACATGTACACACAGGCGTGTATGGTAAAAAGTGCAAAGAGCAAGCGGAATACCGAACAGCTGCTGACAGTGCACGTGGTTTTTTTGGGGGGGGGGAAATTGTTTAAATTACTCGGTTACCATGCTTACCTAATATGGGAGCAAACACTGCAATTCCCGTGTTGAACTTTATGGTAGCTTAGGGGATTTTCTGCGGTTAAACGGGGAAGTTTGGGTGGATGGCGATGTGTGCGCTATACCTTTGGATTACAGGTGCAGATGCTATACATTCGCAAACTCGGAGCGCCGGTAATTGTTTGCAATTAGCTAGGGGTTTTCTGTTATTGTTTCATAATTTCATGCAGGACTCATCAAGGAGTCTTGTCAGAAAAGATTAGGTGCGCGGTTGACTAAGGTGGACGAAGTGTGAACATTAGACGGATTGATGCTGAAGAATGATGAGGGGACTTAGGGACAGATTTAAGGAGCTCTTGAAAAAAGAACTGTTTCTTCAAACACTTTTTTATCGGTGAGGTTATGATTTAGTGCAGTCCCGCTGGTCTGCCTGAGGTAAAACCGATCGATCTCAAAAGGTACCTATTGGTAGGTATAGGTTTTTGTACCATCGCGGATGGGTTCCAGCCAAAGCTGGAAGTAGCGTGCCCGGAATGGTAGAGGATAGAGCGCTGCAGCGTCTCAGGGTCGCGAGCTTAATATGTAAGTAATTATAACCGAGGCGGGAATTCTTTTTGAGATGGGTTCTTCGATGGACAGACTTACCCGGATTTTTGAACTTCTTATTCTATAAAGTATAGGTATTATTACACTATTTTAGGTTATGTTGGGTATAAAAGGCAGACTTTCTTGGGTATGATTAAAGACCGCAGTGGACCTCAGCATTAACCAACAAACCTCTTCGGAATGCGATCTCTGGCAACATAATTACATGGGACAGCTCGCTTGGTTCTGCAAATGATGACAATATCATTACCGTATGCTAATGATTCCCACAAACCTTTTTTTTTAACTATGATGTTAAAGAAGCCAAATGCCAGCGGATCACCCTAAATACTTTTCTATCATCAAAGGTCTCTGTGAATTCGCTTCGACCTTAAGGTAGCATGGTGCGTTTTCCTTACCACAGCTTTCACAAGACGTTCATATTCTCGGGTGTTTGTAAGATGTTTGACGGAGTGTAGGAGTTTGTAGTGATTTCACCCTAATCCCTGGATTTTGTCTTTGAAGAGCCAAGGTTCCTGGATAAAGGCCACGTCCACATTTTTTCCGCCATTAAAAAGCAGCAGGTCGTCGGTGGCAGCTTGTGAGTGATGCAAATTAATATGAACCATTCTGAGCTTTCCGACGCTGGTCATCATTTTTAGAAAGGGAGAACTTAATGGTCCCCAGTCCGAATTTGATTAAGATCCACCGCAACTAGCAAGTCGAAGACGCCTCCTTTCTCCCGCGTCTTTCAACTTACGACCTGCCATTCCTCTACCTCCAGTTCCTTGTTCAACATACTCACCAGCTTAAGCATGGATTGTACATGTACTGTACATCCAGAACCGTAGGAGGTATCCATACGTACGCCAGTATACGAAGGGTTAGGACTGAAACAGGTATCAAGTCAGTTTAGCACCGGAAAAGATTTCCCCAAAGCTGAGTATGCAGCGCGTTAGAAAGTCAAAAGTCTCTCTGTTGTCACATCCTACAACCTTAACGCCTTTACGCCAATCTGAATCTGCTCCGTCAAAGTCGCAGATATCTCCGTTGCCTTCTTTAACGCTGGCTTTGAGAATCTCGGCCTCAAATTTTAGCCAGTTAGGGACTGACAGCTTGCCATCTGCGTCGATTTGCTGCGGTCGATTATAGCTAGAGTTAGCTCCTCAGAGGCCTTGAGACTAGACTTCACTTTCTTAGCCACATTACCTGCTACTTCGTCAGCTGAGTGTATTTTTTTTCGAGCCGACCGTGTTGCTAAGTTTTTAGACTTGCCGATCGGTTCGTTAGGAATGGTGCCTGGCTTACTTGGTGGTGGTAATTTGGAAATTGACGCTTTGGATGTAGAAGGCGTAGGGTTTACCTCTTTATAAGGCTGTTTCTTGGCGATATCGACATTTTAGGCTTCACCTTCACAGCTAGTCGATGAGTCAATAGCTTTGACTGTGAACGCTACGGGATGTGTCATTTTGCCATAACGTTTCTCGTACTGCTTGACCTTCTTGGCATGCTTCTTCATCAGAGCCTTGTCTCTGTCAGAGAGCTTAGCAACATCTTTGGTGTTCATTTCCTTTAGAAACTTCAACGAGCATTTGTAAACGTCTCTGGTTTCTTGCTCGGAGGTTCTAGGAGTCTTCTTTTGATCGGTATAGAGTGTCTTCTAGAAGTCTCTTCTCTGTCTCCGAGTCTATGGATTGAACGTTACTAGACTGGGAGGAGCAGGAGAACATCTCCCCCCAGTGCATTCATGTCCGGCCAAGGTCTCTCCAACAGACTTTTTTTTTTAAATACTTTTCCCGGGAAAGGCGAACCTATAACGCTTCAACAGCGCCCCGAGATGCTTCCAGATGTATGTTAGTTCTGCACTTAAATTGTTGCAAATTGTAGTCTTCTGGAAATATTATCCCCAGGAAGCGAGTCCCAAAGTTAGCTTGTTTGGAGATGTTGCTTGGGGCTAAAGTACCTCCTGTCGTTTTAATTTTGATCTGTCAAGTAGCGAGCTGCCTTCACACCCTTGACTAACAGTGTGATTGGCCATGAAAATTGGGTTCTCCAGACTCCGTGGCCCTGACACTTTTTCCTTTTTTGTAACTATTCTCCGCTGAGCTCCCTGAATGTATCTTAATGTCCATAAAATGGACTGTTGGGAAGAAATACGGCTGCAGATCTACTTGCTCTATCTTAAAGTCCTTTTCAAAATGTACAAAGGCCTAAGTCGTCTGGTAGCTATCTATCTATCTCTACTGTGACAAGGAAGAGTCATGAGAAATATCTTCATGTCCGTTGTCATTAGTCATTAGCCCATATCCTTTTGGTATAGTTTCTACCATTGTGAAACGTAGGTGGAGTATTGGGCGTATAACCGCGGTTTTGAGTCTACCTTTCTGCTTAGTGGAAGGCAGCAGAACTCCTGGAACCCAATCCATACTTTTGTATTGATTAAAGTCCTTATCATCGGTTTATCATAATAATAGATATCATTCATGACCCTGATCTAAATTTTAGTGGAATAGAGCACGGGAAGGGCCCCTCGATTCCCTTTCAAAACATCAACCCATGGACGTTTGGTAATCGTTAATAATGACCTATCTTCAGAGATGAATAACTGATGCACTTCGGAGCCTATCGATTTTCCAACAGACTAATCCACGAACATAAACAACCGCCCAAGGACCTCACAGCGACAATAAAGGCCAAGATAAACCTACCCCCTGATATTTTTAAAATAACCATTTCCACCATAACAAAAGAGAAATTGACATATAAGGAGACGACACATAAATTCTCCAAGTGGCACTTTCACTCGCATCGGGACATCTCTCTTCATTTGTACACAATATAACATCATACCTTCATTTAAAATAATAATAACAATAATTTTATATATTTCATTTGCTCCCTATTCGGGTCGCAGTATTATTGTTACCAATTGGCCATAATGTCCGCTCGACACTCCAGCACAAATAAAATGAGAAAAATGACAAACAAAATGGCTAAGGATCTCCTTGTGTGCCAGTATATATAGAGTATCTACAGTAAAGGACACATCATGACCTTCCTATTTGACTCTGCAGTACCCGCAGGACCAAAGGGCAAGCCATATTGTTGGAGCTGTCCTCTGTTCTCTTCGAGAACCTGATTTAGTTGCTGTCAATGGTGTTGCTTTGTCTGAATGACGATGCGGCCCCACTACCGCCTAGACCCACATTGTTTTGCAGCGAAGCCAAATAAACAACCGTATTGTTGTTAAAAGTTTGTAAATAAACGTAAAACTGAAGAAAATATAAAAATATTATATTTCTTTGTTAAGTGGCTTTTAGTCGTTTTGTGTAAATATTTGACGGATGCGCGTGTTTATGTGCTGAGTGTTTCGAAAGGACACTTAGCTGCTGGTCGGATGGTTAGTAGTGTATACACAACGGAATCGGATGGTGGGAATATTATTTTGTGGATCTTTGAAGAATGGGATGTTATACAGGATTTTTTCAAGATTGCATTTTATTACCACTAGGGTTTAGTTTCCGAGTGGTATGTTTTACGAGATGTTGGGTACATATAGGTATACATAGTTGCAAAAGGATGTGGGTGTCTTATGAAATTAATAAAGTCTTGCTTTATCTTCAGATAAAAATAATCTCCTGTTTAATAGGCGAGGGAGACAAATAACGGACAAAACTATAAAAAGTTCAAAGTAATTAAAGTCGTCAATGTATGTCTTAGATATATTAGTATAGTTCGAATGTTATATCCCTAGATGGTGGAGGGTATAATGAACATCACAAATCTGTTTAAATGCCTATTTGTTTACCTATATTGCCTATTTGGGAACGGACGTCTTTTTCTAAAATTGGTGTAGAATCGATTTCGGGAAAATCGAACTCAAAAAGAGGGAAAGGGGGCAAAGTTCTTATTTTTCATCCGATCGACTTCACACTCGGTTTGTGGATTCTATATAAGAAATCGAGAAAACAGATTTCTTCGATTTTGGAAATTTTGCTTAAATGCCGAATTATTAGCGATAGGAAAAACCGGGCTAAGATGGGTAAGTTTTTTGTTGATCATATCGAGAGCGTGGCAAAGTACACTAGGTAGATAATTCTGTAAGGGGGCGAATAAATCCTTATAAGGTATCTATATTACAACTAAATTAAATAATTTGCCGCATTTTTCTCGCAAGGCTAAGAGTTCAAACGACCCTGGCAAAGTCTACATAAAAAAAAACTCGGCGGAATGGAAACATTGTAAAGTAAAGAGTCACATCAGTTGCTTCTATTTTGGATTGAAAGTGGGTATCTACTTTCCAGGAATTAACATGGATGACGCTTTCACTACAGAAAGGATATCAATCCATTTAAAGTGATAAGCGAACGCAGACTTTCATAGGCTTCTGCCCTTATAAATCAGCAGGACCAGATGTTAACATCCAGGCTGCGATTGAACATACGTATTGCATTCTAAAGCCTTTCGAATGATTTTACTCCACAAGTCTAGACCTTGGATACATGACAAAGGCATGGAAGGACGTGAAAGTTGTGTTTTTTTTTACCCTAGACGGAAAATGTCTCTCACATCACACCAAACGACTTTAGGCCTATCACTATAGATACCTGTATATTTACTTACTTAACGAGCTACCGACAGGTGAAGAGCCACTGCCTGAGAGGTACTGCAGCCTTCCATACTCTGCAATCCCGGGCACGCTCTTTCGATTTATCCAGACCAAGCGCTCTGGCATTCGCGATGGCTTTTGTCTTTGAAACGGGAGTTCGGTCTTCTTCCTTGTCGTGTCGAACTTGCGGGAGCTGAAGCTGATCCGTTGGATCATCATTAGTTGGTCGATGTGGTTGAACCAATGTAGTCGAAGTATTTAGGATTTTTTGGACTCCATCCATACATCTTGGCACAGTCCATGAAATACGCGCGGTTGTATCATTTACTCCGTTCCCTCTCCTCGTACACAAGACGAAAGAAATGTTCTTTCGATGGAGGAGTATGAAGTTTGGCATTCTTTGATGGCATGGAGCTCTGCCTGAAATACACTGGGACTTTTTCCCATTGGTATTGAGACATTTGGATTTGGTCCGTAAATACCAGCTCCTACCCCCGAGTCCATTTTGGAACCATCCGTATACCACTTTAGGCCGTTTTGGCAATTTGGTGGGTTATTGCTAACGCATGCATCCCTATTTGTGATTTCTGTGGAGAAAAGTTTGTTGAAGCATAGTGTCTTAGGTAGGCGGTCTGTAACCGCACAGATCATGTCAAGTTCTGGAATTTCGGAAAGTAGTTCCATAAGTTCTGGATGTTCGTTAATATTTAACTCTTTCGCTTGCATCAGACTTGCAGAGCTGTTTATTGCCACTTTTTTGATGTGAATGTGGAGGGGTGTTAGTCCTATTAAGGCTTCTATAGCCGCAGTGGGACAGGTACGCATGGCTCCGGAAGCGCCCAGACACGCGAGCCGTTGTACCTTATTAAGCTTCTTTATGGCTGTTTTTTGTGTGGCTTTGTTCCACCATACTATCGAGGCGTATGTTATAATGGGTCTGACTATGACTGTGTAGATCCAGTGTGTGATTTTTGGAGAGATCCCCCAGGTTCTACCATACATGCTGCGGCAGGCCCAGAAAGCTTTTGTTGCTTTTTGGATTTTGTTGTTTATGTGGGAGTTCCAGCTTAGTCTTTTATCCAGGATCACTCCAAGATATCTGACTTCGTTGGAATACTCAATGACAGTGTCATTGATCGAAATTTGGTTTAGATTTAAATTTCTTCTTTTCGTAAAAGGAACTATGACAGCCTTGCTGGGATTAATAGAAAGATTTTCTTTCCTACACCAGTCTAAGACTATCTTAACCCTTTCGGTACATCTTTTTTGTTCTAAGGTTAAAAAAATATTTTATTTCTTTTTGTTGCTACTTGGACTCCTACTAAAAACATTGTAACATTATTTTTGGTAAATATTGGTTCTAAAGTGGTTTTTGGGAACGTTGCCCTATGGCATCAATTGTCTCAAGTGGTAGCAAAATAAATGACAAAATTAATATTTTTGTTTTAGTTTCTTATTTTTATATATAAATTTTTAAACAAAATTGAAAAGAAAAAAGTATATTTTTTTTTTTAATTAAAATGTGTTTTAAAAAAATAAGAATTTTTGAAAATATTTAAAAAACACATATTTTCATATATGTATAAAAATAAAAAACTAAAAAAAATAATAAATTGTTGCATTTATACTCGGTTTTCTTTGTTTACTTCAAACATTACAAGTACTACAAATTAAAAACTAAGCATATTCCAAGATAAACACGTGTATTTATATAAAAAAATAATTAAAAAATAAAAAATATTAAAAAAAAAAATAAATATTCATAAAAATCTAAGTAATTTTTTTTTGATTCAAACCAAATTAAAAAGTAATGATATTCAAGACTATTTCTGCATAAAAATACATTTATTTTTATACATTATGTAGGTATATATATAATTTTATTTATAGAAATGATGCCTTAAAATGCACCTCTAGATAATATTGATGCTGTTGGAACAAACCAAATCAATTAAGAGAAACAGTGCAGTCAAGTTACCTTCAGCTTTATTAAAATGAGTAAGAGGCCAGTTTTGGCTCAGTTTGCCTTTTTATAGTATGGTGATACATGTGTGTATTAGTGTTCTCAAATAATGTTACTTATGTACAACATGTTTTGTGTGAATATATAAATGCAAAATCTAACAAACCTTCCCTCAAAACTGGCAGTTAACAATTCATGAATATAATTTAAAAGAACAATTTTAAAGAACAATTTTAACAATTCATTAAATTCATTATATTTACAATTTACTTCAAAATATTTAAACCAAGCAAATGAGTGAACTCCCTATGCTTAACTTTCTTCGAATTTTTTGTAAACACATCAGCAATCATTCTATCAGTTGGAATGAACTTTAGCACAAGCAGCCCCTTCTCGTAAACTTCTCTTACGTAGTGCGCCTGAATGTCGATGTGCTTCGTTCGATTGTGAAACACTGGGTTTTTAACCAACTTCTGAGCGCTGAGATTGTCTCCAAAAAGTTCTGTAGGTTGATCAACTAGCTCGTTGAATCCAAGTTCCTTAAGGAAACGCCTGAGATACACAACTTCCTTCGATGCGGTTGATAAAGCGACGTACTCCGCTTCAGTACTGCTCAAAGCGATGGTATTTTGCTTTTTACTTCCCCATGTAATAGCAGCTCCAGCAAGGAAGAAAACGAAACCAGTGTATGATTTTCGGTCTACACTGTTGCCGCCCCAGTCAGCATCGGCAAAGCCCTTCAACTTTTCACCTGTCTGAAAATAATTAAGTTTAAAATTAAGCGTTGAACTTAAGTACCTCAGCACATGTTTTGCAGCATTCAAATGTTCCACATGTGGATCAGTGTTGAATTGAGCCAACTTGCAAACCGAATGCATGATGTCTGGACGCGAACAAATACTCAAATAGGTCAAAGACCCTATCAACGATTGATACTGCTTCTGATCCACCTTCTTGCATTTGGAACAGTCGTGACATTTAACAAACTTTGTTCCTGGTTCCAATGGTGTTGCGCTGCTTCTGCATTCTTTCATGTTGAATTCAGCAAGTAAATTGCGAATCAGCTGCTGTTGGGAAATTTGGAATCCGTTTCGCCCACTTGTAATTTCCATGCCAAGGAAATGGTCAACTGGTCCTTTGTCAACCAACTCGAATTTCCGACCAATTTTGCCCTTTATCTCCACTAGCGTCCAAAGATTTGAGCAGGCGAGCAGTATGTCATCAACATAAACTGCGACGATGATTATCTCACCTGGTTTTCGTAGCACATAAACACATGCATCCCCATGGCACCTCTCAAATCCGAGACTTTTTAAAAAACAGTTCAACTCCTCGTTCCAATTCCGGCCCGATTGTTTTAATCCGTACAATGCCTTCTTTAGTCTGCACACTTTACTTTTATTCTCTTCGTCGACAAAACACTCTGGCTGGTGCATATACACTTCCTCTTCCAGATACCCGTTCAGATAGGCCGCTGATACATCCATTTGGTGCACGATCAACTTATACTCAGCTGCCAAAGCCAAAATCAGACGGATCGATGAATATCTTAGCACAGGGGAGAAAATCTCCGTGTAGTCTACTCCGTATTTTTGGCTGCACCCTTTTGCCACCAACCGCGCCTTGTGGCGGACTTGAACGCCATTCTTGTCGTACTTGACATTGAAAACCCACTTCGACTTAATGGGAGTGCGATCTTTAGGTATATCAACTAGTTCCCATGTCTGATTTTTAATTAGTGAGTTAAACTCCGACAACATTGCAGCCCTCCATTTGTCTGCATCTGGTCCTTGAAGTGCTTCCTCAACGGTGAGTGGATTTGTTGTCTTTTCCTTGTGATTACGTTGCATCAAGCCAGTAAACTGTCTACTGGTTGGATTTCGGGAACGTAGTTTCATTCGAAATCCCAAACAATCGTCATCATCATCATCACTTTCAGCTTCAGCTTCACTTTCACTAGCAGCACCCTCAGCAACACCTTCAGTCACAGTAGCAGCAGGACGACCATTAACATTAGTCGCTTCACCAGCAGCAGCAACATCGGCATAGTTTCCTTCAGTTGAAACAGTAGGATTATCGTCTGCAAGCTCATCTACTACAATACATGGCTTGGATTCCACTTTTCTCGCTCCAGCGCCAAAAACAGGTTCGTCAAATTCGGCAGCATCGCTGAAATCGTCTTCATCAGAAGAAACTGGGTCATTTTTTGGAGAGACTTTCGCCATGTCCTTAGAGTCCATTATCATGCATGAACTATCACCCAATAGAACCTTGGAAGAATCATGCATAATGTCAGAATGAAGAAACCTCACATCTCTAGCTATAATCACCGTCCTGCGTCTCTGATCATACAGCCGGTATGCCTTTGACTCTTCGGCGTAGCCTACCATAAAGCATTCATTGCCCTTTGCTGAAAATTTCGATTTTCGTGGCATTTTATCCAAAACAATACCTCTTCTGCCAAAAACTTCTAAATATGACACATTTGGTTTTCGACCATACCATGCCTCATACGGTGTCAATTCATACAGAGCTTTCGTTGGTGACCTGTTTCTCAAAAACACTGCCGTGTTTATTGCCTCTGCCCACAGAAATTCCGGCATCGCAGAATCTATCAGCATGCATCGTGCCATTTCAACCAATGTTCGGTTTACCCTCTCGGCAACACCATTTTGCTGAGGGGTATATGGAACAGTAAATTGCCTGCGAATGCCCTCTTGCTTTAGAAAGTCAGTGAACTCACGGTTAGCATATTCTCCACCATTATCCGATCGGAGCACCTTTACTTTGTTATCAGTTTCTAGTTCAACAGCAGCTTTAAAAATTTTAAACATTTTGTAAACTTCGCTTTTGTTTTTTATAAAGTAAACAAATATTTTCCTACTAAAGTCGTCTATAAATGTGACGAAATATTTCGCTCCACTAAGAGAAGAGATGACGTATTCATCGGGCCACATACATCGCTATGGATTATGTCTAAAACCTTCGTGCTTGATTTATCTAAGCATTTAGGAAAGGGCAACGCACTAATTTTTCCTTTCATGCATACATCGCACTCAAATTTGTTCACCCTTTTCACATCCATGCCACGGACCATACTTTTTTTGCACAGAAACTCTAGGCTGTTTATATTTAAATGCCCATATCGTCGATGCCACTCGAAACAATCATCGTTTGACGCCGCTAATAACAACTTATTTTGCTTCATCATATGAATATATAGATCACCGTTTCTTTTCAGCTGCATGACTTCCATACCACTAGCTGATTTTACCACTGCTATATTTTGTTCGAACTCTACTCTGCAATTATTTTCGGTTAGTTTGCTCACTGACAAAAAATTTGTGTTAAGGTGGGGAACATAGAGCACATTATGTAAAACCATTTTACTGGTTCTCGTTTCAAGACATACTTTGCCTATACCTTCTGAAGAAATATATTTATTTCCCGCTAGCTCAATCTCCTCTCTATGCTCTTCGATGTGGGTGAAAAGAGACTTATCACAACACATGTGACAAGTTGAACCACTATCTAATATCCAAACGGAATTATTGAGTTGTGTGTAACTATATTTGGAAAATTAAGCAAAGCGCAATTTATATTTTGCTTAACTGCACTACTGCTCCGGCATGATGCAGCATAGTGGCCTCTTTTTTGGCATTTGTAGCATTTGCCTTTTTGTTTTTTGGTACCAGACGGAAATTGTGGGTGATCCCGCGAGCTGCCCGCCTGTGCCGCCGACCGCTGCTTATTAGCAAAAAATGCTATCTCGTGTGGCTCATCTCTCTTGTTATCGCTCTCCCTTCTTTTTTCTTCTTCTAATAATTTTGTCTTGAGCACTGTGGTGGTTGGCAAACTGTCCCTTGACTCGATGGCAACAATGAAATTTTCGTAACTCTTCGGTAGTCCCGATAGCAAAATGATCGCAAGCAGTTCATCGTTTAATTTCAAGTCCAGCTCTGCAAGTTTTTCAGAGAAATCGAAAAATTTGTTCAGATGCTCACTCATTGACGCTTCTTCAGACATTTTCAAATTTATTATTGATTTAAAAATTGTGACTTTACGTGCGGGTCCACTTGGAGCATGCAATTCAGACAGCTTGGTCCATGCCTCCTTGGAGGTTTTGGCGTTTTTTATGTGGATTAGTTGGCTTGACTTAACAGACAACACCAACGTCGCTAGCGCTTTTTCGTCGTTGGTTTTCCATTCTGCTAACAGAGTTGCTTCCGTCGGTTGTGCTATTGCACCTGACACATAGCCCCATAAGTTGCAGTGCACTAACACCGACTTCATGAGGATTTTCCACCCATCGTAATTGCTGTCATCTAATTTCTCGATTTGATACAGTCCGGAACTCATCCTTCAGCTTAAACGCAGGCTATATACAAAAACCAAATTTAAATGTAGTTAGACCAGATCCAATAAACCTGGGCCCATAACCACTGTTGGAACAAACCAAATCAATTAAGAGAAACA
Organism: Cheilosia scutellata; assembly: GCA_955612985.1. NCBI lineage: Eukaryota > Metazoa > Arthropoda > Insecta > Diptera > Syrphidae > Cheilosia > Cheilosia scutellata. Next base: position 84,990,014 of record OY015313.1, read on the forward strand.
GTGCAGTCAAGTTACCTTCAGCTTTATTAAAATGAGTAAGAGGCCAGTTTTGGCTCAGTTTGCCTTTTTATAGTATGGTGATACATGTGTGTATTAGTGTTCTCAAATAATGTTACTTATGTACAACATGTTTTGTGTGAATATATAAATGCAAAATCTAACAGATGCCATATGGCAACACAGAAAAGGAAAATTGTGCCAAATTGAATAGACGGAACTTATATGTTTATTTTATATTTTTAATTGTCCGCCTGATATTAGTCAATCAAATAAAATCGAAATTGATAATCTATTTGATAATTATCAATGTAAAAAAGAAATAATAAAAATAGTCTTCCGACGAACAAATTCGAACTCTATTGCAGACCGATCTTTCACGAGAGCTAAAAGGACAATGACGACAACTATCACCCAGTTTTTTTGCTTCTAATTATTAAGCAGATACTCTAAGAAGTTAATCAGAAAAAAGAATAGAAAAAATATACTCAGAGAGTGAGAAAGGGTGTTATGAATATTCGTGTTGCCATATGGCATCAAAATACCGAAAGGGTTGGGCATTTTGCAGCGTGTTATATAGTCTTCTCCTTATTTACTTTAAAGCCAACGAATTTTTCCAGAAAGCCTCTATCACGTTCACGGCACTCTGACATCGAACGATGTTGCCATTATCGTCCGCATATCACAGTAGCTGAGCGGACCTGTTGAAATTAGTCCCTTCCGTGTTGGTACCTGACCTTTGCACTACCTGCTCCAGAAAGAGATTGAAGAAGTCACATGAAAGCGCATCTTCTTGCCGGTCCTACTTCCAAATTGCACATTATACTGCGTATTTTCCAGCGTCACTCGACACTCTGGATGTCGGGAACTCGAATGCGACCACCACCGTACCTAGAGCTCCTAACGTAACGATGAAGTCGATGAAAATGTTGGAAGTCTCTGCCTTCGACAAATAAAAACCTAATAACCACCATCAGAAGCTTTCCTTTCGAGATAAAACTTGTGTATCCTCTTTGATAACGATAACGAATCAGTAGAGCCTCATTTAACGAAGTATCTACGATGAAACAAATGACCTTGTCCTACGATTTCAACACCATGGACGACTTTTAGTGAAGAGAACATAACAACAGATCCATTGAATGACCCTAGTGCTATCTGCATCTATTCACAATACCTCTTGCTACAAATTGCGTAAATATTTCACATTCAGCTGTATAGTATGCTGTAACGAATTTCTTTCGCTACCAAAACTCACATTCGAGTGCAGGTACGACCAGAATAAACTACTTTACATTAATCTCCGAAAACCGCACCGCACCTGTGCCCACGTCATGTCACAAACCAGAACCGTATTTATGTTGTTGGCTGCTGCTGGTCTTGCTTGCATGCGAGAGCACTCTGTCCGCAATCGGTACAGCGGAACTAATAAATTCCTTTCAATTAAATTGTATTCTTCCAACAAATGTGCGGCTAGGTGCGATCCCGCAGGCATAATAATGTTATTACCCCCGCAAGCCCCAGCGACAGCCACAGCACTCTCATGACAGTTTTCATTAGTTGTACCTGGCATGCGCAATCGCAGCACTTCCCCCCCGTGTCGTGTTTAGGGCGCCAGATGACGAGCGGACACGGACGTGGACAGTGGACACACCTTTATAGGCAACCATTTCAATAGTCTATATATGTGTAGCGTGAAATCGGGTTCGGGATGCGCGTAGATTTTGTACATGTATATGTACTACAGACAAGTCATTCAAATGTCGAATTAGCATAAAACGTCAAAACAATACACGATGCAACAATTTAATTGTCAATACAAACAGTCGCCTGTCACCGTCCCGACCTCTCTAACCAGTTTGCGTCCGATATGTGACTCAACGAGATTGAGTGGGCTCAGAGCTCCAGCTCTAAGCTAATTAACGCAACTCAGCCACTCTCTGACAGAGATGGGACAGAATTATCTCTGGCACAGAATTGCGCACACGGCTTGAGTGCCTAATGGACTTTCGAGTTTCGAGTCATTCTTATCGCAGCATATAGGACCAACGAATTCCTTTCACAAATTGGCCATCGAAGATGGGAACGGGATTGGAATGTCCAACGCGAAATTGATTGAACGCAAATGATCGCGAAGGCAAAGGCACCTTTGCGTGTGATCAATCCATCAATGTCAGCCGAAGGGGAAACGGAACAGCGCTGAGTGTGAGTCCTCTCCAAATGACGATTGACCACCGCCAACGCGAATGTTGACATTTTTGCAAACAGTATGTGTGTGTGTTGAGTCGACGAATAAATTTGACATCGATTGGGGGTACCTCTCTTGTGTCGCCATTAATTGGGGGTTCGTCGCCGGTCCTTCTGTTGGCTTTTGTCGATTCCACGAACTTGGTCGTGTCGTCGGATGGGTTACACACGAGACTTCTTTATCGCAGTGCATTCCACTTCCAGGAATCGGTCTTTCTGTTGTCGCACAGAAATATATACGTAATCCACTCTCGGAATTCTAATTAGCAAACCACTGAGCCGATAATGAACGTGAACATGAATGGGCTTTGTCTCGCGACTAGTGATTGGATTGACGCGTCACACTTTGATGTTTATACGCTGTGCAGTCACGCACAGTCCTGGTAAGGTATTTCCGAATTTTCCTGGGAAATAATCTATTTTTGGTTTATTTATAATTTTTTTTGGGGATTTCATTTTATGATATGAAAAACATAATATCCGGAAATCGGATAAAGTGCGTCAGGTTGTTAGGGGTATTTGTGGGAGCATGTCACGCAGTTAATCGGACCGATTCGTGTTGGCAAAATAGAAGATAATTAACATACTAAAATAGGCATACGCGCTATTTAAGGAAATGGTGACTTTTATTTATTTTTTGATTGTATCTATCTATGATGATGACAGTTTTAAGCTGATTTTATGTACATATGAGCTGGCAAATAATCGTTCAACAATAGGTATATCTACACCGCTTGACAACTGTTATACGTAGTTTCTTATAGCCAAAATAAAGATAGATATATTTTATTGGTATAAAAATGTAGGTATATATATATTTAATACACAGAGGTTTAGAGGAAAATACAAAAAAAAAAAAACATATAATTTAAGACAAAAAAGATAATAATAATAAATTCAAGCATTAGTATACCTATGTAATGCATAGCATATGAATCAATTTAATTAAATTGTTATGTTAATAATTTAAAAATGATTTAATTGCATTTATTTAATAAATAAAAAAAAATAAATATGTAAATAGGTATATAAATATGTATATAAATAAATAAATAAATAAATAAGTATATAATTAAACAAATAAATAAATAAATAAATATATACCTAAATAAATAAATAAATTAATAAATAAATAAATAACTAAATTAATAAATAAATAAATAAATAAATAACTAAATAAATAATTAAATAAATAATTAAATAAATAAATAAGCAAACAAAATAAATAAATATATAAATAAGCAAAAAAAAAAAATAAATAAATAAATAACTATGTAAATAACTAAATTAATAAACAAATAAATAAATAAACAAAAATAAACAAGTAAATAAAAGTAAATAAATAAGTAAGTAAATAAATAAGTTAACAAATACATAAGGAAAAATTATTAATACAACAAATAACAATGAATCAGTAACACTTATTAAGGTTAACATTTTAACAATCAGAAGAATGAAATACCAGTTATATTTGTTAGCATTGTTACTAAGCCAACTCGGTAATGAGAGGATTATCTGCATAATCGCATCTCCTAATAAATGCATTGGTAAGTTTTTGTATTCTATTGAAGACCAATTCAATATTGCTTTTAACATGGAAGTCAGCGGTTGAATGATGCCATGGGAGATTTAGCATAATTTTTAGGAGTTTATTTTGCGAAGTTTGTAGATTTTTAATATAGCAATTAGCACAATTACCCCAAACTGGACATCAATGCATCATTATTTCCTGGAAAATAACTTTATGGATGATTATCTTATTTTCTACCGATAACTTAGCCAAAATGTTTGGCATAAGCTCCACTTGTTTGATTCTCCCTCAATTCAGATCGCCTATTTCTGATGGCTGAAAGTCGGTCGGGTTCTGTATTTTCTTATCAATTTCAAGGGGGCGGTCCGCCCCGGGTGGCAGCCTAATAGGGGGTGCCATCAGTAACAGCAAAATAACTATTTTGCACATTACACAAAATAAAAACATATAGAAAGGCCAGTTTGTTTATTAAAAATAATATAAACAATTTTATTATTTTTTTTTTAGGTATTTAAAATTTACAGCATAACATTGATTACATACAATAGTGATTGATTGACAAAGTGACCAGACAAGACCATTGAGGTGCTCGTGCTGGGAGTCGATTCAAAAGTGAAAAATATATGCGATGGAGCACGCCTTTTATAGTCCTCCGATGGGTTGAGTTGAGTCCACCTGGTGCATATTCTGCGACTTGCAATGGCATGGAAGTAGGCAGTTGCACATTGTGTCATTGTGTGTGTGTTTGCTTTGTTGTCTGATTGATTGTGATACCTATTGCTAATATGACGCAATAGGTGCCAGATGGGCTGGTGTTGTTGACAAAATGATGATCTGGTGGCGTTAGTGTTGCCACCTTATGTTTATTTGTTACAAACACAAATAAAACAATAAAACGATTTTGGGCTTTGGCCACCTGCAACCCCCCTGCTGGGATCGCTGTACCACTGTAGGATTTGGAGTGGGTGAATATGAAAAAAAAAAAAATACAAGTAAATAAGTCCACTGTCAGTTTTTTTTTATTCCGTTCGTGGTTATCTACTAAATAGCAATAAAGTCCAAAATTACGTTTTGAACCTTTTTGCATAAGACTTTACTTCATGGGACCGTTTTTTCCTACATCTGGAAAGACTGCCAAAGAACTTACCGACGCGACGATATTTTAAAGCAACTCAACGAAGATAGTCTTGACATTAACCTTTGTCGGGCTCAGGGATATGATAATGCTCCAACTATTGCGGGTATTCATGGAGGAGTTCAAAAATGAATTCGGCAAATTAATCCAAAAGCTTTGTTTACGCCACGTGCAAACCATTCTTTAAACGTTGGTGGAGTTCACTCTTTGGGAAGCACTCTTTCAAGTACAACGTTTTTTGGGACAGTGGAAAGTCACATTTTTCTAAGCATCACGAGGCTGTTAAGCCATTGAAGGAAAATTTCGTGAAGATAGTTTCAACTCTTGAACTTATTTGTGATCCTCAAAAGGAAAATTGGGATACAAGAGGTGCTGCAACTATACTCTTATCTGCTGTATGCGACTTTACGTTTTTGTGTTATCTTTCATTCTGTTGCGATATTTTGAAAGAAGTTGATGCAGCACAGATATACTTGCAGAAATCCGGGCTCACCTTAGAAAAAAGTGTATTAAAACCTGAGACGCTCGCGAGTTTTCTTCATGAACATCGTGATGAAACCATGAAAGAGGCCATAATATACGCAAGAGAATAATGTACTGGCGAGAAATTTCAATTGAAAGGCGGAGAAGAACAAAAAAGATGAAAATTATGCCAGGCGAAAAGGCTCAAGATGCTGGTTGGACGTTGGAATAGGAAACACGAAGATCCATTTTAGAATGTCGGGATACATTTTGCACTGAACTTATTCATCGGTCTAAGGCCACGCAGCTCTTCAACCAAAAATATTGCTGTATGGAATGAAAGAAGAACTCAGTGCTGCTGTTCCAATGCTTACTTCGACATTTACAGAACTAAACAGTATCATATTGGAAATCGGGCGAATACGCATCACATAGTAGCTGAAAAAATATATTTAAAAGATGCAGAAATTTGGACAGCCTTTAAATTTTTAGCTTCATTGTTAAGTGGGACTTTTCAGACTCGTTACAGAGTCTCTCATTGGCGATGAAAATTTATATAACAATTTGCGTTTCAGTGGCACGAAGCTTTTCAAAATTCAAATTAATTAAGACTTATCTTATCGATCAACAATGGACCAAAATAGGTTGACTAATCTGGCTATATACTTTCAATCGAAAAGGAGCACACAAAAATTATAGATTTTAATGATTTAATCGAAACATTCAGTGCAATAAAAGCTCGAAAGCACCTTTAAATAAAATCGCTGTTCTTGTTTTTTTTTTAATTTTTTAATGGGTGTAAGCTTGTTTTACCGCCCCGGGTGCCACTGCCTCTTAGTCCGCCCCTAGTCCCAGGGTGTTTATACTCACCAAATATACTACATTTAGGCAGCGACAGCTCGGCTGAGAGACAGAAGCCGCCTTCATGCTTCACCACCCAACCAGAGCTTTCCACGACGATTCCAACCCGAAATCAATTTCAACGAGTTAATTTTCTTCTTCGGCAGACTGCGAAACCGATGAGGTCAACTTTTGTACTTTTGAAATTAATTAATAAAGACAATTTTCCTATTTTGAATTATTGCTATAGTTTTTCTTGCGACTAATTATACTTATGTAAAGATTGAATATATCTATAAACTAATAAAAAAAATCCCAACATCGAAGAATCGGAATGTGAAATGTCACAATCGACAGCTATAACTTCGAGTAGGTAACATGGGACTTTATCTACCTCGGTTCTGCTATAAATTCTAACAATAACATCTCAAAATCTTCGTAAAATGTTCGGTCCCGTTTGCGTTCACGGAGACGGATATTCAACGATGAACTATACCAGCAGTACCTACCTACGCGAAATGGACCTTGTCAAAAAATTGCGAATCAGCTGTCTTAGATTTCTAGGACATTGTAGAAATTTGTAAACAAATTTTCCGGTCCAAAGAGTCTTCGAGTGCAACCGGGAGGAAGACCTCGTCTTAAGTGGCACATACAAGAAGAAGAAGACCTCAATCGACTTGAAGTGTACAGCTGGAGGCAGTTAGCTAAGGACCGGGCTACCGCTAACTGGAGATACTTGTTAGTTGAGACCTCGGTTCACCCCGAACTGTATAGCCGCCTAAGTACATAAGTAAGTATTAAAAAAGACTGCATTTTTTTTCAATGTGTGTGGGATTTTGTGTTACACTTTTTGAAATTGCAATAAAGTCCAAAACGAATTATGGCGAAATGAAATCTCCAAAATGTCAAAGGCATTAATATACGAAAAATCAAAAGTATTACAGAGTACAAATTCAAAACCTGAACGAAAAGCAATAGGATTGACTTTCGGAACGAAATAGAGAGTACGGCCCCTGGTCTGGCGGCTATTGTTGTTATATAGAAATTATTCTAAATTAGTCTATTGGGTATAGAAAGGTTCACAATAGAGACGTCTAAATATAATATTTTTGCATACCCGTGAACGCAGCCAAGAACTCGTTGTCAGTCTGACAGCTCCCCGCTGTCATTTCTTTTCCTTGATTATTATTAGAGTTCGAATTGTGGAATAAAGAGAAACGTGATCTAACAAGAAGTTAAGTGGCTTTTCATTTCTTTAGATTTTCCCAATTCTTTTGGCATTTTATTTCGTCGAGAAGCACCCAAATTTACCGAAAGCGCAACAATATAAACAAAAACTGGAAAAAAAATCGCAGTGTTTTCAAAAAATGTTCGTTACAGAAAGAGTCTTCCATATAGGGAAGGTCGTTATAGATGAGTCCGACTAAGTATCCCCCCATACCATGCACAGTGTAAAGTTTCTATGTTCGAACTCAGAGCTATCCCTTGCGGATTCTGGGGCACTCCTTTAAAAGGTCTGATGTTTTTTAACAAGACACGACAAAGTCAGCCAATAATCTGCTGTCAAAAAGAATGGTCTATTTAACTTGGACTAAAATATAAAAAACGAAACTCATGCGACCAATAGATTAAGTAGGAAGAATAACGATAGATATCCTAACTATAGTTTAAACAGGATTTGGAAACGGATGACATTCAAACGTCTGTCTCCCATACGTAAGGAAATACATATGTACTCTTAGGTGCGCTGCGACCTGCGAACTCGCTGTTCCGTCAAAGTTGCCAAGAACATCATTGCACCGTTTGATGTCCAATAAGATAAGGTTTGAAAAATATTGTACTAAACTCACAAGTCACAAGCCAACATCAGAGGTCTGTACAAAGTTCTGTTAATTTGCATGTATGCCGATGATATTATCGAAGGAAACGCAACGAGTTGCCAGTGAGGTGTTCGCAAGTTCGAAATATTATGTTGTCATATGGATCGAGAAAGGTCGCTCAACATTGACAACTCGGGCAGAACGTCACGATGGAGTAACTTCACAATGGCGAAAATGACCATTACATTATATTGTCTCTTATGATTATGACAGTCAAAAATATTAGAGTTAAAGGTTAAAAATGATTATTTTTAAAGGCCCTGCCTCTGTCCAAATGGTCTCTATAACTACCTAGCTCTCAAAATAACATCGACGCAGAGACCAAACGAAGACCCACCTTTGCCAATTGTAGTTATTTCAACTTAAAAAGGTACTTAAAAACTGAAGCCCTGTTTCAAAGAGAAGAGATATAGAAAAGGCACTAGGCTAGGCACCTCGGTCCTGTCCTGGAGAAGCGGGGACTTTTACGCGAAAACCTGTTTGAAAATTAATTTTATTTTCTATACAACTACGTTGACCTGGTCAAAAGACTTAATATAAAACAGCTGAGATGTAAGGCGTATGGATAAGAAAACAACGCACCATATCGACGAGTATCTTCGAAAAATGCGGCGTTGCTAGACTCCACCTTAAGTGGAACGTGCACAATTGGAGAGCGACATACATATTTAGTGCGTGTATCTGAGAGGCATGGACTGTTCAAAATAGAACGGCTTGTTGGTTTAGGCCATGGTTGCATTGTGTATGGCCATGTCATATCCAGTAGGTCACAACTCAAGTCCAAAGTATGGCTTACTGCAGTCGAGGTAGTTGGATGATTTTCTATGTCATGGCTACCCAAATGGAGGTAAAATTCCACGTTGCGCAGGCAGACCTTTGGGATGCTCGTACTTATTCTGATTGACTAGACATGGAAATACCTATAAAAGGCGGAAGCAAAACAATTCAAACGTGTTATTTCAAACGTCAAAAAACAAAAGAGTTATAGTGCGAACTGTGGTTTAAAAAATCAAAGAAGAATTCAAATGTTCACCCGGAGGGGTGTGGATTGTGCAATTTGTTTGGCAAGATTGGCCATCCTCAAAATCGACCATTGTATTGAACATAAGTAAGTAGTCCAATACGCTAACCAGAGCCAATAATTCCTAAGTGTGCTAAACTTGTTTATGTCAAGTGTCTTGAATACACTCCCATTGGCAACACAGCACGAGTCTCTATAGAACCCCAGTATCCTGACTAGGCATACCCTTCTGCTGATGCTCTCGATCTCTTCTCTAACCAACTCTAACGAAGGCAACATTTATTATTCTTGTTTATTTAGAACACAAATAAACTGCCTCTTACGATTAGAGTCCTATTTGCCCCACTCCGTGCAGTTGTATCCCACAGTGATTAATTCCTGGAACGAAAAACCGAAAATCAAATATCTGCCCGAGAAAACCGAAAAAAAACCCTATCCCCTGATTCATTGCAGTTGTCCGTTTACCACAATGATTAATCTTGGCTATCCATCCAGCATATATCCAGCATCCAAGTCATAGCGCAATTTAATATCCTTGTTGGACCGTTTTTTTATGAAACCATTGTGTTTGCTCTCACCCATACCGTGACGAAATCAAAAACAATTACACCCATCAGGCCGGGAAATAGGCGCAGATGGGGCACCCTCTTAAATCCTGATTTTCTTATATAATAGCTTCCTGCAAATGTTGCATCGAAATTGAGAAATCAAAGGAACCAAGGGGAGGGGAAACAATTTTTTTGTATGGTCTGTGCAAGTTTTTTTTTTTTTGTTTTTTTTTTTTGTTTTGCAAGGGGTGAATATTATGAAACATGAAAAAAAAAAAAAAAAAGAGAAACAACAAATCATCTTGTATATTGTCATTGACACCCGACAAGAAGGGTAAGAGTGTGAGCGCGGCCCCCTCTCGTTCAGGATGATAATTGCCGATTGGAAAAACCGCTCTTAAGATCGACAAAACACGGCATGAATGCATGTGTAATTTGAAATCCTTTAACCCTCAACTGTATAGGAGGACCCTTTTTCACTGTACTCCGTATTTTCATTTCCATTGTCACACTTGCACTTTATGACTCAATAAAACCCTATTCAGAGAAAGTCGACATCATAATGCGACATCAAGGATATGAATGCATTCCAAATGTGTTTGTATGGATTACGCCTGCAGGGCGACAATGACGACGACGACGACGACGACGACGACGACGACGATGATGATGATGAGGATGATCAGGATCACGAAGACCGAAGCACAGAGCAAACGAAACGAACATTTGTGATAAACGACATGGACAGCTGCACATGAGGCGATATCAATAATAACAATAATTTTGGAAATGTCTAAATTACGATCGATGTGCGGCAGGGGTTTTGGTGGGGTCCTTGTTTTCCAATCCTGGGTTATGCTGCAAGAGTGCACCTTGGATTTTGATACCGATGCCGATGCTGATCCCAATCTCGACCAGCATCCTTCAGGGGCGCAATGTTTTTGTTTTTACGCGTTTGTCGTGCGGTTGTTAGATTGTGAGCGCATATGGATGCGATTCGAATCGATTGCAGCATTATGAGGGTTTGTCCAAACATACATATTCCCTCCAATCGAATGTCAGCGTATCTTGATTGAGATCTTGATGCGTGCGTTTGTTTTTATTCGTAGTTATGGAATTACAGCAGGGGGTTTGGTCTTAGTGGTTTTAGGGGGCTATCAATGTGGTAGAGTTGGTGAACGTATGAATAGACCTTCGTGGGCTTGATTTGAAGCTAGACGGATGTCAAATGTAAAATCGCGTCTAATAGATGAGGAAACAATTTATAGTTAAAGTCAATCGATGGGTGACAGATGTCATGACTTGTTTGTTAGCTGAATGCAAGTTCTTCGTCTTCAAGTAGGTGACATTTGTATTTAGGACATATACAGCTGATAGTCCGGTCCTCGGGCTTGCAATTTTCCACTCATAGGTAGCTATGATGTTGATATGGTGGTTTTGAAAAACTCAAGTACATAGTCCTAAATATGTTCCGTGTTGTTACCATACCTCATTTGTTCTGGAAGTTTCTGAAAAGGGGAGTCTGGATCCAAGAAGGTTTTTAGCTCATAAATACTATTTTTTGTGCGACTTCCTCAACGATGATGGAGATTTCGCTAGATCTCGCTATCTGATAGTAGGCTGTCGAAGGCTGTAGTGGATGGGAGTTTCCTTTGGCATCATACCAATTGCGTCAGTGTTTATTCCAGTCGTTAGTTTTTTCTTGCTATAAATTGGAAAAAACCTTCTAGATATGGTACAATTCACCCAGCGGTCTCCATCTTAGGTTGACTACTACTATGGAATTCAGAGGATATTTTTGATTTGACTAGCCAGAGCGGAATGTTAATAGTTTCCGAAAGTGAACAGTAGAGTTCTGAGCCTTGCTAAGAGTTGGAACCCGAACCTGGGTAAAATTGAACTGATCAATCAAGGCCAACGCAATGGGATTCTACCATAAATTTTGAGCTTATACTGATTGGGTCGATAGCCTTTTCATCCGCATCTTCTCGGATAGTCAGGCTACAATTAAGTGCCTGGAATCAGTCGCTATTAACTCTACTACCGCCCTAGACTTTCGCACGTCTCTCAGAGAGATGGCAGATCAGTTCAACTTTCACCTCTGCTGGGTGCCGGGGCATAGAGACATTCCAGGTAACTGTAAGGCTGCGATGTACTTGCCAAGCTCGGAACTACACTACCTATCGTACCTGATCGCTACGTGTAAACTCATAATAAAGCTGGATACCATCCAAAGAACAAACCTTAGGTGGACATGTGGCACGACATGTCTGGCGACAAAACAGATCTGGCCAAATCTGGATCTTAAACGTTCTAAGAATTTGATCTCTCTTGACAGAAGGCATATCGGCGCCACAATAGGTGTCATTACGGGACACTGCCTTATATAGGCAGACATGCAACAAGGCTTGGCGTATTCTCAAACGATTTTTGTAGAAGCTGCTTGGACGAAGAGGAGGAGGAGGAGACCATTCATCACCTCCTCTGCACTTTTCCGGCACTCTCCCGAAAACGGAAACTCCATTTGGGAGCCTATTATACAAAAACCTAAACGATCTAGCAAACCTAGATATTTGTAGTCTTCATCAGAAGCTCAAACTGGTACAACGAGTAGGACGAAAGCTTTACTAGATTCATGTGGTATCACAAGGGACCTTATAATGGTCTAATTTTGTCGCCCTTTTGCCGACAACCACTTCAACCTAACCTAGTAACCTAAGTATGTGACTGCCTTCTCCATAGAACGTCCCTTCTGGGAAGCTTTCCCGAGTACGCCTCTGGCTCTGCTCTAGATGTTCTGCTTGACTTACCCATGGACCTTATAATGGTCTAATTTTGCCGCCCTTTTGCCGACAACCACTTCAACCTAACCTAGTAACCTAAGTATGTGACCGCCTTCTCCATAGAACGTCCCTTCTCGGAAGCTTTCCCGAGTACGCCTCTGGCTCTGCTCTAGATGCTTTGCTTGACTTACCCATGCCCTTGATATTTTTGCTGTGCTCTCTAAGCAATTCACTATCTTAGGATTTTGGTATCATTTGCACTGGAGTTTCGATGATCTTGCGCGGCACTTATCTTACGGCCTTGGTTCCGTTGATGTGGTCTAAGGAAATGACACCGGAGCTAAAGCTGCTTGCAAATTTAGAGTTGACTTGCGTTCAGGACTGGCTTCATTAAGAGTCTGAGCCTATACAGGAATATTTTCGAATTTTCACTAATGGTCTCAAAACTAGTCTATGCGGGTCCGGTGCCAGGTGGAGACAGTGCTACCGCTGCACTAGACTTCACTATTATGTACTTGTTAGGGAAGCATGCCTTTATTTTTCAAAACCAAGATCTATAGCATCCTAATGGTTGCTGACTATATTTTGAGAGTAGGTGGAGGGGTTCGAGTATCTGCTTCTAGTAGCGACAGTCAGGTTACACTTAAGGCCTTCCTCAACCCAGTTAACAGTTTCAATTGATATATGTAGTTTGAGATTGCAAGAACTCTTTGAATTCGGTCGCAAGGCTGAACTCTTTGACCCAGGTCACATTGATGGGCTAACGCTTTCGAAATAATTTTATAAATGGTCTGGAACTGCTCATAACACTACACCCAGCATCAACAACGTTCAATAGCCAAAAAAGGATCTGCAACGATATTTACAACTCCAAGACTAACCATCTTTATTCCACGAGGACATCACAATTGGTGTAGGTATTAAGGCCCTTCTATAAATAAAATCCAATCAAATCTAAGTTAAACTAATGTCCTACTGAAGCCTGAGCCTTATGATGACAAGATTCATTGAAAACATTGTCCAAATACCCTGGTGTCACACATTCATAAAGAAGCCAAATCCAAAAGGGATTCCATTTCAACACCAACCGCAAGGATAATATGTCTTATGTCGATTTTCTTTGGGCTTTTACCGTTTTGCTCTCAATCTCAGATTTTTCCTGCCCCAATCGAACATGAAATGAGATCAATTTTTTTTGTATTTGTGTTGGTGTGTGATTTGACAGTCAGCTGTTTTTAAATTGCAATTTGTGTTTATAAAATTGAATTGTTATTTGTTAGTTTTTTACTTGCGCTTGTACAATAACTGCTTACTTGTTTTGTTTTGAATTATAACTTCACCCTTCCCCATGAAATCAACCTCATTGGCATGGCTACGACGGTCCATTTGTCTACATTTTATCCATTTTCAATTTTCAAATTTATTCCACAATAGGTAGGGGAGACTGGGCACATTTGATCCCTTTTTGCTTTGAGGTTTCAAAAAACCTATTTGTTTAAATTATTAGACTGCAAAGTATTCTCACTTTAAGAAATGCAAATAAACTTTGTTTTGGACAAATAACTACGTAAATTTAGTAAGGGCGTATAGTTTATTTTTATTTAAAAACGAAGTAGGTCCTTATGTTCAAAGGTATCGCTCATGTGGGCAGTTTTGAACTAGGCTGGGACACTTTTGAACGACAGTATTTGTAATTGCTTTTAGAAGCTAAGAAGTTACTAAAAGGTTTGTATTTATTTTTAATAAAATAAATTAACTTTATTATTTTAATAAAGAAAACAAAATCGACTTAGCAAAAGCAAACTTAAATTACTGAAAACAGAACAGACATTCTGAAAAAATTAAGACAAGAATTATCACCGCAGCTGTCCTCGATGTTCCCGGAGCGTTAATTGGTGGTGGTAGCTTAGCTTTTAGTTCAATGCTACTTACAGTTCAAATGTGTCCCGACTGTTTTGTTCAAACCTGCCCCAATAAGTCAAGCGACATAAAATGTGCGCAAATATTTATATTTTTCACATTTGTCAAAAAACGTATCTTTATACGTTTTCAAATGAATTTGTGCCTTAAAAATATACATTTTACACAAAAAGAAAAGCTCACTATAAAATTTGTAGGTTCAAATGTGCCACACTATCAAATGTGCCCCAGTCTCCCCTAACAATAACTACCTAACCTCAAAGTTTGACAAATGTCACTTGTCTTGGTATTGGTGAAAGTATGTGCGAATCTCTCCCTCGAATCGAGATTCGCAAAAGTGATCTGAATCTTAAAAAAAGTGCTTTTTTTTGCCCAAAGAAAATTGATTTTGACAGACAGCTGATTTCTAGAGAAGAAAAACTGCTCTGAATCTTAAAAAAAGTGCTTTTTTTTGCCCAAAGAAAATCGACATTACTAAACAAAAAATAAGAGAAAAATAATTTGTCAAAATACCACATCATGTTTCATTGGATCGAGTACTCCTCCAAGGAGAGGTGTTAATCCTATTTCGCGTGTAGGTATATATGTCCTTCTTAGCAAAACACATACAGATAATCCCATCACCATAAATACCCAAGGAAAAAGGATCACACATGCAATTTATACCCCAAACAAAACACGCCGAACCTCATCTAAATCCCAGAATTGGTAACAAGATTATCCTTCAGGCAAGGACACAACAGCAGCAGCAAAGCAAAGAAAAAAAAAATGCAATCCAAGGATAAAACTGTTGCAAGAGCAAAAATAAGAATTGTTATGAAGTTGCCTCCTACTCTCGCCGATTTACTCTCTCATAATAAACAGAGCCACAAATAAGCGGGAGCCAAATGAAAAGGATATTGGCTTTTTGTACACACCAAGGATCAGTGTCGTAGGGCACAAAAAAAAAAGAAAACAAGCATCCTCCCATGGTATTATCCCGCAGGATTATGGATGCCGAAAATTATGATGTAGACAGGATATTAAAATTTCTTCTTCATTTCATTTATTTTTTTCCTTACTTCTGATAGTCAGATACTCGTATCTTTAGTGTTTAATTTTGGGTGAGCGGGTCCTTTGATGAGCAAAACCGACACGTTGTTGTTAATCCTGTACCAAGAATGCATTAGCCAAGGGCATTGATTTATTATTGGTTTCATTATGAGGGACCCGGACCATCTTACCATCAAAGACACACTACACGAATGTGTGTCAAGGATAACAGATAGAGAGAAAAGGAATGATTCTGTTGATGTTTGCAAATACAGTGATTGTTTGCTGAAACAACTCAATCTCTTTCTCAATGAGAAGATCCTAATTCGAAAGGACATTTTTGCCCAAAGGGAACCACAATAGATGTTTGACATTACATAAGAAAACATCAAACATCCAGGCGACTACCTACAACTGGTGGTAGCGCTACTCTCGTTGTATTTGTTGTGACTATAATGTTGAATTAAGCGAGCACCCTGATTTGAAAATTGTTCGTCCTGATGCGTTTTGATTGAACGCTGTGCGCATTAGGCCGTCCATTGTTCATCAAATGAGTGGAAGCGAAATTTTTATTTTATTTTATTACCCATTGCCAGTGAGGGGAGGGTTGCCATTTGCCAACAACAAAAGAGGACCTCTACCAAAGTGCACAGCTCTTGTATAACGCAATTCGATCATTACCCTTAATGCGCACTTGGAATAATGTATTTTAATTGAAATTGCGATTCTGATATGGGTCGGGTTGGCTATGGGTTGCGTATCAGTGCAGTCGGAATTGCTAAAATTAATTATTTCAATTTGGATGCAGATGTGTGCTCGAGTAGCTGTATCGAGGATAGTATAGGTACCGAGTACAACTCGGATTGTTTATGGATCAGCTTCTGCAAGATGAGGTAGTTTAATTTCACAAATTGAGATGACCCAATTGAATGAAATCAAATCGGGGAAATTATTTGGAATACAATCGATCCGGGAATTGGACAGATTTTAAGTGACTCTTCGAAATTATTTAATGGCCCAAATTGATGGACATTTTATTCCGGGGGCATTTCAAATAGCAATACACACATGGACAAGCTGGAAATAATAATTTACAATGAGATGCCACTGGGGATTGTACAATGCTTCGGCAATTCATCCCATCAGATGAGTGCACAGGATATGCAGTAGTTTGTCAGTGTGCTGACCGGAATTTAGTAGTTTGTATGTTTGCTTGTAACCCTGAAGGGGAGATGCAAAAGAAATAAATTTAAGGTGTGGAACCTATCACCAATTCCTGCTCAACAAACCATCTCAGATCTAGACCACTATCTGAGCTATCTACACGCATCGTAAGTCGTTAGCAAACGCTCGCAGTAATCCTTTAAAATTAAGTCCAAATGGAGAGTTTATATAAATTAGAAAAAGTATTGGTCCCATCGCCGAACCCTGTGGCACACCTATTTTAACCAATCTGAGTAAACAATCTGCCGAGATCAAGCCGTGCACAAGAAGTCAGCCCATCGCCGACTTCAATTTGGCGAATTTCGCGTCGGGACTTGGGCTCGTGGCCGTACAAGATCCAACTGACCTCAAAGTTAATGACCATCGAGAACGTCGTTTGTTCGTTGACTGTGGTTCTGGAAAAGGACACGCATTTTAGTCGAAAAATCATCTTTAGCTACGACGGATATTTTATATGAGACGACGCCAACTCGGGGGTTTACCAGGTGGCAATGCATCCAAACAACGGTTTGGTGCGGATTTTAGGCCAGCCGGCAGCATCATTGGTCCATACCTTTTTGAACATGACGTTGGTGAGGCTATATCATCTTCATGACCAACAGCGAGCGCTACAAAACGATGCTAACCGATTTCTTTAATGCCAAATAAAACGATATAAAGGCAGACGACATGTGATTCCAACATGATGACTCTACGTGATGTATACAGCTGATGATATGGTGGAAAATCTGCATGAACGATTTAAAGGGATGGTTATCTCTCGCAGAGGTGACTTGAATTGGCCACCAAGCTCGTTCGATTTGACAGATTTACGTACTTTACTTTTGGGGGCGCTTACATTCCGGGGTGGACCACGGCCTCAACAAACAAGCCTCTCCAGCCAGCTCGGGTCCTAGCTAGCTGCCTTCAGTTACGCACATCAAGTTGGTTGATGTCGCCCTCCAATTGTGCGCGCCATCTAAGGTTGGGTCATCCTCTGCTACTTTGTCCCTCTCAGGGGTGGACTCAAAGACTCGTCGGGCTGGTGAGTTGCTGTCCATACGCTCCACGTGCCCCAGCCATCTCAGCCATTGTATCTTCAGCTTTTTGACCAGGTCAACGTCGCTGTATACCCCATAAAGCTCGTCGTTAAATCTACTCCTTCACTCTCCTTCGATACACACTGGACCGAAAAATATTTCTCTTCATTCTATTTCGATAGAGTACTGCACCATACAGTAGGACCGGAATGAGTAAGGTCTTATATAATATCTCCTTGGTTCTATGAGAGAGGGCTTTACTTCTTATATGCCTTCTTAGCCCGAGGAAAAAGCGATTAGCAAGCGTGATTTTTCGTTTAGACAAAATCTCTAACTACTACGAAGTTATCGTGACCATCGTGACGTTTTGTCCGAGTCGTCGATGCTGAGACTCCTTTCTCGTTGACAACTTAGGTATACTTCGTTTTGTGTCCTCATTTACAGCCAGACCCATCTTCGCCGCCTCCGTTTAAATACTTGCAAATGAGCCACTGACAGCTCTCTGCGATCTTCCAATAATGTCAATATCGTTAGCATATGCAAGCAGTTGAACTGACTTCTGAAATTGTATCTCTCATGTTGGCTTGTGAGTTTCGTACAATTGCTTCAAGGATGATGTTAAAAAAGTTACTATCGTATCGCCTTGTCTCAAACCTTTTTCGACATCAAAGGGTTCGGTGATGTTTTTGCCGATTTTGACGGAGCAGCGATATTTCTCCATTTTCATCCTGCACAGATTAGTTTGGCAGGAATGCCGAAACGTGACATGGCTTTGTATAGCTCGTCCTTATAATATGATATCATAGGCGACTTTAAAGTCGATAAAATGGTGGTGTGTATATCGATCTGAAATTCCACGGTTTTTTCTAAGATCTGTCGGAGTGTGAAAATTTGATCAATGGAAGACTTTCCTGGCCTAAAACCGTACTGATATGTGGGCTGACCAGGTTGCTGGCGAAAGGTTTGAGACGTTCATAACAATATAGCCGACAAGATCTTATACATTCAGGATGGGGCACACGATGCTAAGGTTATATTCGTCGGGCATGCTTTCGTCCGACAGCGGTTTATTGATCGCCGTTTAGCAGTCTGCAGAAGTGTTCTTTCCAAATCCTTAGCACCGACTGTGAGTCTACTACTGTGTTCCCATGTTCGTCTCTGCACTTCTGCAGGCTTCTGTTCGGGGCCTGTATCCCTGGGTGGATCGTTTTACCCGCTGGTAGAACTTTCGAATATTTCCCCCGCAGTAGCACCCCTCAATTTGATTGCGCTAGAATAGTTTTCTTGTGAGGTTCATTGAAGTCGCAGATCTATATCAATAAGCCGCAATCGATTGATTCCCTTACGGCCAACATAGCCAATCAAATCGCTCAAATTCAGCCGGATATATGCGGGATGCGGCAGCTTTATTAAAAATGTGGACAACTCAGATCCCTGCCACTGTAAGAAGCGCATGTATATCAAGATTGTGATGACATGGAACGACACGCCATTGGCATAACATACCCTGAAGATACGACGAAACCCTGAGCATCAGGCAAGGAAAAGAAAATGTCCCATGTTAACGTGCAAACTTGCATCGCCCTATGTTTACCTCGAACACGTAAAAATGGGCCAAAAGGAACTTTTTTCTTAAACTAATTAATGGACAACCACGAATTAGATATTTGGTTTAAATAGTAGAACCCCACTAGACAGTTTATCTTCGCCACAGAAAATTTTAGACCAATGGAAGCTTTTACCTAAAGATTTAAAAATTATCTTTTATTTTAGGCTTCAAAACTAGGGACCTTAAGGCTGTACAATATATTGAGCGTCACTACACTATGGCTGAGAGCTACATAAATTTGTATATATGCATTGGCGTAGTTTTTTGTGGACGTCGAAGAAGGTACCAGATATGTTGTGCTGACCAGAGTCGAATTTACTACCATATAACGCAATCGGTTCTTACAGATGCGTCTTAGGGCCGTTTGCTGATACGATTTAAGTTCTACTTAAATGATTATGGGGTAATTTTTGCAAGGCGTAAACTGTCACATAAGAATTTAAGTTTAACTTAAATCTCTGTGAGTAGTAACAGAAAACGGTCCTTAATGTTGGAACTCGAACTGCTGCTGTGACATTTGATCATGTGGATATAGCCACGAACCTTACATTGTCTCAACACCGGCTGGTGTGCTGAGTGGGATTTTAGTGCAGCTACTATATGATATAGTAAAATCTTCATACGCGTGTCTCAAGTAAAGTTATGTCCTAAATATTGAAGACCCAAACACTGAATGAAGAAGTCGCAAAGGGAGTCGTCATACTGCTACCCAAAATGTGATGGGTTAATGACAAGCTTGACCAAGCTTTACTTAAAGACTTCTTCTAAAACCTTTCAAGTACCTATTGCTTTCATCTTTGCAAGGAAGCAAGGCTCCCATTGTAGGAACAATTTTGATGACATAACAGAGTACCCCAACTTCAGAACCAGAAACATAGATACCTACGGCTCTCACTCTCACTCCACTATAAACAATTAATTCGAATCAATCCCACATTAATTATTTCAATTAAACAATCACACCGAGCTGTGGCATCTTTCAGTCCTCCATGTGACGGACATGCACGTCATCTTGATGTATCGCTTTATAGATGACTCTTGCAACTTGGTTGCTTTAATTGTTCAAGTGGTCGCACCAACACACCAGACCGCATGCATCTTTGTTGCAGTCATCGTCGGTCGCATGCAGTGATGCCAACTGAGGCATAATTATGCCTTTTAGGCATAATTCCGATGCTTGAGGCATTGAGGAATTATTTTGAGAAAAAAGGCATAATTTTTTATAAAGCCTTTTTATAATCAATCCATAAAAATAAATTTTGAATTTAGTAAATCTGGTACTTTGATCAAAGTCGCTTCACTAATTTTCATTTACCACTGTGCGTCATGCTTATTTTCCAATTCCCTACTAGACTTACTCACTAAATCCAAACAAGAAATGTGATATGGTATGCAAATGCATTACGTCGTCCGCACATTGGATACGAATTTGTAAGGTACGTAAACGTATGAATACTGGTCGTACGAATTGAATGCGAACACCGAATACGATTTTTCCTTAAACAGGCAGTGTCCCGGTAGCTTCAATTTTGGGCCTGATGAATAATCTGTATATTGAAGATAATTTTCTCCTAACTCGGAGATTGCGGCGGCGTCGTCACTATCGTAGAACCGAATATTTAAAAAGTAGATTAATTCAGTGAACTTCATCATAATTATGGAAGACTTACTATATAATCCAACACGAATATCGCTACATTGATAGTCAGGCTGCGCTAAAGGCGCTAGAGTCCTTCATCATCATATCTGAACTAGTCAGGAGCTGCCGCACAATGCTCAGAGCAATATGCGCGCAGAACCAGGTCAGATTGTGTTGGGTACCCGGACACTGAGATATTGAGGGAAACGAACGGGCTGATGTTCTGGCCAAAACCGGAGCAGAGCTTCCACCTAATGAAACAATTGAGGGCATAAGACCACCAATGGCCGTGGCCAAGAGAATTATTCTAGAATATTAAAAGTAGGGCAGATCAGAGATGGTTGAATATAGTAGGGCACAGGGTCTCAAAGGCTCTGTGGCCTAAGCTAGATCGGAAAAAATCTGTGGAATTACTAAAGCTCAGCAGATCAAGGCTACGAATGGCAATAGGGATACTCTCTGGGCACTGTCTTCTAAGGAAGCACGCCATGAGATTAGGTCTAACAGATACAGACATATGCAGGGGTATTGCGAAGACTTACAGGTCACAGAGGATATAACTCATCTCCTCTGTGAATGTCAAGCTATTGCTCGGTATAGGAGGAAATACCTTGGTAGGTACTAGGTACTTCTTCGAAAATTTGGAGGAGGTTGGCCTCGCAAATAAAATTGAAGCAAAAGTCATTTTCAGGTTCTGTAGGGAAATTAATTGTCTGGGCGAAGTGGTTTAGGTTATTTGACCGTTAAGGTTCCCCAGGGATGGCGATGGGTCCAATATGGTGCCTAGTCCAATGTGATGAACTCACACCCTATTCAACCTAACCTAACCTAACCCACTATATAATGACCCCATACTGTCCGTACCTTGTGTTCCATACCCCCTTTTGTGCACGTAAACCAAGTTAATATATTTTCCATGTTTCATTTCAACGTACGAAACTGTTTAAGAATTCTAACAAGTTCAAATTGTTTTCGGACATCGGAAGCGGAACTACACATACGTATACGTACGACTAACTCGCATCCAATGTGCGGTGCGGGCTCCCATTGTACCTACTTAGTAAGTCGGGATTGTTCGTCCGTTTTCGTACCAGATCGCACGAGTCAAATTCGTACGAAAACGCCTCCAATGTGCGGCCGACCTTAAAGTTTGTTTTCGTTACTGTTAAAAAATAAATTTAAAAAAACATTTTGTAATAGTTTATTTTAAAGATGAGTTCAAGTTCAACTGATCGCGATGACTTCGGTGCAGGTCAATCGAATAAACACACGTGAAGTTAGTTTTTGTTTTTCATAATTTTAGTTATAAATACTATACACAATTATGTCTTAATTAATGTTTTTTTTTGTTTTTTTTTTACCTTAGTGCCTTATAATAAAAGTTTAACACATAAATTGAAACTTTCTTCGTTATTTATCTTTTTTACCAAAAAGGCATAATTTTTTTTGAAAAAGGCATAATTTTTTTCGGAATGAGGCATAAAATCTTCGATCCGGGTTGGCAACACTGGTCGCATGGTCAATTAGAACGCACGACGAACCTCATCCCTGGTGAATCCTTTTTCCATTCCCTGTCGCTCTCTCTTGCTCTCTCATACATTCGACTGCACAATTAACCAGAACGCGCGCGCTCGCTGTTCTCTTCGCTTCAATTAATTTCGTCAAAAGAAATTACAATTGAACGAACTGCCATAGAGCCACAGACGCCATATACGATATACCGAGTCGTCAGCGTCGGCATCACACGCGTGTGATCCACTCACAACTCTTTCATTATAATACTTTAATTGTTCAATTACACATCCGCCGCTGCACCGCTGAATTGGTATGGAGAAGCGAAAAACTGAAGATGACAGTCGACGTCGACGAGCAACCATGTAATTGAATGTGGCTGATGATGGGCCCAAGAGAGCGGGGGCTACACACAGTGCACTTGTACATACAGGCCCTAGGGGCTATTAACGCCAAATGGGATAAATCATTTTAATTCGCATGCCACACGGAAAAGAATAGAGACGACTGGAGAAAATATTAATAAACTGCGACTGTGTAAGTGACACTTAAGAATTATGCTAAGAGATCCTGGAATTCCACTCTCGAAACGAAACGAAACGAAACGCACACCGTGGAAATGGAAGGCGGATAGCACAGCGAGTGCGACTGTTTCAAGGGCCCAATTAGACCACATTAAGGGAACGTTTTATTTTCTGCGAATTGTACAACGAATTCCCCTCTTCCGGTTCACTGCCGCCGCAGACTTTAACTTCAACTGCATCCAGCACAGCATCCACCTGCATAGTACTCTCCAACCACTTTCGATGTGATGTCCTTATACGTAGGTACTTGCACGGCGCCAATGAATTGGATTCCTCGCGGTTGTTGGATGTTGTATTGTGAGTCTGCCGACTGTTTGTTTGTGAACCCAAAATGGTCATCGTGTACTCCGACTGCCTCCGTGTTTCGACTAAGGACAAACGATGTTTCGTTTCACTGATGTGTTGCACGAGTGCGGACGCGGAGTGCTGATTCCATTTCAGTGGATGTTTACGGAGTGGTTTGCTGCCACCAAACGGAAATTGCCTTCTTGGGTCAGAAGTTGTTGTGTTACTTGGAAGTTCTTCTTTTAGCACCGTGCTGGTAAACATTTTTGCAGATGGACATTCGACATGGTACATGAACACACATGACCGTGGTATGGACCTGGGTGTATGCCGCAGCAGTGACTGATGTCTAATTGACATGTCTTGGCTCTCGGTGTATTTGGCCCAAGGCACTGGGTTAAGGCGGAGAAATTGTGACGAAAGTATGTAATTATATACCACAATCGATGGGCGAGAGAAGAACATCGTGGTAAACGGTTAACGCCAGTGACCTCAATGAACCATGGTAGGAGATACTATATTCACACCAAAAGCGGAAACAAAGGCTGTTGCCCATTTGGGATAGATACTTAACTTACGATGATCTGCAAATTAATCTACAAAGATGCTAAATATTCTAAATATTCGTTAACGCCTCTAAAAAGTAGGTGTGTCTGATTTTGTCCTAAAGTTCTCAATCTGTGCGATCGACAGTCATGCGGCGTGTCATGCATCGTGTCACGCTGCGTAAGACGATTGACACGACTTAAATGTCACGGATAAAAGACTGACTTGATTTATTTACTGTGTGATCGCCTTGACTGATTTTTTTTTTTCACTGCATTTTTGTCAACGTCCAGAACGTGACTTAGGACTGATCCCAGTCACGTATATTTATGGGCTTACAAGTTGCAGAGAAAACCATTGCCAATGGACGAAGTTGCTCCAGTGATAAGTGTGGTGTATTGACCGATGAGTATTCATTCATTCATTCATTTTCAATTGCCCGCTTATCCATTAAGTGGATCGCGGTTGTAGATTGCTCAAGTGGAGTGGACCCTCTATAGATCTCGATTCTCCGCCATTTACCCGAAACCATCATGGGCAATCGCCATACGGAGAGATTAGGGATTGGGTCTACCTAGAAGCCGCCTGCCTGATGGTACAGATTTCATAGCACGGATTGAGATCCTGGGTCCTTAAAATGCGTTTCACATGACCAAACCACCAAAGCATGGACCGCTCCGTCTGGAGAAGTAGGTGCTCCACATTGAATTTCTCGCGTATTCTATAGTGTTTCTAACACGATCTCTACGGGTCACAACGGTGGTATCTTATTTCTGCAGCTTGCATCCGCGATCTTATTCTCTCGTTCATTACCCAAACCTCACGACCATTAGGAGTTGGAACAAACACCGAATTAAGGATCGACAACTTAGCTTTGACACCAAGTTCTGTCCTCTTGAGAATATCAGAGGTATTTTATGGACCTGTATTTAAAATGGTGCCTCTAACGTCTCATCTATATAGGCACTAATAAATGGACATCAGCCTGTCCTCATAATATCAATCCAAAAAGTGTCTAAAAGCTGTCGGAGCTCTAAAAGTGATTCCCTTTGCTTTGACAGCTTCGACAAAGCTGTAGCTCATCCGCCTAAAATGACATGGTCCTGAGTGGCATCTCTCTATCGACTTAACTGCGCGCTTCTCATTTTACCTTCATCTTTCTCTTGTTTTCTTCTCTGCCCAAGACATAAGTATAGCTTTTCTCTTGGGTCCTTGTCAGCGTTGCAGCGTTGCAAGATATGCCTCTTTCTTAGCCACATAAGCTCAATGGAATTCGTCGTCGAAGTATGGGTTTCTTCTTGGTGTTCGCCTGGTGAAACCTAGCACATCAGAGGCGGCATTTCTGATTGCTTCCTGTCACGCTGCGATTGGTGGTGTAGACTTAAATCTGGCGGCCCTGGACTTCTTAAGAAATTTATTATTAATTAATTTATTTTCTTCATAACTTACAGCTAAAATACAATATTTATATCTGCAGAATATGTATAACGAAAATAATAGTAATCAATCCGTAACTTAAAAGTTAGTGTGGAGTGGCACATCTATTTAATTAGTATTACAAAATAATGTTGATGTGGGGGAAAACATCGGTTTTACAATATTATAGTTCTTGGATTTGAAAAGTTGGGTTCATAAAAGAAAAACAAATTCAAGGAAAACAAGAAAGAGAAATCGAAAATGATAATAATACAATCGATAGCTAACAAAGTTAAATTAATAATTTATTAATAAACTGCATTCAATTAAGATATTACTTGTGCTGATGTTTTTTATAGCAGATCACTTCAAAGTACGATTCAAGGACTTCATAATTTAAGGTGAATAACCAATCTTTAACCTTTTTTAAAAACGAATTTGAATGTATGGATGTTCGAACAGAGAATGGTAACTTATTGAACATTGAAGGGGCCATAACAGTGTAAAAATGCGAAAAATGGGTTTTGTAAACAATTGGAACATTGACAAGATGCAATGTATTTATACGAAGACTGTGTAACTGTGTACTTCTACTAGGAATATTACCGCTTTGCTTATAAAATTCTTTTAGTACTTTAAAAAAGTAAAGGTGCCTCATTGGTAAAATATGCAGGTCTCTAAATAAGGGCCAGCTCTGATTAAAACGATTTTTGTTACAAATGATCCTTATTAAATGTTTTTGAGCTATTAACAATGGTCTGAAAGAGCTAATATAAGAACCACCCCAACTTGATATACCATACTGCAACTTAGAGTGAGCAAGACCGTAATAAATTGTCGTTAAAACTTTTCTGGAACAATGTTGTTTGATGAGATACATTTTGCGCGTTACTAGCAACATGTGCGATTTAATGCTTTGAATATGATCTTTCCAATTCAAGTTATGGTCAATTAATACTCCAAGGTATTTATAGTGTTGAACTGATTCAATTTTAAAACAATTTTTTGAACACGGAGAACTACGATTAAAATTACATTTTACACAACTATGAACAGGGAAACAGAATTTTTTACAATCATGAGCATGAAAGCATAGATTAAAATCGTTCAAAACGTTATTTGATATTTTGAAGGACATGAGTTTTGTTTTCTCGCTAATTATCAGTTTATGTTCCGTAAACCATAGTCTTAAGGTTTCTAGATCTTCCGAGATCTTTGCAATACATTCGTATCCCGTATCAAACTGGTATGTAAAGGCTATATCATCTGCAAATGCAGTTGATGCTCCATTTAAACTCAGTTCAAAAAGTGAGTTAATATAAACTAAAAACAGCACAGGACCAAGAACTGAACCCTGTGGTACACCATTTTTTAAAACACGAGAGTCACTAAAACTGCCATTTACGTTAACTTTTTGTTTTCTATCTCTGAGATAAGATGCACAACGCTTTTGTCATGTCAACAAAAAGAGCCATGGTAGATTTGCTACAGTTAATACTTTCATACAACTGGCTACAAACTCTTAGGCTAGCATCCTCGGTTGACATTCCTCTTCTGAAACCAAACTGATTACTACTAAAAAATTAGGGTACTAAATACGGTCGGCAAAGGCCTTGCAACCGATCCACGTCGAACATTCTCGCAGTATTTTTTCGTTGCTTGAGTTATTCGCAGGCGTACCTTGGTAGCTAGCTACTAAGTAGTGCTCAAAGTCGATGTTGGAACCTTTGAATGTATGGAAATACTAGAGGCATGACTTCCGTCGATCGCAATTTGGTCAGTCTGTCTTAGGTATTGGGCTTTAATCAGGGGACCGCAACGTTTCCTTGTGTATGATGTCGACATGTGGGACACGTGTTCTTTCTTCAAAATTTGTATCAGTTTATTAGAATTCCCGCCCAGGATAAGTAGGTACTCATAACTCAGCAAAAAGCTTTTTTTAGTTTGTTTTGGGAGTTACTAACTTGGCAAATGATTTAATTGCGAATTTAAAGCGCGATACATCCAGATATTCTACGCGCAAAAATCTACAGCCAATGGATCTGCTCTTAATTAGAGAAAAATAAAACAGCTCAAAAGTCATTTCCGCAGCAAGAAAAAAAAACTGCCTACCCGACAAGTTTTAGTTGAAACTCCTTAACGTCATATTGGGAGCAAACCCGACTATTTATCTTTCAGTTAAAATCTGCTACTGTTCGCATCTTCCTCTTTCACTTGGCTGATCTTATCTCAGACTCCAACCCCCTTTTTCACAATTCATTTCACTAATAAATGCTTCCTCAGAAAAAAGAAAAAGATTATTTGTACCACTAAAGCTTTAGCAGCGCGTCCTCCCACAAAGACGATGAACAAAAACAGACAAAAAGCCGCTCCACCAGCAGATTGTGAAATCCCGATCTGATGCATCTCTCGCTCTTGCTCTTCCTCTCTCCCTATTTGTTATTTCCTTTGTATCTCATCCATGTAGGACATTGTTAATTAGCAATTAATGAAGCGATAATGAAAAGAAGATAAACCGAGCGAAGACCACGACCGACGTATTGCAAAAGATATCCACCATACCATCAACGGTCGTCGGTATATGGCACAGAACAAAGAGCTCCAAGGAAAGACAGGAGAGTGAGAGCGAGCGAGCCACCACACAACCAGAAGAAAAAAAGACCAAAGCAAAAAAAAACTAGAGCGGAATCTTGGCAGGAGATAAACCAAGGATTTTGCCTCCAAGCCACCGCACATCACATGCGGAGGACAGGTCCATACTCCTCTACAGCTATAGAATATTTGATTGTATTTTTTTTTTATCAGTTCGTTTGGCAAATAATAAAATGAAACCGTGTGGTGGTGAAGCTGGGTGAATAGAAGAGCAGAAGAAGAAAACAGGAAAATCGTGATGAAAAACAATGACACGATGTGATGTCTGGAAGTCGACTTTGGATTGGAGGCATGATTTTATTGTACTTTTGTCTTGGCCCGACTGAGCGGAGAAGAAGACCTTTATGCGGTTGATTTGATGCAAAATGTTTTCTTGACGGGAGGGTGGGTGGTGCAGCAATGTATCTTGTATCTGTTTTAGATGATGGTAAAGTCAATGCAATAATGAGAGGAAAATAGATGTTTAACATGTTCCCTTAAGAAGGGAAGCGCGTTTTTTTTTGTTGGCAGCAGAAATTAATTCAATGAGATAGCAATCTCCGACTGGGGTATACTTTCGAAGACAATGTTGCAGAGGAGTCTTTCCAATTGATTTTTATGAGACTCACAGCTAATGTCGTGTTAACTGGTACTTATAAGAACACAAATTATAGCCAAGCATGAGGGTAGGCTATCTGGAGTCGCAATCAATGAAAATCGGCTCACGAGTCTGTATCTGTATATATACTCGAGGAGAATGGTTTTGGTAACTCTGATGAAGCTCATATGGGTGCGCATAGGAAGGCCATAGCATTTGGCAATATTTGAAGCCCCAACAAAATAAAATAGTTCTGCTATAAGTTGAATGCATTGAGAAGACTCTCTGGCAACATTTTGGAAAGGTATGGGCTGCTACAAATGTTCTCATTCGGAAATAAATCTGTTTCAGGAGAATGGGGAAGGTTCTTGAATGGAAAAGCATGAGAACGTGCGATGGTCTCATTCAGTCTCTGTACCCATCTACTCTGCGAAATCATTAAACATAAACATGGAGCAGGACTGTTGCGGCACACAGGGCCCAAGCTTATGGGTAACGCATTTTGTCTAACAAATTCCGGTTTATAGGACGCGTCACCAATATATAGTTTTAGATATATCCGAACGGAACTCTGGCGACCAGAAGACATTCTTTGATTGTCTATGCAAGGCACCTATAGGTTCCTCAGACATGGCACCACGCATCAGCATAAAATCAGCTCTTAACGAAAGCTTAAGCTATACAAGTTATACAATGTCGAAAGACAGAAAGGATCCCTAAAGAGACTCTTTTCGCAGCGGATCGAAATGGAAAGAATGAGCAACTCAATGGCGATCGGAAATTGTTGTTTCAAAGGCCCAATGCACACGAATCAACTGGAAAAAAAACTGATCAGCGATGCGAATTGGCAACTAGTTTGCTTTGAGTCATACTCTGTGTAATCAAATGGGACGACGCACACGACGCTACTGGTTGAAAACTCGTTTGCGGTTGACAAAAACCAAGATAGTTTGTACCCAGTCATTTGTTGATTTACATGTCGGGTTGCCTATTGATTTCAGTTTCTAGTTTGTCGAAGATGAGCGAACAATAGACCAACCTGTTGGGGGAGGTTGAAAAACATGTCGATACTGAACGAATTAGAGATATGATTGGAGATGCGAGATTCTTCGTATGTGGAATGAAGTCACCACTGAGTCCGTAACTGGTTTACAACCCGAGTTGCCAAAAGCTTTAGTTTCCAGTTTACTTTTCCAGTTGCTCCATGTGCATTGTGCCTAAGGGAGAACGATTTTTACTGGTATCCCTCGCACGGCGGAGCCACTGTACTGAAAAACAAAGACAGCTGAGAGTATAGCGAGCTGCAGGGTCCATGTGTCCCATTAAAGATGTGTCCCACAGCATAGCGTTTGTCGTGACAAGCGCAAACGGGCGAATAGAACTTTTAGGCATATCCATAAAATTTGAACGAGCAACGTCAACAACATCGACTGAGTTTCTATAGAAGCCATGAGGAAGAAGGAAGTCATCATTTAAGCCAATATTCAAGGATAAACCTTGCAGAAGTTGTAGAGGAATAAGCTAGTTACTTGCTGTGATATAAGGTATAGTATAGTTGTATAGTCAAACTACTTAAGCTACTACGAAGATAAAAGTGGGGCACTGCAGTTGCGCCAATATTTTTATCTAACCATTGCGTTGGCTGGTTGGTTATAGATAGGTTCACTCCCCAATGAGAATGTATATAGGCCGAGGGGCAAGTAATCAGTGTATTCAAGGAACTTTTCTGTACGTATTCATGGTGAATCACAGTGTATTCAAACGTATTCCCATGCATTCACACGTATTCATATGTATTTACGTGTATTCACTCGTATTCACGGGCATTCACGCGTATTCACAAGGTATTCAAGTGTATTCACGCGTATTCACATGTATTCAACGCGTGTAGCTAACGTATTTTTAGTGTAGTCACGTATTCACATATTTATTTTTATTGCTCTTTTAAGATTGCAATGACGTCAGAACTATGGGTTCGTATTATTATTGCACTTGCCTTGACGTAATATGCTTGTCGTTGTTGTTTCCTTATACAGGATGTCCCAGATAAGCAGTATAATCCTTTAAGCCGCGATTCCTGAAGTTCCGCCGAAAAAAAAAATTGTATGTGGGGGATATTCTTACCATATTTCCCGTTAGCCCATCAAAGCGGGTGACCTCTAATTCGAAGGTGTAACCACTTTAAACGCTATAACTTGTAAGCTATTATAGGTACCAGAGGTAAGATAGACTTACCCTACCTTACCCCTGATAGGTATTATGAATTATTGTTTGAGAGAATTACATTAACAACAACTCGTAGACACAGTCACTTTGGTAGGAATGATAGCTATTTCGAACTACACCACTAATTCATCATCAGACTCCTTTTAAGTGATTGTTTGAATAGTTAGAATTCTGACAGTCAATTCTCCGTAATAATACTGCTAAGTCATCGGACTGGTCGATGCTTTGATACCCTCCATTGCATACAAGTCATGCAAAATATTAGACATGTGAGTTAGTACGTACGCAACAAATGGGACTAATACTGGTTTTCTATGTGAGGTACCAGAACTACTCGACCGATATAGCCCATTTTCAATACCAACAAAATTTTAATTGCCTAGGTCGGTTCGTTTGGACGCTATCGTGTTTTC
Organism: Cheilosia scutellata; assembly: GCA_955612985.1. NCBI lineage: Eukaryota > Metazoa > Arthropoda > Insecta > Diptera > Syrphidae > Cheilosia > Cheilosia scutellata. Next base: position 85,021,112 of record OY015313.1, read on the forward strand.
AACAGACAGACGGACACGGCTAAATCGATTCAGAATGTTATCCTGTTTCAGAATATATATACTTTATGGGGTCTCCGGTGAATATACCTTCCAGTGGATGTGGAGGGTATAAAAATTGTTTTGTACATTTCGAAAAGATAATTTAGTAGCGCAAGTTTGTTGTTTAAATAAATATAATCACTTTATCATTACATTTGTAACGCCAAGAAGGAGTCACCGGAGATCCCATAAAGTAGATATAAATATATTCGTGAAAAGTCGATTGATACCCAAAACGTAGAACACCATGTAGACGAGTATACGCTGATACGTATCAGCGCTTTGTTGATACCGTGTCAGCTCCTCCAAATAAAAGGGAACGACGTTTAGATGCAGCGGCGGCAGAAGTTGAGTGTGAGATTTTGCGTGCTGCGGAAGTTCAGCCTTCAGTCAGGTTCGCAGACTAGCTGTGCAGTTGGAACTTCCCAGACCCAGGATTCACAGATCTCTACAGAGTAATAGATTAAACTCTTTCCATTTAACACCGGTGATCAGGTGAACAGGACTTAGTACCAGGAAATGCGCAAAGAAGAGTGGAATTTTGGCTACTGCGTAAACAGGCAGAAGGCGGGCACTTCCTCAAGAACATTTTGTGGACTGACGTAGCTCAATTCACCAGAGATGGGGTTACAAACCACCATATTCCTCAACCATACTTTTAACGAACGGTAGACTGGTCGATTTGGCATCAACCCTTGGCCACCCAGATCTCCTGACCTAACACCAATAGATTTTTGCTTCTGGGGTGCTATGAAAGTAAAACCTTATTTTTACCATTTTTGTCTGACAAAAAACGGCCTTTACTTCTGTTGATCGTACGTAAAAAAGTGGATTAAGATAATTTTTAGGAAATTTCTTAAGTATAAAAATTTCATAAAAAAAATTAAAATTTATTAAGTAAAAATAATTGTCTTTTCAAAACCATTTTTGTACCTATCTATAATAATTTAGAAGTTATAGCATTTAAAGAGGTAACACCTCCGAATTAGAGGTCACCCACTGTGATGGGCTATAACGGGAAATATGGTGAGAAGAGAAAATTTTTTATTCGGAGGATCTTCAGGAATTTTCCCTTAAAGGATTATACTGCTTAACTGGGACTCCCATCGATGAATTAGGCAGCATGGTGAAACGATTATTGTTTTTTATTTCCGATCTGAAATGTGTTTACGTATTTGATCAAGGAAAACTTGTTTCATTTTCATGGTACATGTCCACCATTCTTCTGAACAGTCAAATTGCTCATAGCTTGTCCACATATAGATACTCGTAACTCACGGATTTTGATGCCATTTTTTTCTAAGAATTCGCTTTAAGCTTACTTTAGTATTCTTTGACTATTTGAAGTATGTGCTCAAAAACTACTCAAGGGATTTTCATAGAATTATCAGCCCTATCGAGGTATCCGTTCGGAACGGAATTTTCGCCGATATGTAAGAAATCGGAGAAATTCCATTCAAGATATCGCTTTCCGATTCACTTTTGGAAAAAATTCTCCGATGTCATGTAGCGCACTTCGAAGCATTACGTTGTGACATTAACTTTTGGCAAATTTCTTTCGAAGTTCTCCGACAACCCACCCAATTGCTGCGTAATAATAATTTGCAATAATGGACATGTCAAATGAACCCATTTATATACTTCATTTATTTGTGTCCGAAACGGATATCTATCGAAATGCATGGTTAGAAAATGAAGATTTCAATACAAGTGTATTCAAATTTCGTCCATTTGTATTCAAATGTATTCGTATGTATTCAAGTGTAGTCACATGTATTCACAGGTATTCTGGCGTATTCAAGTGTATTTACGCGTATTCACATGTAATCCCATGTATTCATACGTATTCACAAGTATTCATATGTAATCACACAATTGAATACAGTATTCCGTGTATTTTTCTGTATTTTGTAGTCTAGGTCAACGCAAAAATACTGATTACTTGCCCCTCGATATAGGCAAAAGAAGCGGATTACACTTTCCAAATGTTCGCCATACTACCAATGTTAAGATCGTTCAGATGGTGATGAAGATATACTCCCGAGAACAGGGTAAGTACCTTTGTATCCCATTCTTGTCTTCTCTGCAGCTTCTACAGAAATCGTAGTAGGGGATATCCAACCATGCTGGGCCATGTCTACCGATAGCACAGCGACAATGGTATTTCTCTTTTCGTCTTAAAGGTTCGGTGTATCTTTTATTGTTTAGCTTATTTATTGATCCAACACAGTCCATCTAAGGTTTGTCAGTCTAAGGAGACATTGACGCTGCAATATGTTTAGGCTATTTATATACATCTTCTACCCAACTCGTGAGTTTTACCCTCTACCCTCGGACGTCACTATGATCTGGAATTCGGCAAAGGGTAGTACTATAGTCCAGAATTTACCCAGTTTACGAGTTACTTGATCGTATGCCTTCTCCGAGTCTATATGAAGCATGATGTGTAAACAGGTGTAGTATACTACCAAGCCCTCTCAAGTACGAAAATCGTACTCATCCTCTTCCTGTGATTCCTCATCCTCTTCCTGTTTGGGTGTCGATTTGACGAATTCGGTGCTTCTTCGTGAATAGCACTAGCTCTGTTTTGTCCAGACCACTGTTGTTAGCCCATTTGACCAGCGTTGCGAGGGCCGATTCCATCTACTCCCGTAATGTTGGGAGGTATTTCCCAGTAAATAAAATGGCGATATCGTGTGCATAGCCTATAACTTTACCGCCGTTTTTTCTCCAGGGTTACAAGTATTTCATTTACTATCAGCAGCCATAACTGAGGTGAAAGTACTCCACCCTGCGGAGTACCGCGTTTGCAGCAGCCAATTTCTGAATTGATAAACATGTTTAAAAGCATTTGGTTGATCCAGTGACTTAGACTAGCGTCAATCTGCAGGTTTTCAAGTGCGTTAATTATCGCTCCCGGATCTACATATATTGTTGAAAGCCCCTTCGATGTCTAGGAAGGCTATCATTGTAAATTCCTTGAGGGCTAGTGATTTTTCCATGGTGCCGACAATGGAGTGCAGAGCTGTCTCTATCGACCTGCTTTGATGTTGTGGCGAATTTACAGATCTATTAGCCTCTCTAGTGTTTTCATTATAAAAGATGACAGACTAATACAGGCCTGAAATCCTTTGGAGTGGTGCGAGAAGCTTTTCCCGTCTTGGGTATAAAACCACTTTCATCTCTTTTACCTTAAATAAGACCATCCACATATTTTTCCCTAATAAAGTCGATAAATTCCTCAGATCAATTCTTTTCCAAGTCAACTCCACCACACAACAACTTCCAAACTAACTTTTCTAGTTCATACATCTTTCAACACCTACCGGTATGCGATCTATCAAAATCCAATATCCTATACTCCACATTCCACTCCACCCACTAATCAGTCAACTCTCAACTGACAAAGTCAAGGATCAACTGCTAAATTCCCATAGTCAACCGAGAGACACACTTTCAATTTAAAAGCAATGAAACGAAATGACCCCACGACCCATCTAAAAGCTCTTGCCCATGTCTACTACCAATTGCCATTAAAAAGTTTCGCCAACTACTATTTTCGACTTAAAAATCATGACTCAGCAGTCAATTATGATGCAACAAGGAAACTCCACAACAACTCGCTTTGAAAAACGCATATTGCATCACATTCCACACCATAGAGTGGAAACGAACCAAATAGACAAAACAACTCGCATAGATGCCAAGCGAGGGCACCCCATTGCACTGAATGGCGGCGGGTTAAAAACTATAACCAACACTAACTTTGATCCTTTGACCTAATGCCCCCTCCAACCCCCCCAACCACTCATCAACGGAACAAGATAACCAAACCAACCTCTCATCAGTCCCGTCCGTCGTCGTTGGTCGCGGCGTCGTTCATGTAGTCGTCATCGTGTTGGTAAAAATATCAACCGCTCCTCCGTGGTAACTTCAACCCCAGCACGATGTGTCTAATTCATTATTAAAACCGACAAAATATAGAAAAGATACAAAAACGTTCCACAACTTTAGTACTGCGGCCTGAGATCTCGTCGGTCGGTCGTGTCGGTCTTTATACCATCCACTAAGGCACTATGCTATGCTCTGGTTGTTGTTGGTGGCTGTTCGTTCACTTTATTACTCTGGTGAGCAAAAGTCTTCTCTATGAGCAGCGGACTGTTAATTAAAAAGGTCAGGTCGAGTTTATTGAGAGAAAAGCACACCATAGATAAAAGTATCGCTCCTTTGGAAGATATTTCTTTGTTACCAAGTTTTCTTAGTCGTTTTTTTTTTTGTGTTCTTCTCAGTTTGTTTTTCCAATTTGTTGCTATTTTTATGATATTATTCTTTTTTCGTTTGAAAATCAAAGCAACCAGAGCCAGGCAAGGGAATTCCGAAAGAACAAAGCAAAAGGTGCGATGGTTATCGCCTTTTGGCCTGTTGGCATTTATATATACGAAAACTCGCCCAGACACAGACACATATGTTCGGAGGGTGCGAACGACATCATACCAATTCCATGTAAAAAAAACAACAAGCTGAAAACAAAAAAAGTATCTTTAAGATACCCCGCGAGGGGGGGCAAGGGGCTGACGAAGCAAAGATGAAACGTGGCCACTTAATTGTGGTGTCTTCGGCCACTATATCCGCGAAAGGAGTACTAGAATTCGCGCAACGAGTGATGGGAATTAAAAGATACACGGAACTTGTACGAAAGTATACTCTTACTGTGCATGGATTATGAGGCGCTGGCTGGGCAGTTTTGGGGCGCGAAGAAATTCAAGAGACTTCCGCGGATAATCGGATCTAAGCTGGTGAGTGCGAGTTTAAGTTGAACTGCCAAGTTACTTGGTGGAGTGCTGAATGCGATGCTGGATAGGGTTATGAATACGTTTGCATTAATTAGCTGTTGATTTAATTAATCCGATTAAGGCACCGAGTAGCAGAGAGCGAGAATGATGGCACGGACGTTGATTGGGAGCAACGTTGCTTTAATTGTTTCTTTGGATGCTTCTGCAGGCGATTGTTAGTTCGATTGCGACGGTGTTGTATATGTGTCCATCTTAGAGTTTGATAGGTGAGACTTTGATGAGTTGTGAGCTAGTGATAGATACCTACATAAAGCGGGTTTGTTAGGTTAGGTTAGGTTAGAGTGGCAGGCCGCATTAAGTGCAGCCTCACTTAGGCCAGAGGAGGCCCATTGTGATACCACAGGATCTAATGATCTCACAACTACCCATTGAACCAGGAGGAGCTGAGAATGAAGCGTTGGAGGCAACTTATGCTTGTGTTAGCGAGTTCGCCAAGATTGTCGAAGAAATATTCCCCGAGGTATAGTTTTCTGCGTGCTGAGAGGGCTGGGCACGTGCATAGGAGGTGAAGAATTGTCTCATCCTCCTCCTCGTCCATGCAGCTTCTACAGAAATCATTGGAAGGGAGGCCCAGTCTGAGAGCATGTCTCCCAATAATGCAGTGTCCCGTGATGACACCTACTAATGTGCTTATGTTGGATCTTTTTTGTTTTACAAGATTGGGACAGATCTGTTTCGTGATGGAGCACGTGGTGCAGTGTGACCACCTACGATTAGTGGCGGTTATTGCATTTATTTTAATTAAAAGTTTACACGTAGCGAGAGACATATATAGATTCTCCTTTTCTGGTAGAATCGACAAAGTTGTGCCATGCCTAGCGAGTTCGTCGGCCCTGCAATTCCCCGGAATGTCCCTGTGGCCCGGCACCCATATAAGGTGAATTTTGAATTGTTCCACCATCTCGTTAAGAGATAAGCGGCAATTAAGGGCGGTTTTGGACTTGAATATGACCGAATCCAGGGATTTAATCGCGGCTTGACTATCGGTAAAAATTACGATATCCTTAGCGGATATTACATTATACCGTAGCCACGACAGGGCCTCCTTGATCGCCATGATTTCCGCCTGGAACACGCTACAGTGATTAGGAAGACGGAATGAGATCGTACAATCTAAATCTTGGGAGAAAACACCCCCCCCCCCTACTCCTGTTTCCGTTTTGGACCCATCTGTGTAAAAGCAGACGGATCTTTTTTGAGACACTACATCACTCTCCCAGTCAGTCCTGGAGGGTATGCAGGTTTCAAAATTCTTACTGAATTGGAACTTGGGGAGGGTGTAATCAGTGTCTTTTGGGATGCATTCTGTTTTATCTAGAATAAACGAGTGACCAGTTTGTCGACTAGTCCACAGACGGATTGCTTTCATGCGGATGGCTGCATTCGTTGCCACTTGTTTGCAATAGAGGTCTAGCGGTATCAGGTGGAATAGTATGTCCATCGCCGTTGTTGGAGTGGTCCTAAGCGCACCACTGATGCACACACATGCCGTTCTTTGAACACGACTAAGTTGTTTACAGTGAATAGCCTTTTCAAGCGCAGTCCACCAGACGACGACGCCATACGTGAGTATAGGTCTAATGACGGCTACATAAAGCCAATATGTGATTCGAGGCTGGAGTCCCCATTTGCTACCAATAGCTTTTTTGCAGCAGTATAATGCCGTGGTGGCTTTCTGAACCCTCTGCAATATATTGAGTTTCCAGCTCAGTTTGCTATCTAGAGTGAGGACTAAGTACTTAGCCGTATTGGAGAGCACCAGCTGGGTGCCATATAGTTTTGGGGGAACGAAGACGGGAATTTTGTACTTCCTTGTAAAGAGAACCAATTCAGTTTTCTGAGGATTGACGCCAAGCCCACATGTTTTGGTCCATTTAGAGAGCCTAGAAAGGGCGTTCTGCATGAGATCCCTAAGCGTATTGCGATGTTTCCCCGAAACAGCGATAGCAACGTCGTCTGCATAGGCAATTACATTGCACCTTGATTGTATACTAAAATTCGTTTAAAAAAACTGACAACTCAACTTTCAACGGTTGGAAGTCAACCGCCTGTCAACTCCAGTTACTTCTGGCCCAAATTCATGATATGTATCGGAGTTGGGGCAAGTTTCAGAACATGTTATTTCTGTAAGAAGATCTACATTATGAAGGTTCAACTGAACTCAGCAACTCCCTCTAAAAAAAATACTCTGCACCACCCTATACCACATATCATTCTGACTGCTCATTTATTTGTGTAGCCAAACATCTTTTCTATGGCCCGACAATGGTTTTTGAAGAAGAACAAAGCATTTGCATAAAATTACCAAAAACTATTTGCATATTTCCCATGGGCACACCAAACAGGTGTATACCCTTATCTACCACAATGGTGGACAATTAATTCTAATTATGTTATTAAAAATGCAATCTTTGACTGAAATGGGCAACGGAAATGTTACTAATTAATAATTAGCCACTAATTAAAAGTGTTTTTGAATACATTATAAATATCTATACCTAGTTGGGCCGCTCTTGATGCTCCCGCTCCACTTGGCTGGGCTGGGTTGAGCCGTCGCGTCGCCACCCTATTATTTATGTGACTTCCAGTCGAATTGATAAATTTAATTAAACCTCGGACAGCACTTTCTCACTTGTCTTATCCACTTGCATATGTTTAGCATAATTCCTCATCGTCAGTTGAAGTTGGTATGTTTATCTCTTAAACACAGAGGCCAATGTATCTTTTGCCTATATAGATACACCTATATACCTGCTATAGCAAAGGTACCTATACAAAACTGGAATCGTATCTCTTGTCCAGGGCTAACGAATTTGTTTAACACTCGTTTTTCTGGTCAAGTCTCATACCGTTGTTCTCTGTTGGGATGATCCGCTGAGCTTGATAATGGAATTAAAATATAAAGGCCAAGAGGAAAAAAATCGCTTTTAGCCGCAAGTGTTGTGTTTTTAGTTGGCAGGCAGTCAGGCCAACAGCGGCTTCTTAGACAGGAAATTCGATATCAGTGCGCTCAGTGAGCTTGAGCATAAAAATGAGTAAAAGGAAAATATTTATATAAAAAGTAGGTGCGGTTGCGCTTAAGTGCGCATACAAACTATGGAAATGCTTATCTGCGTGTCTGGAAACTCTGAATTTGTTTAACACGATATTGTTGCTGGTAAGTGATGGTAATCGGCGCAGATTTAGGTGACGAACTTTTACTGGTGAATTTATGGAATGGTTCTACGGGCACGTGCTGCGAGTCTGTTGCATTTGAAGGAGCCAGAAGTGCATTCCATTGGTAGTTCAATCGAGTTCGTAATTTGATTCAATAGGATTTTAACGGTCAGATACTGACAGTGGGATATATGATTCTTGTACCTACCTCGCAACGAAATGTATATTGTCAAAATTTTATAGCGTGAGAAAGGAGAAAAAAACAACACAAAAAACTCACTAAAATACTCGCCGAAAAAGGCCCAACAATAGGCAAGGAGAAAATTTCTGGTAGCACAGTTGGTAAGCACATCATGCGCGACACTAGTTAGGTATACCTGGTAACGGACTTTGGCTAATTGACATTGCTGAATATATCCGGATCTCAATATTCACAAGGGGACAAGACTGCCTAAGGATCATCAAATCACCAGCTAAATTGACCACATTGCGATCGACGCAAAACACAGTACCTATTCTGAATCCTGAGGTCTATAGAGCTGCTCGCGAACTCTAGGAGCAAATTAGACAAGAGGAATATCGAATATCGTATCGGACCAAGAGAAAGAAAAGAAAAATCACGACGAAATTGAGAGAATCTACTTCAGTTAAAAGGGAAGGACGTGCTAAGAAGGTCAGAAACCTGTAGAAATACCGATAGGTTCTCAATTGGTTCTGAGAATGTGGAAAAACTATTTTCGCGGACTCTTTAATGCCTATATACGAAGACCTGAATCCAGCATACTAGTCAATATAGACGATGATATATAGGGTACATCTTTCGTTCACCTGATCAAAATGAGGTAGTATATAGATATTTCCAAGCTAACAATACTCGTAGGTCCAATGTTTTACCCGCCGAACGTTTTAGAGCAGTTTGAGCAGATTTCACCAAGTTGTTTCTAAAATTTGGTCAGATGAATGAATGTCAATAATGAATTGAATCTCTACATCATTTGTTAGGACCATTAAATAGAAGCTCCTTCAGCTGTTTGTTTGAACCCCTTAAACCCCCTTTGGAAATAAATTGTTTGGCTCATATCAGTAAGGTTTTGTACGCCAGAAAATTTCACCCTTGATAAGATTTTCACATCTAGACAGATACTGTAGAACCATCCTTTCATTGATTTCAAATCCGCCTACATTATTATCTAAAGGGTGTCCCATAATTCACGAAAAATTTGAATTTTGCGCCATTTAATAGTACAGTGATGCAAACGGAAAAAAAGATAATAATGTGACAGCTGACCTGACAGTTCGGTGTTATTAAAAATGGAGCGGTATATGAAAGAACAACGTATTTTCATTGTTGAGCAGTATTTTAAAAATAATGAAGGTTTGTCAGAAACTTACAATCCGCAATTTTTGTTCGAAAAATCATCTTCAGTAATGAAGCTAATTTAATTTAATTTTCATCTTGATGGCTTCGTTAATCGTCAAAATTATCGCATTTGGGGTTCAGGATTCAGGAAACCCACGAGTAATTGTTGAGAAACAAATGCATCCACAACGCGTGAGCGTGACTGTTTGGTGAGGATTTGGGGCTGGAAGCATTATCGGACCATTCCTCTTCGAAAATGTGGCAGTACCGGTGTTCGTTATCGTATGACATGATAACCCAGGGTGCGTGAACTTAGCACCCCAAAGTTTAAAAAGTATGTATTTGTTTGGAGCTCTGGATAGCTGAACAAGAGTTCTAGTGTTCCTGATAATAATTTTGAAAAGTTCTGTTTATTTAGTATTTTTTTTTTAATGTGGGGTGCAAGTTCAAGATGCACCCCATTTGAAAAAAATTTGGATTTTTCTTTTTTTTTTTTGTGTAGGTATAATAGAATCAACATAGTTCTGGAGTTCCTGATAGTTAAAAAAAAAAAACAAATTAGAGCAAACAATTTTTTTTTCCAAAATAAGCCAGCACCCCATTTTCATAAAAGTAAATTTTTTTTTACAAAATTTATGCACTACACCCAGCGTTACCACTTGTACCTACTACATATGTAATACTGTGCTACATATTTGCTTGATTTTTCAACGCTGTACTACATACTACATCTTTACCCCAAAGTACTACATTTGTTAAGCTCCGCCTAACCATTTTACTCTTTTCGAAAAACTTTTCTTTTGTAAATTTTCCCACTTTTGCTTTTATAACTAAATAAATAAATATAGAAACTTTGCATCATTCTAAGGTAAATGCAATCCTTCAGCTGAATGCTTCCATTTACGTACGATACGAAGTATTTGTCTCTGTCTATCAGCAGAATTCAGACAGGTCTTAGGTTAACGGGTTGACAGATCAGGGTATATCCTGCCAGAATTCAGACAACTGATCGTCAATTAAAATTTTTGTTGATTGTTTTTCTTGGGCTGCACCTGCAAGCAACTACAAATATGGATCTGTTTTTGAACGTGGTTTCGGATACCGAATTTTTAGAAACATAACAATTAAAAACAGCATCATACTATTCTTTGTTCTGTGTTCTGAAATTGTTTGCGGAATGTAGTACTGCATTCAACTCTGCCATATTAAAGCAAATGTTGTCGGATAAAACCCACTTCCTTTGTCAAAACTTGAATTGGTGCTTTTGCCAAATTACATATTGCCAAAGAACTGGTAAAACAAAAATGTTCTTTTATAGTTTATGAGACTATACTGATGTGTCAATCGAGAGGTTTCGGTTGACATCAGTAGTCAGTAGACCTCTTAGCGGGGTGAGTGAAAAACTGACGAATGTCTGTCCAAAACTATTTTCAAAGGATGCAGTAGGCACAACCTACATTCATGTTCATCGAGTGTCTGCAAACCCTTGCCATTATAAGTATACTAAGCTCTATTAAAGCTTCACATGCCCACTCTTTTCACAGACATACGCGACAAAATCAATAACAAGTAAAAGTGTTATCATCGGCCGGGCCGATGCTTTAATACCCTCCACTGCCTAAGAGGCATAAAAAATGTTTGCCGCGTGAGTTAGTAATTATTGTTTTGTATGGGAGGTACCAGAACTATTTGACCGACATAGTCCATTTTCAATACCAACCTGAAGACGGTAAAAAGAAGTCTTCTCACAAAATTTCAATGACCTAGGTTGATTCGTTTGGACGCTATTGTGTTTTCAAGAGACAGAGAAACGCATGGGCCTAATATGGTTTTTGTATGGGAGGTACCGGAACTACTTGACCGACATAGCCCATTTTCAATACCAACCTGACGACGGTAGAAAGAAGTCTTCTCACAAAATTGTAATGACCTAGGTTGATTCGTTTGGACGCTATCGTGTTTTCAAGAGACAGAGAAACGCATGGGCCTAATATGGTTTTTGTATGGGAGGTACCGGAACTACTTGACCGACATAGCCCATTTTCAATACCAACCTGACGACGGTAGAAAGAAGTCTTCTCACAAAATTGTAATGACCTAGGTTGATTCGGTTGGACGCTATCGTGTTTTCAAGAGACAGAGAAACGCATGGGCCTAATATGGTTTTTGTATGGGAGGTACCGGAACTACTTGACCGACATAACCCATTTTCAATACCAACCTGACGACGGTAGAAAGAAGTTTTCTCACAAAATTTCAATGACCTAGGTTGATTCGTTTGGACGCTATCGTGTTTTCAAGAGACAGAGAAACGCATGGGCCTAATATGGTTTTTGTATGGGAGGTACCAGAACTACTTGACCGACATAGTCCATTTTCAATACCAACCTGACGACGGTAGAAAGAAGTCTTCTCACAAAATTTCATTCACCTAGGTTGATTCGTTTGGACGCTATCGTGTTTTCAACAGACGGACAGACGGACAGACGGACAGACGGACAGACAGACGGACATGGCTAAATCGATTCAGAATGTGATCCTGATTCAGAATATATATACTTTATGGGGTCTCTGGTGACTCCTTCTTGGCGTTACAAATGTAATGGCAAAGTGAATATACCTTCCTGTGGAGGGTATAAAAACAAAATCTCATATGGTACTACATTTTACTTAAAAATGCTATATTTTGTTGGCTAACGTACTACATTTGCTTTAGATTAGAGTGGCAACGCTGACTACACCAAGAGTTCTGGAGTTGGGGAGACCGGGGCTAGTTGGCCTCAGGCCTCAGAGGCAAGTTGACTCACTGCCATTTATTTTAAACAGAAGAGATGAATTGCATGTCCATTCCTGTTTTTACATTTGAAAAATCTTGTTATTCATTTTTTCGGGGCTATTTGTCTCAATAATTTTTTAGGGATTAATATAATGAAAGGGATTAAATAAATGAGGACTTATAAACACCGAAACCGAGGAGGAAGCCAACTTTAAATGAGTCTTCACGAGGAAACTCGGTTTTTTATAGCTGTCAAAATTGTAAATCTGATGACGATTCAGATAGTGACTAAGTAATATTTGTTTTACCACAAGAAGCGGGTTCTACTTTATTTATTTTGTTTAATTTTAAGTCGTATAGTGCATTTTTGACCTATTCCAATGCATTGAAAGTGTCTCTATAATTTTTGTTTTGTTTAATTATTGACTAAGAATATAAGTTATATTTTTGTTTTTTTGTTTTACCACATGAAGTGGCTTTTAATTTATTTATTTTGCTTGATTTAAAATCATAGGCCCTTAGTAATAGAAATTCGTAAAGTCGCTCCTAAAGTCGAATTTTGTTAGGTGTAGCTAGGGTACTTTTAAGTTTTCGTAGTAATAAATCAGTTTTAACAAAACTCGAATTTAACGTAATCATTGTGACTCAAATTTACCCATTCGCTATTGTGAGCAGAGCAGAGCTGGTTTTGACAGAACAACAAACTGCAAATTTGATTTTTCATTTGAAATGGCAAATTCAAATGTGGTAAGTTCATTAATAAATTCACTTTCATTAATTTATTTTATCTATTATACATATTTAGAAACGAGAAAGGGGGACAATTGAGGAAAAAGAATTTCTCAAAGATATCATCGCTTCGTATGTGAACATCGTGGATTCAAAAAATAAGCCGAAGAAATGACTAGTTTTGGTGTCAATTTGCCAATTCCGAAATTAAAGGCACAGTGGATGAGGATGAAAACTTTAGCACGCTCCAATATCTACATAATATCTAGTTATCGAAGGGAAACGCATTCAAAAACGCAAATGTGCACCGGCACTAAGGAACTAGATTGCCTCGACTATGCATCAAAGAATTGTTGCCACAATATTTCCATATATCGTGCATATTGTAGTTTTCGACAGCGATGCTCATTTTAAGGAACAGCTAATTCCGTCAGTTGATTTGACGCCGAAACAGACTTCAATAGCATCAAAGAAAAATGTAACAAGAACTTCACAAGATGTTTTGCAGAAAAGGTTTGAGCAAATCGATGCATGCAAAAGGAGTTCGAAATGCAAAAACAAATTATAAAATTTACAAATTTAAAACAAATTTGCAGATTGAGTATGAAAAAACCCGTGTTAAATATACATATTTCTCGTGTTAAATTATTTTCTGTATCATTAATAATATCCCAATCTTGTAAAATTCGTTCGAAACTCATTTTGAAATGCTTGACTGTCCCTTTTAAATTCGACTTAGATACGACTCGACCACAACTAAGTATTTGTCGATTTTAGAAGTAGATCGAGCGTTTATTACTACGGATTTCGTGTTAAATTCGAGTTTACGTAAAACTCGAGTTTAAATTCGTTTATTACTAAGGGCCATAGATTTGTACTAAGCACTAGAAGTAGGTATGTACCTCTTTAATTTAATTATTTTCCCTTATTTTAGTTAATGGCCATTAAGTGCTTTAGTAAAATTAAGAAAAAATTGTCCTCATGTTGTCTTTTTTTAATGATATTTTAACTGTCTTGATAGTTCAAGAGAAAAATAAAAAATGTAAATTTTTGTGTCAACTAGCCCCGGTCTCCCCTTCCCTAAACAAGAAATTTTTTTCAGAACAAAAACAAAGAAGTTATAGAACAGTGAAAATTTTCAAAAATTGCGAAACATTTTTTTCGGAGTTCCGATTAGAGTTCTGAAACGTGCTCAAGAAACTCAATAAAATACCCGCATAAAATAATCTTCTAAACCCAAACACAAAAAAGTTAGAGATAATTGAAAAATTATATCCATTTGTCTGTTCACTATTGCAGGATGTATGTAGCCTTAATTGTAGTATCTACTTGATTTAGTTTTTGGGTGTAAGTCTGCAGCTTTTTCAGAATACAACAGAGTCTTTTACACTCTCCAAGAACCTATAGTTATAGCTCTAAGATTCACAAGTTTCGAGGTTATTTTCACTTCCTATTGGCTATCAATGAAAATGGTAATACGTCGTGGGATAGATAGTGTCATCATTGCAACTTGCTCAGTGACTTTTGTCATTGCCACGACCGCAGCTTGGAAAACGCTGCTAAGGTCAGGGAGTCTGATTAGATTGCATAGTCCGAAAGTTCCAAAATAAAATCCCGCGCTAATGCCAATATCCTTTGGAACCATCTGTATAGAGAGTTTTTATATCTTGATTCTTAACTGGTAACTGGCTGTTGTGGCATTTTTCTCTATCTACTGGTCTTCCAAAATCTATATCAACGAGAGGCTGTTTAGTCTTTTACAATCAAAGTTGTGAACAAGCACTTTTTATTTAGCTACTCCCATGAGAAGACAACTCATAATCATCATTTCATTACTTGCATTGGCTCCCCGTTGCGAAGATTTAGACCATCATTCAACTTCCTGACTCACATTCGTTCTCATATACCAATCTAAACGTTATTTGATATCCGATTTGCTTCATGGCTATTCAAAGGTTGTCGGTGATTTGTCCCAAATGCATAATACGATCGTAAAACATGTTGGTTCACACGGTTCATTGTGATTTGAATGTTTACGCCTATAGAACTCATTCGGCTCTTGGCTCTATGGCCAAGTGCTTATAATTTTTGTATATAGGGGAAACGCTTTTTCACTTTTTTCCTATGTCATTGTCCTCTGATCTAAACCTTTGATTTCACTTCCTCTGGCTCTTCCCTAAATCAAAATAAATAGCCCATTTGAGTCTATATTTACAAATCTGCGTCGACCAAAAATCACACCGAGACACGCACCGCACACGCATTCGGCTATCAAAATTATGATGATATACTTCGGTGCCAAAGAGGGTCACCCAAATATGTTTATAGATACCTTTCGATGGAGCGCACCGGATTTATGGAAATTTACGATTTAATTAGTCGAAAATTATTAATAAATCAAATCGAAAATGCCAGTGAACTTTCACTTGGCTATGCAAAGCCCACAAACGGCATATTTCTTCTGCCAATAAATTAAGGCAACTCTCAGGCGAAAAAGGGGCAACAAAAAAGTGTCCAATAAAAATGATATATTCCTCGCAAGTTGCCGGTGGGTGGATGGAGCTCACCACCCCCGAAATTCTGTTCACTGCCTCAGAAGGCAATCAATCAGGAGAATGTCGCTTCCCACAAATGGATGGGATATTCTGTGTGTATGTGTGTATTAAATCCCTCCGCAGTAGCCTATATAGATGAGAAGATAATATGAGTGGAAGTGCTTTCATTGTTCTGTTTATTTTGGTTGACGTTCTTTAGACTCACCTTTAGAGGTTAAATTTCCGGTGCAGATATTGGGGGGAAATTTAAATTTGTGTATCTATCAGATATATTTATTAACATATCTTCGACTATCGTGGATAATCAAGTCGAAACGGGCGACCAGAGGTGGATGGCGCTAGGAAAGTGTTTTTCAATATACTGAGTTGCGTCGGGGTCTGGGAAATTCCGTGGAAAACGATACATCCAGACAATGGATTGCCTTATTTATTAGATGGGTGTTGGGTATATATAGTGATTTGAATATGCAGATACATGCCATTGAAATTATACAGACAAGGAAAGCAAATTAAGTCTTTTGTTCCGTCCGGAATTTTAATGTCCGGGAATCGGGCTTTAATGAAGTGCTGAAATGTGTTTTATTAATTTCCTTGCAGTCGATGTAAAAGATACGGGACAGTGACAGTATCTATTATAATCAATGGGTTTAGGTTTAGACAAGGTGAACTGTTAGTAAGGTATCGATATCATATCCTCGTAGATTGAGCAATTCGATTGACAATGAAATTTCCATGAAGGTTATCGGTGCTCAATAAAACAAAGCATTCATTGTTGACGGACAAGTTGATGGATGTGCGTGCGCGTCGAGGTTTTGCTGGGAATGATTGGGGGTTTTTAATGTTGCAGATCTGACTGATTGTGAGAAAGACTTAGACTTTTTTCATTCAAAACTGAACCAATTTTTATTGTCACAAAGATTTTAGTACTACTACGATAAATAGCAGCGAATGTCTACGCCGAAGATGTGTCTCGAATATTGGAAAAGAATAGGACCAAGAAGGCAACCTTGTGGTGTCCCATTTGCTTTTGAGTCTAGTAGTTCTTGCCAACTGGTACTCTGGATAGTCTAACTCATAAATAATTAAATAAATAGATGGCACAGCATGTCCCTATAGGCACACTAAGCCTAGCTTCTCGGAACCATTCGCTTGTGTGACTTTTTATTTTTTGGAACGAATGGAAGTGACCTAAAATTTTACGCCGAGTCCGAACAGCTTAGTTGAGAAACTTTTCCAGTTATCAGTTTATACTCTGGGATATTTTTGTCAGGCGTTCGCAGGAGGCAGAAAACTCGTAATTGCAACAAAAAGGACAGGAGTTATTCAGAAAGAGAAACTTATAACGCTGGGCAAACAAATTCATCAGAGGCTTAGTAGTTTATAAGCTTAGTAAATTCCTTAAATTGAGAACCAGGCCACAGTGACAACCTGACAAATACCATCAACGTCTAGCCTCCAATAATACAACTACAACGTTCCAAAGAAGCAAGCTTCTACGCATCGAACAAGGATGTATGTCAATCCTTAAAGTTGCGGCAATATCCACGCATAAATCTCTTCATGACAAGTCCAGCACCTCAAAGAGGAGTATTTGCCTTCTCTGAGGTAGCGAGAAACGGCAATATCACAATCGCCACGATGATT
Organism: Cheilosia scutellata; assembly: GCA_955612985.1. Lineage (NCBI taxonomy): Eukaryota > Metazoa > Arthropoda > Insecta > Diptera > Syrphidae > Cheilosia > Cheilosia scutellata. Next base: position 85,038,224 of record OY015313.1, read on the forward strand.
GTGAACTTGTCCAACAAGGAAGGGAGAGTCTCCTGGTGATAAATGCAGTCTAACAGAGCATTATTATTGATGAACCGGCCTCCAGTTGGGGTTGACGTTTGGTGCAAGTTCCTGCAAATCTTGTTAGCATTTGCATTGCGTATTTTTTATCCATCATAGGTTAGGTTAGGTTAAAGAGGAGTATGAGAGAGAAAGCTATAACAAGGGCCCATCGCGATCCCTAGGAAAATCACCCATAAAACTGGTACACTATTCTAAAATGTAGGTTTTAAATCCAGTTGTCTTGTTCTCCTTTTAAGGCCAAAATTACGTTTTGAGTTATCAATAAGAATAAATGATCTGAATAGGCCATATGTCCATCAAAAATGTGATCTCCCTCTCTGTTTTGTGTCAGTCAGCCATTTGCTCTTTCTCGTTCGACTTCTAAATTCTATATACGGTTCAATGTTAGCTGTTCGGGCATTCAAAGTCGAATTTCCGACATTTGTCGTCGTGCAATATTAGAGGTAAAGAATCCATGTGAATGCTACTTTTGTCTTACTAAAAATCTACGTCTCTAAGGGCCGGAGTGTTCGTTATTGTTTGGCTATAATGTCCTCAATTCAATTCAATTCAATTTTTATTCAACATTCTCAAGCTTACAATATACATAATACAATTTTGTTTTAACATAGATTATTTGTAGATGAAAGAAGAGAATAGTTAGAGACATTTATATTTCATATGAAACAGAGATTATGTCACTTCAAAAAAATAGACTAAAGTGTGGGGTGAACATTTTTTTGGAAGAAAACAGAAAAGGAAGTGAAAGAGATGGCAAGCAATTATAGTACATTTCAAACAATAACAATTATAGCACATTTCAAATAACAACAATTCAAGCTATACAATGTATTGTAGCAATACTTCGATTTCATTGTGGTCGGAATCAAGAAGCCAGGTTTTTACTTTATTTAGAAAGGCAAACTTACTTCTTATAATTCGTATATTGGCAGGGAGCTTGTTGAACAATTTTCGGGAAACTATGGAGTATGAGTTTCTATAATTAGTGGTGCGAAAGGTAGGAATGACAACATTGCCTTGTGAACTATTGCGTAGGACATACGTGTCGGAGATTGGGCTCTGCATATAACCACCACTCATGAAGAAAACTTTAAGTACTTTGTAATAAAATAAATGTCTAACTGGAAGGATGCTCGTAAGACGAAAAAGCTCCATAGAATGAGCTCGGCGAGGATAGTTACAAATTTTTTTAATCGCACACTTTTGGAGTACAACCAACTGCTGAACCTTATTCCGGTAAGCGCCTCCCCAACAGCTTATACCATACTGTAGTTTTGAATGAAAAATTCCGTAATAAATTGTTCGTAGAGTTCTATTAACAATACCTTCTCAGATGGTAAAAAATACGAATGGTTGAAAGCAGATATTGCTTTAGATTTAAAATTTGCTCAGACCAGTTTAAGTTACTATCGATAGTTACACCTAGGTATTTGAAGTGGTTTACAATTTCAATTTTAAAGCAACTGGCGTTACACGGAATATCAAATCAACCTTAAAAGAGTCATTAGAGTCTCGAATAGAAGACTTACTTTGAAGTAATTTTAACTTTGTGCAACTTGATGCATGGAAAACGATATCTATATCAGGACATAAAACGGTGCAGAGACTGAAAAACATTAATTTGGTTTTACTACTGACTACCAGTTTATGTTTAGCAAACCAAATTCTTAATAAGTCAACATCATGATATTATATCAGCTACTAGATTTAGGAGGCTAACTGAGGCATATGCAATGCCTAAATCATCAGCAAAAGCCTTTACTTTACCCAACAAAAGTTGTGAAAATAAGGAGTTGATGTATATCAGAAATAAAATGGGACCAAGAACAGACCCTTGGGGAACACCAAGGTTGATTACCTTGGTATTGCTTAGGCTACCCCCAAATTGTACTCTTTGTTTTCTGTTCTTCAAGTAGGAAGCAAACCAATCATAAATAAATCCACCCTGCATTACACAATATTTTAAGAGAATATTGTGATCAACCATGTCAAAAGCTTTGGTGATATCTACAAAGAGTCCAGCACAATATTTTTTATTATCCAATCCTTTCTGTCGAATTGGTTTTAGGTAATTGGAGGACTGTTTTTGTTGGTGGACTGGTGGTGTTGTAAATGGGGGAATTTGCTGTGATTGTACAGATTTACGGCGGAGAACAGAGCACTTGTCACATCGGTATTTGATATTGTTAGTAACCATATATTCAATGCCATTAGGAGTAATCTTTACACTCATGCACAATGAAAAAGGTTATTGTAGTCTTCACAGAAATTTTAGTTTTAGGACAGTCACTCTTAATATTTTGTTTGCAGACTAGGCAAAGCATTGTCACAAAATTATGGAAATTGTTTTCGTTAAGTGAAGAGAGTTTAATATGTACTTTAATCTCTTTTTTTTTAGCAGAAGGAGACGATATTTAGTAGACAATGAAAGTGTTATCAATTTTTGTTTATAGGTACTGTATGGTATGTAGTTGTTTTGCAAAAAGCGCGCACCCCACGATACTATTTGTAAACTACGTCCACTCTTGATGAGAGTCATGAGATCAATGATCCTAGCACCTCAAATACAATATTCAAGTTTTGAATTATACATACGATGGTGAACGTATATCATCACTGTGCAGTGACTGTCCAATTCGCATCACTGTCCATCCAATGTATCAATCGCTAAGTCATTATCATAGGATTTTTTTTTAAATACTTCTCCCGGGAAAGGCCAACCTATAACTCTTCAACACCGCCCCGAGATGCTTGCAGATGTATGTTAGTTCTGCAATTAAATTGCTGCAAATTGTAGTCTTCTGGAAATATATCCCCATAGGAAGCGAGTTCCAAAGTTAGCTTGTCCTGTAGCAGAAGGAGTTTTGGAAAATTGATGTCCTCGCGGTTGTCAAGTGTACTGTATGGTCATGAGCAATAGCTGCCCAAAAGTTGCGGACGCCGATCTTGCGATATGTGGTCCTGCTATGTGATTTCTGAATCGACTGTGACTCCTAGAAGGTGCATTGAGTCCTTGGGATGGATTGGATGGTCATCAATTTGGATCTGAGCAACTGTTGATGCATTTTTCCTAGAAAATGTTGTGAGCTGTGTCTTGTTTGCATTAAACCCAACCAAGTTGTCTTTTCCCCACTTCAAGATTTTGTCCAGATCATCATTTAGAGAACTAATTTGTTCACATCTCTGACTGTGTCATGTATCCGCATTCACAGGCCCAGTGTTCGAGATGGAGTATCGTTTGATGTGGAGAAGAAATAGGTTTGGAGAAAGAATAGATCCTTGGGGCACTCCTGCATTTATATAGCAAACGAATTAGATGATACACCATCTACAAAAACTTGGGTCGATCTTCCCAGTAAAAAATGTTGCATCCATCCGCAGGGTTGTTGTGGTAATCCATAAGACGCTAACTTCCCTAAAAGGGCTCAATGCCAGACTCGGTCAAATACCTTTGATATGACCAAGGCTACGACTCTGGATTCGCCATGTTGTTCAATTGCTTGCATCCATAAGTGCGTTACGTAGCTTAACAGGTCTCCAGTGGAACGACGGTAGGATGCCTGGTAGGATGGTATACTAATTCGTCATGATCGTTGCCAAACTCAAGTCCTCCACGAGCCTACAAAAAGTATGAATTTAAAGTAAAGACAGCATTCGGGGGGAGTTGCTAGTTCGTGACCTAATACGCTGTTGCATTTTTGGTGGCCGATGCCTTCGCTGAAGACTTGGCTTTGGATTTCACCATTTTGTGAGTTGTATATAGGAGTAACCCAGCATTCCTTCGATACTCAGTAGTATAGTAGGTGCTAACAGTTTGTCAAAGAGTGTCAGCGGAATCTCTGAAGGTTTTCCTGCAAGATAAGGGTGGTTTGACATTTCCCCAGGAGTAGTCTACATTAGCTTATTCAATATTGAAGGTAGTCAAAAGTCGTTAACAGCACTAAGTAGCTTTGGATTAAACAAGAAACTATACATAACAAATAAAGCAAGTTTTACAGTGAACATCGCCCCAAAGTGTGTGATTCCGACTAGCTTTTACCTCAGCACTTAAGAAAAACACTTCACATATCTTCGTCTCTAGAAACTGTCATTTATCCGTTTTTAATGCTTCAGATACATAGGTTTGATTAGATTGTCATTTGTGGCCACTTTATGGCTAAATAGATGCCCATTTAGGTACTTGCTCTTTCCAAAGAAGATGCCAAACCCTATAGATGCACACATCTATTTTTTTTTTATTATATTGTATCTCACAATCTAAATACAGCCTTTAAATTATAATTATTTGTGATCCGCTCCCCAGTCCCCCAACCACAAAAGTCAATAAAAACCATTCATTCGCTGGAACACAAACAGTATCTCTCTCAATTAATCTGTTTATATCAGAACAAGTTCTTTCATCTCTGATTCATCGTTGTTTATATTGGAATCACAGCGGAAGATCTGTCGTAGATATCCCCGAACCATACCCAACTGGTTTCCTACTTTAACGTCCATGCAAGCGACGATCATTGAGAGACGACATGGACTTCTTTTTTTTTTATTTAATTTTTATTTCGATGGGGATATTGTAAATGCGCATAACGTTGATGTCCCAATATCGTTTATCATAATTTTATCTGATTTTTTATTGTACAGGTAGATTTATTTAATTCTCTCTCTCTCAGCAGCCTTCTTTGTTGCGTCGTCGTCCACTTCACTCATACTCGTACAAAAATAACGAGTCAAGTGTTTTGGTTACCCAAAGATCCATACGATTGGAGTCAGTCTGGTTTACCCTACCCCATAGGTACCCACCAAACACTCATGTTCACCTTTCCAGCATATATAGACACCATCGAGATAATTAAATTAATTGAGGTGTCCTTTTGGGTATAAAATGGAATATGGGGATTCGTGTTCGATGCTATACAATATACATCCCATACCAACAACATTCGATTCTATATTGACACTTAAAAAATTAATTTTTATTGTATGGGAATAATTCGAACAAATGGTTATGACAACGACTACGACTCCCAATCCGTAGCACAGCGGCGGTGCTGGGATTTTAAGTATAACCATCGAATGGAAATTTATTTTTTTTGGAGGTCCTCGACGAGACTTCGTGGAACTCGAATATACCACTGTGTGTGTATAATTCGGATCATTATAGAGCTGAATGGTGGTAATCATTTTTATTACTTGAGAAATTGGCGTACATTTAATTTTTCCAATTATGTTATGTTGACTCAGATGGCAAGGTATCTATTGAATGGATATGGAGATGGAAATGGAAACAAATTCAATTTGTATTTGCATATCATTTATACTCGATTCCATGTTATATGAGTCATTCATTTAAGTATCAATAAATGTACAAAGTATCTGAGTAAAAAAAAGGACGGATCGGTTTTCATTCACGCCGTATCCGAAAGGACACTCAAAGTAGCCATATGTCAAAAATAAAGTCTCAATTTGAGCATTTTAGTGGCTGTCATTTTTGTGTCATTATCATTACAGTCTGGTTCCTTTCGATGCATTTCTTATTATAGAGGCAATAAGTCAGTCCTTTCAATTAATCTGCAACTCATTTGTGCAGCCATTTTAACTGCGTTCAGTCAATAACTCTTTCCACTGTTTCCCTTCCTACATCGACTGTTGTAGAATATCAAAACCGATCTACGCCTTAGAGGAGAACATGATAATTAATACCCTGCCATCCATTTCCATTCTGAAGATATCGTAAAATTCGCTCAAGGGGTTACATACAGCGATACTGTCATCAATCAGACGCGAACCCTCTCACTATTGCGCAAGAGGTTTTGCGTCTACAAAAAAACCTGTCACTTTGACCAGCAGAATGCATTAATCGTCTTCTACTTAGAGCGACTGCGCGCGCAATATATATCTTTTGGAACGAGTATATTATCTAATTAAAAATTATGTATTTGATTAGGCCCTGGAAACGGGTTTCACCTGTTTCGTATGCCATAAAGCAAACGCAGAAATTCCACACAACCATGGGCTAGCAAATTGCAGATAGTAGTTGTAGGCCTCTTGCTATAGAACGAGTAACTATTATGTGGAGTCTTTTTTGCCCTTTGGGCAATATGCGCGGCTGCGGTATCTCAGGGTTTCGCTCATCAGGTTGTGGTATTAATTTCCTTCTAATTAAAATTGAATCATCTATGCGATTGGTAAACGCGCCTACAGCTGGCTCGGACGTAGAATTTACTATATTCCCATCAATTCTGGTAGAACGTTCAAACGTGGTATTGAAAGTGAGCCCTATAGGGTGATCGTACATTGGTTCGTGAGGAAGTATTGAGATACACAAGCGCTAAGTCAATAACTAGCTTTATAAAGAAAGACAGTTCGAATACAACTACCTTGAACTTCATCAAATTTCGTACCATTAACCTTAGATCTAGATCTAGATTTTTTTTTTTTTTAACATTTTTTTGAGCATGTGAAATAAGAGCTTGACATATTTTGAGGTTAGTGCTGCGAGTAACCTTTGTCATGCAACGCAACTAAGACTGTGATGATGAGGATAGGCTAAGTGCTAAGGGAAAGTAAAGCTAAGTATTTTCTTTCTGTATTTTCTTGGACCACTAGATCAGAGAGTCGTTTCCACTGCTCCACTTCTCGTGAACCTCCAGGCCCAACAGTATAGCTATCTTGAAAAAGCTTTCCTTTCGGATTTGGTATAAAATTAAAAATTAAAACTAAAAGGTTATTCGAAGTAAGTCCTAAGACCTTCTGTGGACCTATTGAGCCTAGTGGAACCATTTATTTTGTTTTAAGTAGCCTGAAAAGCTACTTTTTGCAGAATAATCCGTCGGTGGTGTAGGTGTAGCTTAAATTTTGGCGCAGATTTCCCGGCCGTCCGATATACTAACTGGTAAAAAAAAACTACGACGTTTAGGTTTAGCCACTCGCCTGAATGAGTATATGGGACAACAATAAGTATCACAGCAGTGGCTGAAGAGGACCCCAGAGTATCGACCAGATGACGTGCCACTCAATTGGCATCAATGGCGATATTTACATACAGAACTTTTGGACTGTTAGTGTAAAAAAAAGACCGTAGATGTGTGAATATCGCTTCTGGTGCACAAAAAATCTACGTAGGTATAGCCCACGAAGAGCCATGATTACACCAGCTCAAAGTTACAGTATGATGTGTTGTTTACGCTGGCTGGACGGCTGAAGGCGTCATATGGGATCTGGCATTATTTTTTCAAAAACGCAGCGGGCCAAACGACTACAGATCCATACTCAACGACTTTCTCCTTCCTCAATTCAATAAATTGGGACTGAAGAACATGATGTTTTTTTTTTTTCAAATCGACCTCAAAGCTTATGGAACGTCGTGTCTTGCGACGCTACTAGGATAGCCTTACGACGCCCCAGGGTATCGAGACGCACAGTTAGGGAATCCCTGACTTAGCCGATATAATTTTCTCAGCTGGAAATTTCAATGGAAATTTAAGACATGAAATAAGCAAAATCTAAAAGCAGAAGCAAAGCAGACAAAGAACATCGTGTGACACTGACAACATTGTACAAGAGGGGCTAGCACTTTTTACTTGCATGCCTATAAAGTCACCTTATACCCTATTCACACCAAGCCGAAAACCGAGTTTTCGTCAAAAAAAGTTTAGAAAACTCGTGGATGCATTCACACCGAACACCAACTCGTTTTCGTTTGACGTTTCAATTAGCTGTGAAACTAGCTATGCAATTTTTGTGGCGACTAAATGTTACGTCTTGGAGTGGTTAATCAATGAAAGATAGCCTTTATAACTAGTAACATTAAATGTTTATTAAAAACTAAATGAAAAAAACAATAATGTTTTTACATGAAAATTCTAAGGTTGCTCGATATCTCCCAACATCTCCCCTAACGGTTGAAAATTTGGAAAAATGAGGTCTGCTTCCGAGTCCTTGATGATCGTCTTGGTGTTACAACTTCAGACTCAAGTTGGTCCAAAGTTCGTGGAATGAATCTTCTCTGACTTGTTGAAGCTTTTTGAATCGCTGAATGTACTTCAACAGGTCTCTGCGGTGCTGTTTGGCCCAAAGTTCGCGGAATGAATCTTCTCTGACTTGTTGAAGCTTCTTGAATCGCTGAATGTACTTCAACAGGTCTCTGCGGTTCTGTTGGCTCTTGAACATTCTTAACTTCTATGAAATCCTCAGTTTCTTGACCAATTGGAACATCATTGTTGATTATTTGAGGTTCTGGTGTAGAATAGCTCATTTCGAACTCATTGAGTAGCATATCTAGTTGAAGTGATGAGCTTGATTTTGTTTCTTCGACGAATCTTGGTAGCATTTGATTGATGTGTGCTCGAACAAGCTTGTTCTTATGTTCCATCCAAACATTATAATTAACCTTTCCTACTTTGTTAATTATTTCACCTGATTCCCATTTGAAACCGTTTTGATGATGACATTTCAAGCTGACTAAATCACCATTTTTGAATGCTTTTGGTTTGGCGTTGTTTCTCCTGTTGAACTGAACTTCTTGTTTGTGTTTGAGTTCTTCAACATTTGGGTAAACATTTTTGTTGAATTCGTTCGGTTTGAGAAAATCGAGATGTGTTCTGTGGTTTCTTCCAAACATGACTTCTGCAGGTGACTTGCCATCAGGAGCATTTTTATTTGGAGTTGAACGATACACAGATAAGAATGTTTGAAGTGACTCATCAAGTGTACCACATTTGATTTTCTTCAAGGCCCGCTTGAGTGTGTCCACAAATCTCTCAGCTTGACCATTTGACTGAGGGTGGTAAGGAGGAGATCTGATGTGTTGCAAGCCGTTCTTTTCACAGAATTCTTGAAATTCGTTTGATACAAATTGTGTACCGTTGTCCGATACAATTTGTTTTGGTAGACCAAATCTTGCAAAACAATCGTTGATAAGTTTAATAGTCTTGAAAGCTGTTGTAGATTTGGTTTCGAAAATCTCTGGCCATTTGGATAGAGCATCGACAATTACGAGGAAATATCTGTCCATGAATGGTCCTGCATAGTCGATGTGAAGTCTTTCCCACGGTTCATTTGGTACAGGCCATGATTCCAAGCAGTGTTTAGTTGGTGATTTTCGATTTTCGGCACAGGGACTGCAATGCTTGACTAAGTTCTCGATTTGTTCATCTATATGAGGCCAATAGACATAACTTCTGGCAAGAGCCTTCATCTTCTCTCCACCGTGATGACCTTTGTGAAGTAATTTCAATATTCTGCCTCTGAAGACTTTTGGAATCAACAGTCGTTCTCCAAACATGATGCAATCTTGAACAACTGAAAGAGATGATTTCCTTCTATGAAGTGATTTGAGTTCTTCATTATTCAGTTTTTTCTCTTCAGGCCAAGAACTTTGAATGAATTTCTTCAATTGTTGGAGAATTTTGCACTTCTTTGTTGCGGATTTCACCATATTGAATGTTAATGGTAATTTCGAGCAAATTTCCTGTTGGATGTCTGCTAAATCGTCGTCGACTTGAATACGTGCAATCACAGCTTCTTCTTCAGGCTTTGGATGATTATTAATCAGACGAGATAATACATCTGTCTGACCAAATTCTTTTGTGGAAACATGCTGAATCTCGAAGTCGTATGATAGCAATGTTAAAGCCCACCTTTGTAGACGATTAGCTGAATACGTTGGAATGCCCTTTCTTGAACCGAAAATTGAAATGAGAGGTTTATGGTCTGTCAAGAGTTTGAACCTTCTTCCGAAAATGAATTTGTGAAATTTTATAACTCCAAATACTAGTGCTAACCCTTCCTTTTCAATTTGACTGTAGTTCTGCTCAGTCTTCGTCAATGTGCGTGATGCGTGTGAAATCGCTTTTATTGAACCGTCTGGAAATTGATGTGAAATACAAGCTCCTATACCGGCATTTGACGCGTCTGCAGCTACAATTATTGGAAGTTCTGGATTGTAATGAGTAAGCAAAAGATCTGATTGTAAAATTTTTTTGAATTTTTCAAAAGAGTTCTGACATTGTGTTGACCAGTTCCACTTCGAATCTTTTTTTAGAAGTTCATCAAATGGTTTTCTCAACCGCGACATTTGTTTGACAAATTTACCGTAGTAATTAATAGCCCCAAGGAATGACTGAAGGGTACTTACGTTACTAGGTGCAGGCATGTCGATAATGGCTGAGATTTTTGATGGATCAGGACGAATACCAGCTGAATCGATGATGTGTCCCAGATACTTGATACATTTGACGAAGAACTTGCATTTTTCGAATCTCAAGCAAAATCCATACTCTCGAACTCTTTGCAGAAGATTGAAAAGGTTTTGATTGTGTTCTTCTTCAGTACGACCACCAACGACAATGTCATCTAGATAAGCTTGAGTGAATGGTAGACCGCTTATCATTGCTTGCATTATCTGTTGAAAGGCTCCAGGTGCTACCTTGACTCCAAACGGCAATCTGTTGTATGTGAACAATCCCAAATGTGTGTTGATGGTTAACATCTTCTTGGATTCTTCGTCCACTTCAACTTGTAAGTATGCGTCTGCAAGGTCAATTTGACTGAAAATTTTGCACCCTGATATTTTTGTGAAAATGTCTTCTGGTAAAGGAATTGGATTTTGATTTGGTTCCAAAGCGTCGTTGAGTCCAGTCGAGTAATCAGCACAGATGCGTATCTTACCATTTGGTTTCCTTACAACGACGATTGGTGCTGCCCATTCGGAATAATCCACAGGTGTGATGATGCCCAAATCTTGGAGTCTCTTTAATTCAGTCTCTACCAAGTTGGCCACTGCATAAGCTACTGGACGTTTGAGCTTGAAAACAGGTTGAGCATTTGGTTTTGGAAATAAAGTGACTGTTGTTTTTGTGCATCTGCCCAATTTCTCTGAGAAAATGTCTGGAAACATTTTACGAAGATCATTTACGTTTGTAACTCTGGATGGTGTAGTTATTTTACAGCATAAGGATCTGATAGGTACGTCCCATAGATTAAAAGCTTCCATCCAATCAGCGCCCAGTAAGTTGATTTCTACCTTTGATATGTAGCATACACACTGTTTACTGATGTTATTGAGAGTCACGTTGCAAGCAAGTTCTGCTGTGATGGGAAATGAGTTTCCTGAAGCGTCTGTTGCAGATTGCTTTGTTGCAGAAAGTTTTGGTTTGCCTAATAATTCCCAGGTAGTTTCAGAAATGATTGTTAGATCTGAGGCTGTATCCAACTGAAGTCTGACTGGTGTGTTGTTGATGTTAGGTACAACAAACTTTCTATGATTGAGATTGGCTAGCTGCATTACAGAAAAAATACTCTGGATCTTGGGTGACAGATTCTTTGACGATTTCTTTTTGAAGCAATGGCAGAAACCCTCCTTATGCCCTTTTCGATTACAGTCTGAACAAGTGTGATTGAGAAAAGAACATACCTTGTTGAAATGCATCAATCCACATCCCCAGCATGGTGATTTGGGCTGTTTTGAAAAAACAATAATGTTTTTACATGAAAATTCTAAGGTTGCTCGATATCTCCCAACACTAAACTTTTATTTTAGTTAATAAACTTCGCTCGTATTGACATTATATACAAACAAAATCATTTAAGACAATCAAAATCAAAACATCTGAAAATACCATTTAGTTGTGGCAGGTAGTGCTGCCGTTCTAAAATTATAGAAAAAACTGAATAATTTGCTCTTTATGGTGCAAAGATACCAAGAGATTTCACATTTTGTAAACAAAGAAGAAACGACAGCACTGAGAGAGAGAGCTATCCTGTCAGCAGTTTTTCTGAGCTCGCTGAATGTTGCAAAAGGTGTGTCTGCTTCAACAACCCAAAGATTGTACTCGTTTTCGTGGCGTTTTTATGGAAAACGACCTCAAACAACTCGTTTTGAAAACTGCAATATGTATGGGAAAACTTCTGTTTTCGATTAAGTTTTCGACTGTTTTCACGAAAACACAGTTTTCGGCTTGGGTTAAGGAAAGTTGTGTATCATTCAAACGGAATTTAAATGACCTTTCCATTGATGCCAAAATTTACATGAAGTAAGTTCAAATTATGAGTACAATTAACTTTAGTTTTGTCAAAATACTTATGCCGACCAGTGTATTTTAAAATACATAGATTTTTGAGGCTCATTTCTGGTCCTTCTTCCGGATCGCATATAGAATGTAGGGTATAGACCGGTTGGTTCGCTCATTAATGGCCTCTTCGAAAATCGCTGTCTATCCTAACTATTGCTATGCTCCAGTCAATCAAGTGGCGACCACTTATTGTACCGTTTAGCGTTAGGAATCTGGAAGTGACTCTATAGATCCCAAGTTCAACTGGAAATTTAACGTGGAATAAGGTGTAAAGAAGGCATGCATATAGATTTCTATGAATGTAATAGAATCGTTTGAAAATTGTTTTCCACAAAGCACTTTGAAGTACAATCTATATTACATATATAAAAATGAGTTCTAAAATGTGTTCGGATACGTATAACTTGAAAACCACCGACTCTATTGCTCCCATATTTACAGATAATCTTAGGTATTAGCCCAGGAGTGCACTGAAGGAGATTGAACAAAATTGGACAAAGGGGTGTGACACCTCCCATACAAAAACAACACTCAAAATCGTATATTTATCTCGAAAACTGCCAAATCGATTAAGTTCAAATTTACAGATAATCTTAGGTATTGGCCCAGGAGTGCTCCTCTGGAGATTGGTCAAAATTGGACAAAGGGCGTGGCACCGCCCATACAAAAATAAAAAAAAACAAAATCTTATATTTCGAAAACCACTGAATCGATTGAGTTGAAACTTACAGACAATCCTAAGTATTGGCCCAGGAGTATTGCTGTGAAGATTGGTCAAAATTGGACAAAGGGCGTGGCACCGCCCATACAAAAAAAAAAAAACGTTCAAATATTATATCTCGAAAACCACCAGTTCGAATTCGCAGACAATCAAAGGTATTGGCCCAGGAGTGGTCATTGGCAAAAATTGGACAAAGGGACATGGCGCGACCAAATTGGATACTTTCTTCTACGGGTTTGTTCGTAATTGCTACCCGAAGGTTTAGGAAAAAAAAACGTAAAAATAATCGATTTGTTTTGTTTCTCAAATTGATTTCCAAATTTCAATTGTATCTTTTTCGTTCGTTAACTTGCTTCACTGGCTATTTCAAAGGTAAATTATTGATAGTGATAGTGAAGTCGATATTTGTTACGATGCCAAGAAGAGACAATGGTAACAGTAGCCGGCGTTCACAGAATGGCCGCTGAACCAGTGAAGCTATCCGCCTTCATTTTCTATAAAAAAAAAAAAAAATAATTGAACAAAAAATATCAAACTAGATTTTGAAATATTTAAAATAACTATTTTAGGCAGAACAACGTCTGCGGGTCAGCTAGTTCCCTATAAAACTATAGATTGAAAAGACGTGGACTGTAGACTGTGGAGTATTTGCGAGCGTGTATTTTCTAAACAACTTAAAATCCTTTACGCTTCCGGAAAACGTCAGTGTATTGCTGCCATCCCATATTCATTTGGAATCAACTCCTTCTCCAAAAACACGCCATAATATTATAGGTTATCCTACAACTAGTCTTCAACTTGAGGTAGTTTCTGTATTCTTTTCTCCATCGTCCAAGGAGCCCTCGCGGCCCAACACCGGAGTTACCGGACAACCGATTTCAATTATACGATATGCATAGATACAAGACATACAGTAATCAGCACGAGATGTAATTATAATCTTTGCAACAACTAAATAACTAGTCTCTCGTTGAGTATGGCTGCTATATCCACCGGAGAAGTGTTGGCCATTTCCAAGGCTAAACGCAGGTGCTTCAGTATGTGCAATTCGTCCCGCTTGTTGGTCTATGCCCACATTATAGTCGACATCATCATAGTCCAAGAGTGGTTTTGTATGCTAATTAAAATTCTCATTTGTTAGCATAAATTAACTTAATTAACATAAAATTAATAATCCTGGGATACGAGTAGGATGGGCTGGGTTTTTGATTATAACTCGGCAAGGCCCCCTCTAGAATGATTTTGCGCGGCAGGATAATAGCATTTGCGTTGCATTGCTAGTGCTAATCCTTCATTTGGATAATTACATTCTATGTGGATTAGCTATGCTTTATCCATGCTATAGTTGATAAGATTACAAACTGACAGTAGAAGTACGTTCTCACAGGTAAATTGGTAAATTTCCGCTGAGACATTTTAATGGCTGCTTGTCAAGCTATGGTGAGGAATTTCATTTTTGTTTGTGGGAAGAAATGTTCCTCCACCATCTGGCTTCTGTTCTTTCATCCAAGTACTCTCGGCTCATCTGTTCCACATCAATATGGAACCCAAAATGTACTTTATGACCCATAAAACCCCAGACGACAAAAAACAAAAGCCGAACAATTGCAATGTGTTGCAACATCTGACAAAGTCATTTGCGGGCATATCCTCACATCAAATGAAACCTGACCCACCTCCGATTCGCCACCAAATTGCGTGGAATATCACACTTCATTTCATACACTCAAGTACCTACCTACTTCACATTATAATCGATTGACTGTGGTGGCACTGAAACGACTGTACGTCGCAACGCCTACATACACCTCAAAGCAAACCCACCGACAGCCATAACAGATTTTCAACAAATATCTATCGATCCCTATGAAGATCGCACTTCGTTCTGTAACTACTTGTCAGCTATGGCGAGGTCATTCGTTTGGCTTCATGCCTCATCAATGGTTAAGGATCAAAGAATGGATCCCTTTGGGTCATTAATAGGGAACAAACCGTGAACCTGATGCGTTGAGTTTCTTTCATCTCTTGCCGCAACAAAAGACACTGATGCACCCTAATGAATGTAAAACGAATGAAACTTTAACGAGGTCATAACTGATCATAATTTTTTTCTTCCCATCAGACCTCCATGGTCGAGAGTCCCACTAAGCCCGGCAGTTAATCCCGTTTATGGTGTGAATCTAAAATAAAAAAAAAATAACAAACGCCATACCGCTACGGAAAGTAACTCATTTATTCGATGGCAATTAAAGATCCCCGACGCGACTATGATGAGGTCCTTTTTCACGCCTCTGGTTGTGAACAAAGAGAGTGAGACCCAATCCAGATCCGCTGGTTTTTTTTTTATTACAAAATCGATTTGGGACTGCGCCTCTGCTCCCGATTCGATTCGGATGTGCGTGGAGAATTTAAAATGTTCGCCTGGGCATAAATATCCTGAAATGCAATTGCACTTTGAGGTGGTGTGATCTCATGGGCCTGGTGGGTAGAGTTGTTGTTCTTTAAATTTACCCTTTACCGTGCAAAAAATATAAATCAATGGCAGAGGCCACATAACATTTGGTGCTGCAGTTTGCCAGGAAATTCGCGGCTGATTGCAGCGATTCAAATACAGATTGAGGCGTTGCGAATTGTCTGAAATTGGATCGGGATGATCTTTGGCATGAGGAATTCAGGAATCTTGGATGTCCAAATCTGGGTATTTCCAGGTTGAATAGGCTGGGAAATTAGGTATAGTTCTGACTTCTGGTTACTTGTATCTCGCATTTGCAAAAGTATCTCAGCCAGAGATGATCAATCTCGTCAGAATTTTTATTTATTTTTTATATCTAATGTTAAATAGTTATTCACGTCCCACACTAAAAAGTCATTTACGTTTAAAACGAGCACGCATCGTTCATGTTGACCTTGACTTTGCGCATTTTAAATGACAACCATTAGTAGACCTGTTTTAATTTATAATAATATCCATATTTGTCAGTTGTCAGTTGTCACATAAGACAACAGCAATGTGATTTATAATCAGACAAATTTAGATGCGCATAATAAAGTTGTATAGGTATATATACATTTTATTGGTTTTATCTTTCAAGTTTCCATATTTGGTTTATGGAAATAGCTAGCTAACTTGGGTAATAAAAAAATAATTAACAACTTTATGTCAAGTGAAAGACAGCATCAATGATGGTCAAGTTTCCAAACTTATTTTATGTATCATTAAAACAACCACCACACAAATCTATAAGAATACGAAACTTAAAATTTGAATTTAAGCAAATATACATAAATTAAGTCAAATCGATAAGACTCTTTATAAGGATTTGACTATAAAAAGAGATCATTAAAAAATAAACATAGGAAAGTACTCATTTAACTGGTTTTGGATATTTATTATTTTTATGCTAGGTAGCTCTAAACGTTTTGTTGAATCCAATTAATCGCAATCAGATTTTTATTAGTTAATTTTGGGCCTTAAATGAGTCTAACCAAAGGCTCTTTTCACTTTCTATAACATTTTCAAAAAACTGTTGGTAATAGTAAAAAATAGAACATTAATTGAAGTTTTTTACTTAGTGCCAAACCTTTGGCATGAGCTTAAATGAGGGCTATTGTGGTTATTCTAAGCTTGGTAGAAAAGCCTTATGAATTTTAATAGGCCTTTAAGATTAAACAGAAAAAGCTTTACAAACAAAGAAAGGAATTTTCTCGATATTTGTTTCTATAGTCGAATTGTGTCTAAATTGTAGAAATAAGTTAAATTATAATTTCTAATCTCTTAAGAATATTAAATAAAATATCAAATTCATAAATATAAATGGATTTTTTTATACTTTCGCCGTAACGTTGTCTCTACGTCTATAACTATCTACAATTGACATGTTAAAACGTAAACACTCTAGACTTGCATTAGCTAGAAGCTTACATACATTGGTCGGATTTTTTTTTTTTTTTTTTTAAATACTTCTCTCGGGAAAGACGAACCTATAACGCTTCAACAGCGGCCCGAGATGCTTGCAGATGTATGTTAGTTCTGCACTTAAATTGCTGCAAATTGTATACTTCTGGAAATATATCCCCAGGAAGTGAGTTCCAAAGTTAGCTTGTTCTGTAGCAAAAGGTGTTTTCGAAAGTTGATGTCCTCGCGGTTGTCAAGTGTACTGTATGGTCATGAGCATTAGCAGCCTGTCTTGTGGGGCGTCCAAAAGTTACATTTCGAGGGATAATGTCTTGGAGTTCCTCGGAACATCTACCATGGAAGTACCTACCTATAGAACAAGCATAGATGAGCGACTTGTCTTCTGTGCACCAACGGTTGTAGATTCGATGTGAGTGTAGGGTCTCCAATAAGTCGAACTGCTCGTCTCTGTATACTGTCAAGTAGGTTAAGTGAATGTTTTGGGGCCGAGCTCCATATATGGGAACAATATTCCAGGCCTGGTCTAATCTGAGCTTTGTAGAGAAGGAGAAGTTGCTTGGGGCTAAAGTACCTCTTTGCTCTAAATAGGTAGCCCAACTTAGCGGACGCCGATCTTGCGATATAGGAAATGTGGTCCTGCCATGTGATTCCTGAATTGACTGTGACTCCTAGAAGGTGCATTGAGTCCTGGGATGGATTGGATGGTCATCCATTTGGATCTGAGGAACTGTTGATGTATTTTTCCTAGATGTTGTCAGCTGTGTCTTGTTTGCATTAAATACAACCAAGTTATCTTTTCCCCACTGCAAGATTTTGTCCAGTTCATCATTTAGAGAACTAATTTGTTCACATCTCTGACTGTGTGATGTAGGCCCACTATTCGAGATGGAGGATATAAGAGTGCTGTCATCAGCAAAGCTGTAGATTATTATTTGTCGATCCAAGCAAATCGTTGATGTGGAGAAGAAATAGAGTTGGAGATAGAACTTGGGGCACTCCTGCATTTATAGCAAACGAATTAGATGATACACCATCTACAGCAACTTGGATCGATCTTCCCAGAGGAAAATTTTGCATCCATCCGCAGAGTTGTTGTGGTAATCCATAAGACACTAACTTGCCTAATAGGGCTCTATGCCAGACTCCGTCAAATGCCTTTGATATGTTTTAGACTACGGCTCTTGATTCTCCGTGTTGTTCAATTGCTTGCGTCCATAAGTGCGTTACGTAGCTTAACAAGTCTCCAGTGGAACGACGGCTCCGAAATCCGTATTGCCTGTCGCTTAACCGGTGGCCTTCTAGATATTTGATTATTTCGACATTTATTGCCTTTTCCATTACTTTTGAAAGCATTGAAAGTAACGCTATCGGACGATAGTTTTGTGGCAGACATTTCCTCCCTTTCTTTGGAATAGGTTGAATGCGAGCGGTCTTCCAGCAAGAAGGAAACGTCTTCTGTGAGTACGACATGCTAAACAGCTTACAAAGTACAGGTGCAAGTTCTGGTGCACAGCTCTTCAGTACTATAGCCGGGATTCCGTCGGGTCCTGTTGCCTTATTGCAATCTAGTTCTTTAAGGATGCGTTGAATTATTCGAAGCCGAAATTTCACTTCTGCCATCGATGATTGTACTCTCGGGATATTTGGTGGCTCTAGTTGTGCAGAATCTAGGGTGGAATTCTCTGAAAACATGCTAGCGAAAAGATCAGCCTTTTCTTTAGGTGTTGTTGCTAGCGTGCCGTCTTCTTTTACTAGAGGTGGAAAAGAAGAGCAACTAAAGTTATTACTGATTGCCTCTACCATGGACCAGAATGCGCGTGAACCGCTAGGACATCCAATCACTTTGTTAGTGACTTTTTCGCTGTAAGTTGTCTTCGCCGATTCAATAATTTGGTTGCATCTATTTCGAAGAAGTATAAATTCAGATCTTTTTTGCTCCGAAGGGTTTGACCGCCATTCACGGAAAGCCTTGTTTTTCGCTGTGGTAACTCGCTTGCATTCATTGTTAAACCAGGGTTTATTTGAAGCTAATTTTTTGATGCAATGTGGAATATAAAGTTCCATACCGAGTAAAATCATTTCGGTTACGGCTTCTGCGCACATATTGACATCGGTATCTCTAAAACACATATCAGCCCATGGCAACGATGCGAAGAAATTACGCAGCTCGTCCCAGTTAGATTTACTATAATTCCAAATCGAACGATAACGATCCTGGTTCGCTCCTATTGGTATTGGTATAGAGAGGATAGCAGATATTAGAGCATGATCCGAATTCCCTAAAGGAGCAGAAAAAGAGAGGAAGAGGTGAAGAAAACCGAGAGAACGACAATAAACAAAAACACCTCGTAGCAACAACAACGCACAGAGGTTGGTCTTCTCCTCCGTTCTAATCACCAGTTGGCGGGCTTGTATTCGTCGCTCAATTAGCGCAAGTGGTAGTCACTTGGTCAATTGAGAAAATCGAGGTGCAAGTTCACTTCCTGACAGGGGAAAGACAGAAATGTCTTCCCAAGTGGATATATACGGAGAATTGACTGTCAGAATTCAAAACTATTCAAACAATCACTTAAAGGAGTCTGATGATGAATTAGTGGTGTAGTTCGAAATAGCTATTATTCCTACCAAAGTGACTGTGTCTACGAGTTGTTGTTAATGTAATTCTCTCAAACAATAATTCAGAGACTGAAATTCGACATAATTTCCCAACAGAAATTGTCAGGGTCAATCCCAAACAAGCGAGAATCGTTGTTACTCCTCGCTTCCCCACTCAGTTAACAAAAAACCATGGCCTGGGTATTAGCCAACGAATTCTTCCCAATAATACCTCTCTACTCGTATGAATCTGTTGAAAATCTCACAGCTTGCGGGGAAAAAAAGAGAGGAAGAGGTGAAGAAAACCGAGAGAACGACAATAAACAAAAACACCTCGTAGCAACAACAACGCACAGAGGTTGGTCTTCTCCTCCGTTCTAATCACCAGTTGGCGGGCTTGTATTCGTCGCTCAATTAGCGCAAGTGGTAGTCACTTGGTCAATTGAGAAAATCGAGGTGCAAGTTCACTTCCTGACAGGGGAAAGACAGAAATGTCTTCCCAAGTGGATATATACGGAGAATTGACTGTCAGAATTCAAAACTATTCAAACAATCACTTAAAGGAGTCTGATGATGAATTAGTGGTGTAGTTCGAAATAGCTATTATTCCTACCAAAGTGACTGTGTCTACGAGTTGTTGTTAATGTAATTCTCTCAAACAATAATTCAGAGACTGAAATTCGACATAATTTCCCAACAGAAATTGTCAGGGTCAATCCCAAACAAGCGAGAATCGTTGTTACTCCTCGCTTCCCCACTCAGTTAACAAAAAACCATGGCCTGGGTATTAGCCAACGAATTCTTCCCAATAATACCTCTCTACTCGTATGAATCTGTTGAAAATCTCACAGCTTGCGGGGAAAAAAAGAGAGGAAGAGGTGAAGAAAACCGAGAGAACGACAATAAACAAAAACACCTCGTAGCAACAACAACGCACAGAGGTTGGTCTTCTCCTCCGTTCTAATCACCAGTTGGCGGGCTTGTATTCGTCGCTCAATTAGCGCAAGTGGTAGTCACTTGGTCAATTGAGAAAATCGAGGTGCAAGTTCACTTCCTGACAGGGGAAAGACAGAAATGTCTTCCCAAGTGGATATATACGGAGAATTGACTGTCAGAATTCAAAACTATTCAAACAATCACTTAAAGGAGTCTGATGATGAATTAGTGGTGTAGTTCGAAATAGCTATTATTCCTACCAAAGTGACTGTGTCTACGAGTTGTTGTTAATGTAATTCTCTCAAACAATAATTCAGAGACTGAAATTCGACATAATTTCCCAACAGAAATTGTCAGGGTCAATCCCAAACAAGCGAGAATCGTTGTTACTCCTCGCTTCCCCACTCAGCAGACACTTTTATTTCATAATTATCTGGCTCTGTTGTGAAAAACAGATCGAGAGTGTTTCCGTAATTTGATGGATTGTCTGGAATTCGTGTGGGCTCATCAACGAGCTGAGTGAGATTGCAGCAAATTGCGAAGGCTTCTGCTTGTTTCCCTGCCTCGTCCGTTCGGTTAGAATATAGTAGCCAATCCGTGTTATGTGCATTGAAGACACCAAGTATAATAACTTCAGCGGTTGGGTGATGAATTTTTATCCATTTAGATGGTTCGTTATCGTTTGGAGAGCGGTACAGGCAGCAAAAGAATTTGGTGCAGCTTTGTAGTACGACCTTTAGCCATATTGTCGAGATCCGCAGGTTCCATCTCTTCTTTTCTTTCACACGCCAGATCTGATTGGGCAAACGCACATAGTCCCCCCTTATATCGAAAACGAGGAAGTAGTTCGTATCCTGAACAGCGAAGATATGTGTAGTCAGTGTTTGAGTTTATTTGAGTCTCGGTTAAGACTAGGATGTCTGGCTTTTTTTCTTGCAGATGCTGGTGCACAAATATTTTGACAAAACTAAAGTTAATTCTACTCATAATTTGAACTTACTTCATGTTAATTTAAATTCCGTTTGAATGATACAAAACTTTCCTTAACCCATTAAGTACCCACTGAAAATTTAGAATTTTTGTGAAAGTCTACTTTTTTGACTTTTTTCCTCGGTCTCAAACAAAAAATGCAAAAAGTTTCTCCAAACAATTCTAATAGTGACTACAAAAATTTTTTTTCAAAACTCTTCGCTAATATTTTTTATGATTTTTTGAAAATTGCTAAAAATGACTATTTCAACCACTTTTTCCTCCTTTTCATACAAAATTTTTCTGAGAACATCTCATTCAAAAAATCATAAAAAATATTAGCGAAGAGATTTTTGAAAAACAATTTTTGCAGTCATTATTAGAATTATTTGAAGAAACTTTTTGCATCAAAACATTTTTTGTTTGAGACCGAGGAAAAATGTAAAAAAAAGTAGAGTCCCACTTGTTCTCCTTTTGAAACTGCACCTTTCATAATTTTATGTAGGAACGACCCCAGATGAATTAAAAGTCGTGTAGTCGCTTTTCTGCCAGACTTGGCCTCGCAAATTTCGACATTGGCCATACTATAGCCTAGCTTAAGGACAAAGAGGGAGGTGACTACCCATAGGTAATACACTCAGAAAAAAAAACGAGCTAAAATCAAGAATATCAGTGCTCTTTTAAGCCTTTTCGTTGACGAAAGAATGGTAAACTCGAAAAATCTTATCCCAAGTACAAAAATCGTATTTTCAGCTCATTTTTAATTAGCTGCTTCGCGATATATTTTTGAATATTCGTTCTTATTTTAAGAATACAAAGGCTACGTTTTGGACCACTGTCAACTTAAATTAAACTCGATAACGCCGGGAATGAGAATGAAGCCACATTAAAATGACAAGAAAATTCCTTAAACAAGACAAAAAAGTATTCTTTTGAGATTGTTTTTAGTAAGCTTAAGCTGCTTGTTTCAATACTGTTGCGGGATTATTTTAAGAATGTGGTTCTTAAATTATGCCTGAAACAAATAAAAATAATACTGCCGAACTCTTCAATAAATCTTCCAACAAATTCGTACAGAAGTTCTTTACGTTAAGTCACGGAACTTCATTGAAGATTAATGGAAACTTCGCCTACTTTCAACTTCAACTACTTTCTAAAAGTCTATTTACCGAAGTTTGTCGGCAACCGAAATTCGATTACATCCTCTATAAAGTTGCCTGTTAGTACATAAATTTCCGATCGATCTAAACGAACTTACTTACTTACTTATCGGGCTCCCGACCCGTGAAGAGTCTCTGCCTGAGACACTGCAGCCTTCCATCCTCTACGATCCATGTCACGCTGCTTCCAGTTGTCCAGACCAAGCACTCTGGCATCCGCGATGGCTTGGTCTTTGAAACGGAGGTTCGATCTTCCTAGTCTTCTCGGACCTGGGGGCTAGGATTCGAAGATCCTCTTTGCTGGAGCATTATTGTCCATTCGCTCGATGTGGCCGAGCCAATGTAGTCGACGTGTTTTGGCTTTTTGGACTACATCCACATCTTGGTACAGCTCATAGAGTTCGCGGTTATATCTTCTCCTCCATTCGCCCTAATCGCACACAGGACCAAAAATCCGCCGAAGTATTTTTCTTTCGAAGGAGCCCAGTATCAGCTCTCCCTTCTTGCTTATCGTCCAGCACTCGGAGCCATAAAGCAGAACTGGCAGGATAAGGGTTTTGTAGAGCACACATTTCGTCCTTCGAGTCAGGAGTTTTGAACCCAGTTGTTTTGCCAAACCGAAGTAGCAACGGTTTCCTACAAAATGCAAGGGCTTCTAATCGTAATCCTAGATACTTAAAAGCTACCTATAAAAAAAACTTCTTCTAAACTTAGAACGAGACAGAAGGTCAAGAATGCTTCTAAAACCCGACTTGTATCCTCATAAACTGTTTTAAACAGATTTGCGAGGTTATGAAAGCCTCCTGTAGGTCGCTAGTAGAACTCAGAACTCCGACCGCTCAGAACGGAGGCCAGAAAACTCCCAAGTCGGTTATGTACTAAAAAAAATGTTTTTTAATGGAGATTGAAGATTGCAGGATGAGCTTTATCTAAGTCGTAATACTCGTCGTATCTGGTATTCTGCATCGGCCGTGGTGCCATAGATGAAAAGGGCTATGAAAAAAAAGTTATATGTATTATATGCTGTGTATCTGCAGAATTGGCATTATATTCCTATAACTTGGCATACGTTTCGAAGTTGATTTTATACCAGAGACCCATACTCCAGTTGCTAGTAATTTCAGACCTATAAGACTATCTTTCTTCTTGCAGAATCTCGAAAATATTAGACAAAAATCAAATGCACAGGTCTGCACCAAGCATTCATCCTCTGCCTAAAACGCGACATTCATTTATATCCGTGTGGAAAATCCTGTGAGTTGCTTCATGGGAAAACAATACCTTTTCGATTGACATTTTCAGTGATGGACAACACGGTGTAGATGAGGCATTGGTGGTAGATGTTCACCCCCAATCCAATTCTTGACAGAGCATCCAAGGTGTAATCCGCTAACACAAAATGGGTGACTAGTGGGCCGGCCTCCTGTCAAGTGTCAGTTCATCATCCAATAAACGAGATACTTCGATTTACTGTTTCTCGGTAGGAACCTATTTTCAACGCCAATTCAGCGGATGGATCTATTATGCGCGTGTCTCCTATATAGACCGTAAGCCATAGCTTTATGTAGCTCCATTCTATAAATGATACATCAGCGGACATCCTCATGTATTATCCATAACCCGTACTCAAAGACATCTCACAAATCCCTCGCTCGATGTCACGTATCCGAATACCCTCTCAATCAATCTTCTTCATTGATTATAGGTATCTATTTCAGAAAATTTACATAAAATCCAACCAAAGCCACTTGACTATAATTATCGGCCTTGCCCCAAGGGCCAATATTATGCTAATGCAATTTACCAGAAAATTAACTCAACCAATCTTATGGCCGCCGCGGTAGGCATAGGCACCGCATCAAAGTTGTTTATCCCAGAAAAGAAAAACACCCTCAAGCGTTTATATACGCGTCCGCATTGGCAATCAATTTGGTTGAAACTAATCCACAGCGACAACCTGAAAATGCTTTCAAATTGCAAAACTAAGCTCTGGTGTGCCCTTTAAAATAACTGGCACCAGGCATTATAAATGAATTAAAGCTGAAACGGTCCACAGCACCAACACCTCACCAAAAATCACAGACGGAAATCCCCAAATAATTACTATTTAATGACTCGAGCTCAACACGGAGGGGTCACTTCTATACCACGGCGATGGCCCTCTCTCTCTCTCTATAGAGGCACGTGTGTACCAGGGCCAGCACGCCCAACTATATTTTTGCTAGGATCCCCAGGAAAGAAGTATCTACACAAATAACTAAGACTCTGGTCGGTCGTCTTCGTCTCTGTGGCGCGTTGTTATTTGTCTAACGTCTCCTTGGTGTTTAATAGAGAGTCCCTCTATAATAATTCCTATAAGAGCCTACACACACATACACCAAGAGAGTCCTCCCAACCAACAAATTACGTTAATTGTGCGAATTTTCGCGGTTGGCTGACGATGTTTAGTGTTGTCCGATGATATTATCCTTCGGAGAGACTTTAAGGATTTACTACGCTGCTGGGGATGTTCTCGTTTTCTTTTTCTTTTTTAATAAAAATCCTTCAAAATTGGTACGCGATGGTTGTTGGTATGACAACGACTTGGATGAGGGTTTCCTTTGCGACCACGCAGCCTATTTTGTTTGATGTAGGATCTTGTCAATGAATTTCATGGGAATTATTTATAAATTGTATTCTTTAGATGCCAAGTCGCTGATGCAAAAATTAAAGAGATTTACATTTTTTCTTTTTGGTTTTTCCTTGTGGGTATATAGGAGAGTTTTCATCTTCCATTTTGGAAAATTGGCCAATTTACGCAAACAACACTTGGGCTTGGGGGTAACATTTGGTAATAAGCTATTTTTGTCCATACAAGTGACGCGTTTGCTAGCTGATGTTGGTTTAGCATGGTCGTTGCGTGGGATTTGAAAATAAAAGCTTCGACAAGGAAATTCAGGCAATATGATGGCATGACGCATGAGAACACATGCATTATAAAACCAAAATACAGGCTCCTACTTGATAGTGTAATAATTGCGTGGCACTGTGTTTATGATGTTTTAAATATAGGTATCTATACTCTGGCTAGCTACGAACAGATTGGTCCCTACCAGTGTGGTTTTAGGCACGGTACTCGTAAGTCAACAACCGACCAAATATTCACACTACGGCAGATCCTGGAAAAAAATCCAAACCCAAGTCCAAATCGATACTCACCATCTATTTATCGATTCTTAAGGCCGCATATGACAGCAAGTCTTTTGACATCCCTGCCAAACTTGTCAGATTGTGCAGAATGACGATGGAAAACGCTCGCTGCTCCATAAAGTTCGGAAACCTCGCCGACACATTTAATGTCAAAAAAGGATTTAGACAAGGTGATTGTGTGAATGTCACAATAAACAACTACAATTTTGAGGTGGTTAGGGACTTTGTGAACCTCGGCTCCGACAATGACACCACAGCAGAAACGAGTTAAACTGGCCAGCCACTGTTTTAAGACAACTGACTATAGTAAGACCTTGTCAAGAAACACAAAGGGGACTCTTTATAAGAACCCCATCATCCTAGTCCTGCTCCTCCATGGCGCAAAAGCACTGACGTTAACAAAGGCGGATGAAGATCTTCTTGGTCGTTTCGAACGCAAAATTCTTCGAGTGATTTTCGGTCCCGTTTGTCTTGACGGGCTTTGGAGGAGGATATTTAACAGCGAACTCTACGAACTGTACAGCGACATCGATTTGGTCAGAAAAGAAGGTATATGGCTAGGAAATACAGAGCTAATGGAGACCAATGATCCGGCCCGATGAGTCTTCGACTACAACTCGGAGGTACAACGCAGTAGATGAAGACCTCGCCTTAGGTGGTTCGCACAAGTGAAAGGGGACCTCAACCAATTTCGAGAGCATAACTGGAGCGCACAGGCTTACTGGTGAGGCGTACTGGCTAAGACCTAAGTGGCACCTAAGTAAGTAAGTAAGACTGATGGGGGAAAATAAATTCGGTCGCTCATGCTTGCAAACAATAAATTTCTTGTCAAAGTCATGCCTTCGAATTCTCATAGGTATGTACATAGAGACGGGCGGCAGACACGAAAGTCCGCTCTGATTAAAAATGTCAAGCATGGGCGTACGGTGGAAGGACTTGTAAATAATTGTAGTACCTTTATGCAAGTCTGTTTCGTATTGGTAACAACAAAAAGAAACCTGGCTAGATATTGAGATTGTTCTTTACTTGCATTTTGCAACATAGTCTTTCGATTTCTTTCAAATGGTAGGGTCCGGCAGACTTGTATCAATTTTAGTTTCAGTTAATTTTATTTTTTCCCCAACATTTTTAAAGCCACCTTGTCAGTTCTTCCCTTAGGTTATATTTAGGGGATTCTTCCTGATTCTGATCCCGCTGAGCAATCTTCGTCGTTTTTGGCTTTGCAGCTTTGAAGTGTTAATACTACCCTTCTGGCAAATGTTTGCATATATACGAGTAGGTTTGACACAACACAGCCTTTCATTGGTATACCTACAATATAAAGAGAAGAGGATCCAGTTTTGATCCCTGAGGAACCTAATAACGTTTTCACTTCAATGAATGGCTAATTTTGACCCTGAAGTAAGTAAGTATATCATCTAAGAAATATTGATCATCATTCATCACTAGGAACAGTTGCTAAGAGACGCAGCAACGCTCCCAAAAATTATAAAAAAAACCCTCAAAAACTATTCACCAGCCTTGATAAACGTTGCGAATATCTTTTCAGAAAAGGCTCACACTAATAACAAAAACACAAACAAAATTCTTAAAAACACAAAAAAAAGACTCGAAAACGTCCCAAAAAAGGCCTCTAAAAACCCAAATATTAGCTTCCATTTTGACGAAAGTGTATTGTGGTTTGTGAACAGCACTTTGACAGTGGAACTAGAGTTAGATAGACATACGTCCGAATTTTTTCGGACAAGTAGGTAATCTTTTCGAATTCTTTGGGAAACGCCCAAGATGGTTTCCTAAATGGCGTTAGGAAATAACGCCCAATGAAATAGAGCCCAAATCGATTTGGAAATGAACTTGTTCTAGACAAGTGGCACTAGACTGGTATCACGCTACCTGCAAAATGACACGTTGACTTATCTTTGGGATCGTTGCTTTGAGAAAGTCGACAGCACTACTGTTTTTGCATTTGATGAGTTTGGCCCCGTTTGTGTAATACCCTTCATCCATGAAGGACGGCGGCTCTGCCGTCCAAGAATTTTAGGACTTCTCCGGCTAGGGTCGCTTTGAACGTCAGCCAATTCTCCCCGCTCATTTTGCCATCGTCACAGTCGTGACTTTAGTCGCAAATACCATAGAGCATAAATGGTCATTGACGGCCTCATTGAAGGGTCTGAGCGCCGCGTCAGCATTCTTCGCCTTCTTTGAGGTCATCGGAGTTTCTTCCATTGAAGTAGGCCTTGGTATTTTGGACGTGAAGTCCTTCTTGGCAGTCGCAGATGGTCCTCCCATCTCAGTAGAAGGTGCACTTGTTTGCTTGCTGCGAAGGGTGTGTGCTCCTGTAGCAGGTGCAATCGTCGTCGATTTTGTCGTCGGGCCTGCTCTGTCTTTGCTTTTGCTTGGGCTTAGGCCATGTGGCCAGACTATTCGACGGTTGGTTGCGGCCACTAGTAAAGGGGGGAGTCCTCCCGCATCAGGTTGACTATTCAATTTATTCAGTATCGCGCCCGCCCATCGAATCCCTGTCCTTTCCATCCCAGGAACTGTCCGGTTTCGCCAGGACTAAAGACAATTTGTGCCAGCTTCATGTAGCTCTTTGAACTTTTTGGGACTGGGGCTAAACTTTTTGCCTCGTACATCAGCTGATCTGCGTCCGAAGCAGAGCGTCGATACATTTGGAATCAGTGGAAGCGTGCTGGGCCCATAACCTATTAGCTGAGATTATTTTACGCAGAGGTTATTTTAAATACATTTATTGACAACACAAAATCTAAGAATATTAATTTATATTTCATAAAAGAAAAAGCATAGTAAGACTTGATTGTAGATTTGATTTGATATTCCCCCAATCAGTCCCAAAAAGACTTGTTAACTTTCCTTAATGATCGACATAGTTAGTCCACATGACAGCCATTACAGCTACCGTTTCCCAACCTCCTTATCCTATTTACTCCGTTTCGCATATTGTTCGCGTGTAATTACAAGTAACATCAATTAACACCTCGATCCTCAGTGCGGATTCTTTGAAGTCGTAAGCCTTTATAACTCAAATAATAATCTATCCTTTTGCCTTCCTAAATCCACATTGCGCGAATGCAATTACACACTTCTTTGTCTATTGAAAATCCAGAAATAACAGAAAAACATATCCATCGCCGACTCCTTTTGCACGTGGCTTCTATATGCTTATGACTTAATTTGCTTTGACTTTGTTTTTAGATTTTACTACCACAATAAACGAACGCATGCAGAACACGTGACACGTATAGGCGGACACGTCTTTATTGCACAATTGCAATTATATTCAGCAATAAATCATTCATCCAGACCTCTATAATTACAATCGGAATATCCTTGGCACTAATCACCCGTCTCAGGGTCACTCCTTTCGATACCCAAAGCAGTTTAAATTGAGAAGAGAAAAAAAAAATTCGGATAGGACATCACCTTTAACCTTCAATTTCAGTTTTAGTCTAATGGCCGAGTGCACTTAAGAAAAGGGATCCCTATTAGTAGGTATCCTTTTTTTTTGCTTTGTTTACGAGGTATTTTTAATTTAACTTTTCTACAACCTTGAAGAAAATGACGGTCAATTTGCCCTTCAAAATAAGAGTAAGTAAATATACCGGGCGCACTTTCGTCGTGTGTCCTCGAAGCAAGGACGTCAATTGTTGCGATAATGACTATTGCCATTTCTCTGAATCCTTAATTATTGACTAACTGTCCTTGTCTACAATTTGTACGGTCTTTTTGTGCAAGGATAATTTTTGTCCGCACGCTGAGCAGAGAACGTCATAAAGTAATCATCTCTGTGCAGTTTGACGTGCGGTGTCAACTATTTTCGTATCTCGACTAACACACACAACGACAACCAGCTGGTGTGTCGTTCGAAGAATAGAGTGTGAAAAATTGACTTTTTTTATGGAATTCTCCAGAAATACGATTCGAATCGAAGGACCAACCCCCTGCCGAGATATTTGAACATCATCTTTTGTGGTGGACACAATAGGCGATAGCCTTTATGACATTTCAGGGAATTTTCTCGGGGAGAGCTATAAGATGCCGGTGCACGCAAGGATCTCCCATGAGAACTTCTTCTTCTTCTTCTATTTCTGTGTGTGTGTTTAGGCGCATTGTAAAATTGCAATTATGATTGCATTATGGTCTTGCATTCTTATTCCTGAATATCCTTTGTATACCCTTTGTCTGGGATTGATTTATGTTTTGGAGATGTCTGCTGTTTTATTTTTTGCAGCGCTCATTGTGGCATACTGGTCAATAATAATTGGCAATAAATTACCGTCGTATATCGGTATTATTTAGGAAATTGAATTGGGGAGACTCAAACACTCCAGGTGGCATTATATCGAACATCCTGTATTAACACGTAGCTCGGCACGGCAGACAATGCTGCGGATGTCGTATATAGAGGGAAAACAATGGAGCTAACAATTGTGCTGGCGATCATTACTAAACAAGGAACCATGTTTAATTTAACCACACACACTCACAAACAAACTATATCTGCCACCGGGGGTATATATGGCATTTTAGTGCATGCTCCTTGTGGCGTTGCATTGAATAAACAGGCTCCCAGTGTCCGTGGCAGAAATTTATTGGTTTTAGCATCTCGCTGTGTTGGGATGTTTTTAGGATTCATCCCCAAGCCGTGTTTTGTTTTGGTTTGTAGTAGGTCTAGGTATATGGAGTGCGGAGAGGTTCCTCCTTGATGGGCTCCTGTTGTTCTTTGATTTTTTCGCTGAAGAGGAAAATTTAATCACGAAACGGATGTGTTTCGAAAACAATGCGAATTGAGTGGTCGACCAATGTACGTTTGCATGTGGGACACGCGCGCCTCTATGTCTATTGCGAAATCAATTATTTTGCGCATTCGGATGTGTGCTTTTGATTGCTATGTGGAAATTGAATTTGATGCATAGGATATCTCCGAAAATGGAAATTGCGTTCCGGAAAAGCAAATGAAGTTAAATGCAAGTTGATGTGCGGTGAGCTAGCACGAGTTCGAAATTAAGTTGGAGGCGGTTGGAGAACGGGAACGAGAATGGAATTTTGTTGTGCAGATGAAATCCTAACCAGAGGTGGTTGTTACGGGTTAGTGGCTGTCGGCGATGTGCTTTGAAATCATACTTTAGACCTAAGCACGCAGATATACCTAGTGTTTAACGGGTCAAATGTGTGTGAGAACTTTTCAAGGAAATATTTTGAGGCTATCTACGCTTTTGTCCGAAGGTCTTCTTGAAAGATATGAACGAATCACATAAGATGTGTCATTGTGAAACATGCTAAAAAATAAGCAATTAGATACTTTCTATAAGGCGCACAGTGTGCGATTTTGTATATTTAGCGAAACAAAATTATTTGTATAAATAAAACAATTCATTCGTATTTGTAATATGTATATTCAAAGCTATTAAATAAATATAAAAACATGAAAACATGAAAAACATACTTTTATTCAGCCAATCATTATGTTTTCTTAAAAACGAGTTCTTATTGCGGTGACATGTTTTCCATCTGTGATCAAATGTTGTTACAAATGAATGAATAACCCTCTTAAGTTCATTTGACATTAACTCAGATGCGTTTTGAAGATTGAATTTGACTGAAAGGTGGTCGAGAAGCACAGACTCAGACTTAAATAATGACATTCCTGAGTTATCTTCATTATTTCTCAACACCACGTAAAAAACGTGAATAGTTTTCAGAAACGCAATTTATTGCACCTACAATTTTGTTTATTCAAATGTGCAGGACCCATAGATTACAAAATATATAAAATCACGACATACAGTCGTATACAAAAGTTTCTGCGGTCCAATAAACCCTAAAATTTTAATTAATTATCAGCTATGTGACCAATGCATTTTGGTGCAGTTTAGTATGCTAAACGTTGTTTTAGAAACGGTTTTTTTAGTAATAAATTAAATACATACCTTGATTATGTAAATTAATCATTTTTAAGTCTTTTACAAATAAACACTTGTAGAAACAGAATTCACAACGTAACACGGACGAAAACTACTACTTACGATATTAAGATTAGTCAGTAGACAGTTGCTTTTGTCAGCTGATTATCAACACAAGCAATCTTTTAACCGATCATTTCTTGCATAGCCCTTATTAAAGGTATTAGCTCATCTATCTTAATCTTCATATTGAATATTAGCGTTGTTGTTTTTTTTTCCTTTTGACTAGCTAGTTTGGTAAATCGCACACTGTGAGGCGGTTCTACAGTTTATTGACGAATAAAGACCTAAAAAAAAAAACGAGCCTCTCCGGTGATAATGGTCCTTAGCTATAGCTGGCTCTTAATCTAAGTCGAAGTTTAAGACCAGGTCTAGTCGAGGTATTCGTTTACTACTTTGTTAGACTCGAAAAATCAACGGTCCAGAGCATTTGTGTCCATCAGCACAACCTTCACAGACGGATGAGTGTTGTGGAGATGCCAAAATTTAACATAGCTCTTTATAGCTCGTCTCTACATTCCGTAATAATCGATAAACAGATGGTGGCTATCGATCAGGACTTGTTATGCTTTCACCAGGATCGGCCTAATACAGCACTGATAGGGATAGGGACTGATCAGTTCGTTTACAAATGGCTTCAAACGTTCACACAGTACGCGACAGACAAGATCTTGTATGCGATGTTATAAGGCGCACAATTTCGAGAGTCTTCAGGACGGGACAATCGATACTGAGGTTACATTCATCCAGGCATAAATTCTTCCGACCTAATATTGGTCATTAATTGGTGTATACTTTCCGCCTAGTCGTCTCCCGCAACCTCGTTGGACTTGAGTTTGTATATTTGCTATACGCACTTTATTTTGGTCGGGTAGATGTAGTTCTTGACCTTCGTCGTTCAGATTGAAAATGATTCTTTGTGGGTGACAGCTGAATTTCAGCCGACTTCATCGCTTAATAGTCTGCTGGTGTATAACCTTGGCTCTATTACCCACAAGGTTTCCTTGCTCTTCTTCTTCTTTTTTTTTCTCTGAAAGCAATGACTTCTTACCTGTTGGTAGGTTCTTTCTATACCTCGATGCAGATGACTCCAGCTATAACGTAGGCTGCTTCATCCGAGCTTTTTTCGAATCCGCGAACAATTTATTGCGCAGAGACTGTATGTTGGCGAGTGTTTTCTTCTTGTTTCCTTCGTTCTGAGAGTCCCAGACTAGACCGGTGAGCTCAACACTCTGGATAGCAGAATCCGTACTTGTCATATCCAATCCAAAGCTATTGATATTCGCTAGCATTAGAAAGAGAGTTGCTTGCATCTGAGATATCTGCTCGCTTTCGTACAGGGCTTGTGTTTTAAGGCTTAACCTGTTGTGGGCATTACTCACTCCTACGTAGATTAATAACTGCTTGAACTTAATAGTTTGGTCCGCAACCCTGAAACTAGTCTTTCAACTTGTTTACAAGACAGTTTCGGTCTTGTCCCAGTTCATTCTAAGCCGGCAGACTCTAGTCATGATTCTGGCTACTTTATCTCGAATCCAAACACGAGGGATGGCGCAGTAGTGGAAGACCGCGATTTAGGTGGCGCACGCAAGTGGAAGGGGACATTACCGGGACTGTAGTGACACCTTAGGTATCTAAGTAAGTAAGTCACTCTTACTCCCTGTGGGAGCATTAGTCACAGGACTCGGTCACAAACCAGAGAGAATAGACCACCAGCTTCGGCCAAAAATGAGAGATCCATAGAGCCAGTTTCAAAAAGTTATTAGGTGGTTAAGTATGTGTGGAGGTTAAGTAAATAATGGTTAAGTAAATGGAGGGCGAATTGGTCACGCATACACTGGCACATAATAACATTTACAGTTATTTCTGTGGTACAACACGTATTCACAGATAGAAAAAGTGGCGGCGCTACTAATTTCAAAACTGGATCTATGGAATTCTCTTTTTTGCCCGAAGCTGGTGGTCTATTCTCTCTGGTTTGTTGACTTGGTCATACATTATGACCGACTGGAGATGTTCAAGAACCGCGATCGCTGTAATGTTGTCGTCAGTTTGGTATCTCAACTTCCTATTGGTGAGGTTCTTTGTAACTACATTCAGTAGATAGTACAGCGTTTTCATTTTCGTCGGGGATCTGCTAATACATGACCAGTTCGCCGAGTAAAAGGAATTTTTATCGTCAAGCGTCAATACCGCGCAATATTTCTTTGTCCCCCCATCTCCATCTTTCCACAGTAATTATTCAGCTGCAGTATCTATTACCACTTTTAAGGCATCAACGGTGGAAAGCGATTTTCTAAATCCCTCCTGGTGATCTGATTTGCCGTTTATGACACGTCCTAGGGATTTTTTCAATAATTATTGTATCTGGTTGGGATATTGGAAGTAATTGGTTCACTTGCTGTTAAAATGAGACTAGAAATGTATTTTCAAGATCAATTTAGAGAATTGACTGTCCGACTGTCCTTTAAAATTAAAGGTACCTACAGAAGACCTCTATGATGAATTCTTTCTGTTCTCCAAAATAGCTATTTTTGACTATTGAAGCCCAATTAACGAGAAAATTTTATATTTCCCGCTTTCCCACATTCAATTTATTTAAAATTGGAAATTCGACCAACCGAGCTTTAAAAACACACAAACATACAAACAACAAATGATAGAAATCAACGAATCCTCCGTAGATGATTTATTTGTTACGCCCTGTGTGTGCTTCAATGTTCATCCCCTCATCTCGGGAGCTACCTGTATTCGTCTTGGCCTCTAATGACCAGTAGTACAGTGGAAGTGGTGCACATGCCCATCGGTAGTTAGTCCAACTTATCCCATGACCCCAGCCAAACTGCTCCTCCCGCTGTGATCGCAGCAGATGATTGATTGCTCAAAATTATATCATTAATCTTACACTAGCCCGCTCATATAGGTATATATGAATATTTATAAGCTCGGTATGAGCCAACACGTCAGCCAGTAAGTTATTGGGCCGGAAAGTCCTCCCGCTGAGATGCACACACTCCAATCCAACCAAAAACAATGTCAGACAAATTTAATTACTTGTAACGAAAATGACACACACTAGGTATACGACCGTATACTTCATACCGTGTCGCCATCTATATAGGGTCATCGGAGGAGAATAAAGGTCTAACTCGGTCATCGTCTGATCGCGGTTCACCTGGGCATAGTCTCTCCTTCTTGTGGCTATTAATGAGTGTCTTAGTCGAAATTGGTTCCAAACGTTTTGTTGTGTATTTGGATCCATGCATCATTTTGGTATTCAAAATGACACCTGCTGAGCATAACATTCGGTCCGGCGTGTCGGGTACAATGGCGTGTTTTCATTTAAATTCGTTTTTTTTTTTTTTTTTGAAAAATTTGGCCGACGGATTATCATCTTTCCACTTGTGACTGTGACTGTTGACACAATTGGAAAAGAAATAGACAAAGACATTTTTGGAAGGGAAATTTATCAACCTCGGACATGTCGTGTAGCCTAAGGCCTAACCCGTTCGAGGTCCAGCGATTAGGTTCCCAGGGTCGAGAGGGAGATCTAAATTAAAAATTTGTGATCGTTTGTTATTTTATATGGAAATTTGTTGTTTTTATGAGACACATAATCAATTGGAAGTTTTAAATTTCATTTTAGAACTGGCATCATAAATCTTTGGTTAGGTCTTGTTTATCCTGTTTAAATTTGTTCTTTTCGTCTATAAAGGTTGTTCATTTTTTAATTAGGTTTAGGTTTAGATATAGATACGGGAGGCTGTTGGGCGTTTTGTCGCACTTTGTCTGGCTGAGATAAGAGTTAAAAGGAATTAGTGTTAGCTTTTATGGTTTCAGACTGTCGAGATACAATAAAATTGTCTTACACTATTGGGTGGGTGCAGGTTAGAGGTTATATGGGTAATCTAAGAAAAATGTCAGTTGCAATTAAAAAGACATCACGTTGTGCGGGTTTTATAGACAGTCAAGTGAAATAAAATGGATTCTACTGGACAGAACAATATTGAGTGATTGGAAGTCATCTCTTGTAATCTGCAGGATGGCCGTCAAATCTGAATTGTATCATTAAATTCAAGATAAATTTTGAAAGGTCCATAGAATGCAATAGCGTGAGTTAACAGAGTGAAGTGGACTGTATAGTTTCTTTAGGAGACCATGAACAAAATGCCATCTAAACTTTTACTTATCTATAGATACTTAGATGAAAACGAGTCGAGGGTAAGGGAATTTTCATTCGTCGAATTTAAAGCGTTGAAGGTGTGACACGACGGAAATTGTGGCAACTATAGTAGGTAATTTACTTCACGATGACTTCGAATAAAGGTTACATTTCAATATCTGTAGTTTGTAGAGTGTTGCCACTGTACCATCAAAATGGTCCTTTCATGCCTTTCTATTTCCTCTGTGTCGAAGGTTTGGGCTCTTTCGCTCTAAGCAATAGCAAATTTTTGGTACTTCATGGTCCCCCAACATCACAGGCAACTGTCTCGAAAGTGTCGAAAACGATTCTAAAGCGTTTAGAACCTTTTTTCGAAATATCTTCCATATAGCTACACAAATTCAATCCAGTCGTCTATAGCTATAGTAGCTGAACTACTAACCTTCACTTAAAAATTATTTTTAAAAAGGACAGCCAGCGCTTTGTTTTTTGCCACTTTGAGGTTCCTGGATTAAAGACATTCCGCGGTACTAATAACCATTTTTAGTGTCCAGGCTAACTTTTACGAAGTCACAATGGCGAACATTTCCATACAAAATTATCCATTGTTACCGTCAAAATATTTAAGTTGAAGACTAAAATTGATTATTGGTAAGGCCCATTGCTTTGCATATGCAGGGAAATCGTTTACCGATGAGGATCTCAGCATCAGTACTCACGACATGAGCACCGAAGATCTGAATACTGATCAGAAAGTGATCCACGGCCATGGTATCGTCATTCTTTCCACAATTGTCGCAGAGATTGGTTTCCATTAAGCTTGGTACACTAAGATGCTTACCCAAGGGAAAACCAATATATCGGTCATGTCTAATCGAGGTCGCTATTTGAATCATGATCAGTGAATGGAGGAAAGTGTGAGTCCAACGATCTATGCAGAAGATCCAGGCTAACTAATAGCACCGCAGAGTTAAAGGCTTTCCGATACCGGATCTTATACATTAGGAGTACCAATTGGTTCCCAAGCCGGCCTGTAACTTGATGGTTTTTTCCATTTTTTATGTAGTCTCACTTAACATTCATAATGGAACTTTAAGCTCTCCGAGTGAATGTTCTTCCATAACACACCCTTTCCTCTCATTTACGACTACATTTACGACTAACCGAATTTTGTTGCTACTGTCTCAATATTTCTTAATATTTCTTCCCCCCAAGAAGTAGGCGTGGCAATGAACGACATAGGTAACTTAAGTGTCCAGAAATATTTGACGAATTCTTTAGCTAAATCTGACTAATCGTTTTTACCTCAACCTGTGATATACATAAAACATTCGAGGGTAGATTAATAGGATTCTATCACACCGATTTTTGTTCTACTTCCTTTTTATTTATATTTCAATCCATGCTCAGCATGACCTTGATTTGCATTAAAAAATATAAAATTTAATTAAATCATTTTATAGCGAAGGTCATATCTGCTAATTTTTCTACGGCAAGTTCTCATACCCACATATACCCAAAACTTCTTGAAAGTATTTAGGTCGAATTGGAAGCTCCTTATTTCCGATCAAAAATTCGGCTTCTAAGAGGTACATCAACTATCACTAACAATGTCGAAATCATGTCTGTTGTAGGCACTCTTAGCCTTATAAAAAGTGATAAAGAAGTCAATGCAGTTAAGCTTCTGATAAGTGTGCTGAACTACTCAGCTAAAGATCCAGCCTTACATTCATATCAAAAAATAAAAACCTAGGATCATACATATATGTACCACATTTTTATTTTAGTGCAGTCTCCAAATTATTATTTAATCCGCTGACGTAGCGACCAAGTCCGATGCCAAGTGACCTTTTTGACCCTTGGCATCGGACTCCAGAAGACTGTTCTAGTACCAGTCTTGTATTTTATCTCACCAGAAAGCAGAATCTTTAAGGAAACCAGTGGCGGAATCCGGAATTCTGTAAAAAATTAAACGAAAACTGCTTTTTCGCTTTACAAAAAAAAACGAAAGAAATTATGCGAAAGCGAAAATTTGCATGTAACTCCTTTCGTTTTTTTCTTTTTCTTTTTTTTCTGTCTTTTTGGAAACGATTAAGAAGCAGTGTAGTAGTGAAATTGCATACTTTTAGGTCAACTTTCACAGTCCAAGAAACTTTAACATTATGTTTTTGTGCCTCTTGCCTTTGATATAGATATCATTTCATTTATAAATAATTTTTTAGTAATACATATATCGATTTTCTTCCATTTCGTTGGTTAAAATAAGACTTGTCTGCATTTAATTGTTCAGTCTTTCCACACAATTTATCCATGAGTAGCATTGCCGTATTGAAGACTATGAAAAGAAACGATCGGTTTGAAAAGTACTTAGCGAGTGAATATTTTATTCAGTAACAAAAGATCGGTTATTAACAATTCAAGTATATAATGTAATTATGTAAATATGTAATTCAAATCAGTTATAACATTACACTTGCAGTTGCAGTTAATTTCAACATAAATGTCAAAGAAAAAGAATATAAAAATACAGTGACTCAAAAGAACTATAGTTGAAGACTATTGTACAATGACTAACAATATTGCTAGTAGTGAATGCTGATGAATAAATTTCAACACTCCCACTTTCATCTGCATTTACTAAATTATCAAAATTTATATAAACTCAAGCTAGATTTAATTATTATTCTATTTGTTTACTTAAAATTCCCATTTTATTTCTTAATAACTCAAATCTACCTTTTGCAAGAGGCTTAGTGAATATATCTGCAATCTGGTCTTCAGTTGGGACATACGAGAGTTCAAAAATGCCCTCAGCAAACTTTTCTCGGATGAAATGAAACTTTATTTCAATGTGTTTGCTCCTCTTATGAAACTCCGGATTTCGTACAAGCCTAATGGCACTTTGGTTGTCAAGCAGAAGGGTTGGCTTGCCACATCCCCCAGGTAGTAACTCTCCAAGTAACCGATTTAGCCACACGATTTCTTTAGCTGCATGCGCTGCTGCTACGTACTCAGCTTCCATGGTAGAGAGCGAGACACATGTTTGGCGTTGTGACATCCAGGATATTGGAGATTTGCCAAACAAAAACACGTAGCCGCTTGTGGATCGCCTTGTTTCTAGATCCCCCGCATAGTCAGCATCGCTGAAACAACTTAATTTAAATTTAAAATTTGAGTCAAAGAGAATACCATTATTTTGTGTTCCCTTCACGTATCGGATGATACGCTTGATCGCAGTCACATCTTGTGAAGTTGGGCGTTCCAAATGACGACTGACGACACCAAGAGAGTAGGAAATATCGGGTCTGGTTCCGGTAGCAAGGTACATAAGAGACCCCACTGCCTCTCGATATGGGAATCCACCTTCTCCCACTACCTCTTGATCTCCACTGCATGAACTCTTGGAGGTAGAAAAATCTGCTGGCGTTGAAACCGGGTTGGCATCAGACATTCTGAACCTCTCTAAAATTCGATCCACGTAACGGCGTTGTGAAAGAAAAATCGATCCATCAGCTTGACGATCTATTTCCAACCCCAGAAAAATTCCCGCCTGAGTCACCGTCACCTCGAAAACACCTTTGAGATATGAAATTAATCGGTCCACATCCTCCTCCTTCTCTGCCACAATTAGTCCATCGTCGACATAGATAACCATGAGAATTCGGTTTCCGACAAATACGCAGGGATCCGCTTCTGAAGACACCATGTTAAATGAGCGTAGGAATTGAGTGAATTTAATATTCCAGCACCTTGATGCCTGTTTAAGTCCGTACAGGCTCTTCTTCAGCATGCAAACTCTTCCACTTCCATCATCGAAACCCTTTGGTTGGTGCATATATATTACCTCGTTTAGTTCCCCATTGAGGAAAGCCGTCTTAATGTCAATTTGTTTAATAGCCATTTTTCTTTTCGCAGCGACTGCAAGTATGGCCCTTATAGAACTGAAGCGGGCAACTGGGCTAAAGATCTCGTCATAATCGACGCCGGCTTCTTGTGTGAACCCTCTGACCACGAGTCTCGCCTTATATCTGCTCGGTTCATTGTTAACAGCATCCTTAATCTTAAATATCCATCTGCTGTCTACGACTTTTCTCGCCATCGGTGGTTCTACCAGTTTCCAAGTACCGTTCTTTTGCAAAGCATCAATTTCTTCTCTCATCGCAATTTGCCACTTTGTGGCATCAAT
This sequence comes from Cheilosia scutellata, assembly GCA_955612985.1. Lineage (NCBI taxonomy): Eukaryota > Metazoa > Arthropoda > Insecta > Diptera > Syrphidae > Cheilosia > Cheilosia scutellata. Next base: position 85,078,173 of record OY015313.1, read on the forward strand.
TGACGTCGAAACATCCTCAAACGTTTTGGGAACATGCCTGCTCACAGTAAATGCTCCAAATTCCATTAACGCCATCATCGAGTCAGCTCTTTCTTTCCGCGCACTTCTTAACCGGTGTTTAATTGATTCAGTGGATGTTGGTTCAGCACAGGATTCCACTTCAGCTACATCTTCTTGTGCATGGCTTTCAGAAGTTGATCTGCCTCTATGTTCATTAAAGAATCCATGATCGCGAGCAGACAAATCTTCCTTCTTCACCTCCTCGAATTCCTCAACCAATTCATCACTGGACTTCTCATCAGGTCTAAGAATGACTTCACTGCTTTCTCCTACAGTTTCATTATTCTTAAATAAGACATCTCGGCTTATCTCAATCGTGTTAGTTTCTGAGAAGTAAATGCGATATCCCTTTGAATTCTCTGAATATCCAACAAAGATCCCTGAACGCGATTTTGCGTCCCATTTCTTTCGCTTTTGTGCAGGAATATGAGCAAAACATTCAGTTCCAAACACCTGTAATTCGCCGAAGTTGAATTTTTGCGGCGATTCCTTAAACCACAGTTGGGCTGGATACTTTCCAACTACATCTGTGGGAGCCGTAAGGTTTACCACATATACTGCCATGTTAACGGCCTCTGCCCACAACCTGAGTGGTAAATTACGCGCATGTATCATTGTTCTAGCGGCCTCTACGATGGTTCTCATTTCCCTTTCAGCTCTCCCGTTTTGTTGGGGAGAATATGGAACAGAAGTTTGATGACGGACACAGTTATCGTATAAAAGTGTTTTCATTTCGGCGTTAACGAACTCCGTTCCATTATCAGTGCGAATGGAACAAAGCGAGTAACCAGTTTCCATTTCAATTTTCTTTAGAAACAACTTGAAAAATTCAAAAACCTCACTCTTTTGTTTTAAGAAGAAAACTGTTCTGTATTTTGAGAAATCGTCCTTGAAAAGAAGAAAATATTTTGAACCAGCTACAGAAGCAGTTTGCATAGGACCGCAAAAATCTGCATGCACGAGCTCACCAACACACTTAGCCTTGCTGTCACTTCTTTTGAAAGGTAAACGGTGAGACTTTCCAAGGGCACATGCGTCGCAAAAGAATTCGCCTTCATCCATATATTTGATATTATGATCCTTTAAAAAATTGCGGACATAGATAAGGTTTTGGTGTCCTAAACGTTCATGCCAAGACCTGATTGAATCAATCTTTACATTGACATTCGCAGCTTTGGGCTCTTCAACTTTGAACAACATCCTAAACAACGAGCCCTTACGAACTCCCACTGCAACAGTACATCCACTTTGAAGCAACTCACACTTGTTATTGTTGGAAACCAGATGAAGATTTCTATCAAGCGCTTTATTCGAAGAAAACAAGTTAATGTGAATGTCCGGAACGAATAACACCTTCGAAAGAACCTTGGGAATCCATTGCTTATTATTGTATGCTACAATGTTGATATCTCCGTAACCAATAGCACTAATCGTTTTCCCATTACCAATTCGGACATACTGTGGGTAAGCAAATGTTTTGTAGCCAATGATCCAATCACGCCTGTATGTCATGTGATCACTGGCACCGGAATCCAGGAACCAATCCTCAGAATCTGCGTCTCTGTTCGCAACAACTGTACATATAAACGCGTCACGCACTGATTCCGTTTGTGCTACACTAGCTGCTCTCATAGGACAGTTCTTTTTCCAGTGCCCAGGTTTTTTGCACCAAAAACACTTTCCCAACTTAATTTTATTTTGGTTTGAACTCGAATTGCCTTTTTGATATCGCACGTTTCTCCTCGCAGTCAACGCACTGGACGACTCACCACTATCAAACACCTGCTTCTCCTTGTTTCGCATTTGCAGAGCCAAACGAGACTCTTCCATCACCAAACGTGCGGTCAAATTTTCTAATGTCTTTTCACTGACCGCCGTTGATTCCCATGCGGTAAAAAAATGATTGTATTCGGCAGGCAATGTCATTAATATTTTTGTTATGAGCATATTTGTAGTAATAGACTCGCCACATTCTTTGAGCTGGTACACAACAGACTCTAGCTTAGAGATATGTGTGGCTACGTCATCTGATGGATCTTTAATCAAACTATAGAACTTCTGTTGCAGCAGATGGATATTTGTAAGCGCCTTTTGTTCATATATGGACTCTAATTTCACCCACATTTCATGCGACATTGTACAGTTCATAATATGAACAAGTGGTTGAGAGCCTACACTCATCACAATTACCTTCTGTGCCTTTTTATCTTTTCTCTCCCATGCAACTACTTTTGAGATATCAGTTTCGGTTGACGCAGGCTTCTGACTTTGCCCACTAACAACGTCATACAAATCGCTTGCACTGAGCATGACCCTTACCTGGAATTTCCAGACTCCCCATTGATCTGCAGAATTAAGTTTTTCAACTTTAAACAAGTCACCCTCCATTTCGGCAACAGCAACAGACAAACAGTAAAATACAGCAGCAAACAAAAACTAGCAATATTTCCAAAATAATTCAATGCAGTTAACCGTGAAATATTTTTGCAAAAGATTTTAATTTCTTCGTCTTTTATCCGCAAAAAAAAACACTCTGCCTTTACTTTATATATTACTTCTGCTTGTACAGTGAACTTGGGTCTGGGCCCATAACCTATGAAAAGAAACGATCGGTTTGAAAAGTACTTAGCGAGTGAATATTTTATTCAGTAACAAAAGATCGGTTATTAACAATTCAAGTATATAATGTAATTATGTAAATATGTAATTCAAATCAGTTATAACATTACACTTGCAGTTGCAGTTAATTTCAACATAAATGTCAAAGAAAAAGAATATAAAAATACAGTGACTCAAAAGAACTATAGTTGAAGACTATTGTACAATGACTAACAATATTGCTAGTAGTGAATGCTGATGAATAAATTTCAACAAAGACACGCCACATACATATATGCCGTGTACACCATTATAGGTACATAGATACTACTTCAGATTTTTTTTTTTTTTTTTTTTGACACCATAATTGTTTAAAATAGCCACAAATGCGATTTAATTGTTGAAATAATCAAAAAAAAAATTAAAAAAACGTCAATGAAAATCTCTCGTTGTTTACCTTTAGTACGAAACAAAAAAGTTTTTACGTTTTGAAGAAAAAAAAAAAAATCAACCGAAAACGTCAATGAAATAGTTTTTGCGTTTCTGCAAACGAAAAAGATTGAACATTGTCAATCTTACGATTTGTGTCCTTAAAATGTTCTTGTTGCGATTAAAATAAAATTAACTTAACCACTTAAAGTTAAAATGATGTCTGTCAAAATGTCGTTCATTCTAATGACGCCTTGCAAATGACACGGTCATTGGGTTATATGCAAAAAGATGAGTTCAAGCTGTTTACTCACTTTTCTGAGATCTTTCTTAGCATGGTATGCAAAAAACAATACACTGACCGAGTTAGATCTCATGTTGTGAGCTCGATCTCAAAGTGCTGAGATCGATCTACAATTGAAAGCACGATGAGCTAGATGTAAAACTACTAACTGAAAACCCTAAAACTCACGGTTGTTCTCCGACGAATTTTATTTACTTAGTTGTTAATTTATTTATTTGTTTATTAATTTAGTTATTTATTTATTTAATTTATTTATTTATTTATTTATTTATTATTAAAGTATTTATTTATTTATTTTTTATTTATTTATTTATTTATTTATATATTATTTATTTATTTACTTTTTATTTTATTTATTAACATTTTTTTTTTTTTTTGTTTTTTTTTTATTTTATTATTTATTTATTTACTTTTTAATTATTATAATTTTTTTTTTCTTTTTTTAAATTGAGGGTTTTGGTCGTTGTTTTCCTCAAAAGCATTTCTCCGATTTTGTTGTATATATGTTCTATTTAAAATTATTTGTAAACATTTTCCAGTAGAAAGACATAAATTTGTCATATCTCTGTATTAAATTTTGTAAATTGTGCTATAACAGATTGTAAATTCTAAACGAAATAAATTATCTTATCTTATCTTATCTCCGACGAATGAAAATAATTAAAAAATTAATGAAACAAATTTTCTCTGCGTTAATTACACGTATAATGCAGATTTCAAATAGATTTAATTACATATTTTAATTAAAAAATTTAATCTTGGATTATGAATTAGCCCCGTAAAAACTGTGCTCGCAAGCTATCATTGCTTCAAAAGTTAGCAAAAAATGCTCTCGATTGTGTTATACCTAAATGACATATAATATTAGAGATTTCATTAAATAAAAAAAAAACAAAAAAGCAAACAAAGCATTTGCCAGAATATACCTACAATTTAAAAAATGTTATGTTAACCTGGAAATGTTTACCTATACATATTCGCATAATCTTTTGTTTTTGTTTTTTTTTTTTATTGTTCTGAGCTATCTTATTTTTCCAAATATCAATGATAAGTTCTAAGGTTATTATGTAGAAATGACTAACCCAGATAATCTTTTTTTTTAAGCCCATATGGGATAGCAAAACGAACACGTACACGTCTATTGGTAATTATGATTTTTCGAGCAAAATTTTAATTTACTTATTTAATCAAATATTTATTAAAACCCAATTTAATGTTTAATTTCATGTTCCCATTACACTTTTACTCTCAGAAGACATACTCACTTCTTTTATTTACCCTGCTTAGAAAAAATAATTACACTTAAATACGACAGAGAGCTTTGAGATCGATCTCTAATCCATTGAGCTAGAACTGTTGAGAAAGAACAATTTTTTTTTGCATATGAAACTGAGTCCGAGTTCCGGTTTGCACAATCGATCTTTCATGTGAGTTCAAACTAGTCAGCTCTGGCTTTGAGATCGTGCTCATCTTTTTGCATACTACCCATTATTGTCATTGTCTCTACTTCAACCTTTTTGATGCTACCAACTCTCTACTCATGCATTTGATCAAATATATTTCAAGTTTAACCTTTTCATACTGCACTGACGAATCCTTTTCATGACTTTAAACCAAAATTGTAAAAAAAAATGTATATTCTTCACTCGAGTTCGTTAGCAGCGCTAAATAATTACGACAGAAAGCTTTTATGGAGAGAAAATATTGCCGAACGCGATAGGAAACCCTAGTGCCTCTATGCTCCTGTAAAAGGGCTGTCGGCTTGAGATGGGGCCTTCAACCTAATATAATGCATTAGCCTTAAACTGCGGTTATTAGACCGATTATTCTATACGGCATCGTTGTATGCTGGACGGCTTTCAACAAAAATTCCAATCTAAAGGTCTCAGAGAAGACTCAGAGCTTGCCATGCTTGTGCACCACAGGCGCACTGAGGACATCTCCAACCGCTGCTCTACATACCATGCTTAACTTACTTCCACTGTAGACATCGTCAGTTAAGAATACGCCACAAGGTTAGGTTTACGGGTTGGTGAAGCTGAGTAGCCTCTTCTTCACCCCACTCAGGTCCTCGTGGACCCATTGTGATACCCTTCGATGGGGTTAGCCGCGTTGTAATGGCTTTGTTTCATCCTTCCCATGGTTACTCGACCCTGTCCAGCCATCCCGCTGTCCTCAGAAACCTGTAAAGATTAGACATTGAGACGTTAGAGAGTTCTTGGATATCCTGGAAGTAGTAACTTCCAAGTGTTCTGTTCCTCAAGTGACAGAGACTTGGGCAGTGACAGAGAAAGTGAGGTGTGTCCTCGTGAACCTCCTCATCATCGCAGCCTCTACAAATGTCGTCATTCTTGAGATTTAGTTTCATTGCGTGGCTTCTTAGAAGGTTGTGACCAGTGAGGGCGCCAACTAACTTGGACAGCGATATTCTGTCATATCGTAGCAGTTTGTTGGTCCTGCTTTTATTGTATTCTGGCCACATCTTCCGTGATATGTCGCAGGTGGTTAGTGTTTTCCACCTGATGTTGGCTTTCATTCGGATCTTATATTCCACTCGCTCTCTGAGACTGCAGATCGGTGGTTTGATCGACTGAAGTGCCTGGTCTAGGTCCATTGCAGAGCCATTTCTTGCCAATTCGTCAGCTCTCTCGTTGCCGGTTATGTCCCTGTGTCCAGGAACCCAGCAGAGAACCGTATTATGCTGCGAGCCAAGAACCTTGAGCTCTTCGCGACAGCGGCGAACTAGTTTTGATTTTATCTCATTAGTAGAGATTGCTTTGATAGCCGCCTGGCTGTCAATGAATATGGTAATATCACTCCGTGGTATTGCCATTATTGACACCATGCTTGCCACCTCCGCGACCGCCAGTACCTCAGCTTGGAAAACACTACAGTAATCAGGAAGCCTGATTGAACTATGTATGTTGAGTTCCTCTGAGAATAATCCGGCTCCAGTTCCACATTCCATCTTTGATCCGTCAGTGTAGATGGCTATTGACTTCGTTTCCGTGGGTTCGTTCCTGTCCCATTCTTCCCTACTCGGGAACCGGCAGGAGAATGGTTTATGGAAGTCTAGGTATGGTGACATATAGTCAGAGCTGATGTCACTCCCTACGTATTCCTTGAGAATCCGCGCATGCCCAAAGAGACTAGGGATCCAGCATTTTGTCTGGCTTATTCTCAGTGCACTTTTGGCAGCCGATGCTTGCATATATAGATCTATAGGTGGCAGGTTAAGAAGCGTTTCCAACCCAGCAGTCGGTGTTGTTCTCAACGCACTAGTTGTTCCTATACATGCCAGTCTTTGTATTTTTGTCATTGCCTTAAGATTGGTTACCTTGTCTGTGGCTTTCCACCAGACTATGTTGCCATATGTGAGTATTGGGCGTACGATTGCCGTATACATCCACAGAATTATCTTCGGGTTAGGTCCCCAGTTTCTGCCGAAGATACGGTTGCATGCATAAAATGCATTCGATGCCTTTTTAACTCGTTCATTGACATTTAGTTTCCAATTAAGTTTTCTGTCGAGAATTATTCCCAGATATTTCGCACTCTCTGCCACCTGCAGGGGTATTCCCTCAATAGTTGGTGGTTCAAAGTGTGGTATGTTTCTTCTGTTTGAAAACAGCACGAGTTCGGTCTTCTGGGGGTTCACCCCAAGGCCACAATGTTTTGTCCACAGATTAAGTGTCCGCAGTGAGCTTCCTAATAACTCATTTATAGTTGGTAGGAATTTTCCTGTCGCCAGTAGTACTACATCGTCCGCATAAGCGACGGCTTTTACTCCACTGTGTTTGAGTTTCATGAGTACTTCATTGATGACGAGAACCCAAAGTAGGGGAGAAATGACTCCTCCCTGTGGTGTGCCTCTGGAGGCAGTTACTTGTAGGTCAATGTCACCTAATCTCGCATTGATATTCCTTTCATTGAGCAGGCTCATGATCACGTTAGTGAGAGATATTTCAACGTTGGAATTCTGCAGCGCCCTCTTCACTGCACACGTTTTGACATTATTGAACGCTCCCTCAATGTCTAGAAACGCGGCTAGTGTATATTCTTTATCTTTTAATGATTTTTCTATAGTGCTGACGACATCATGCAGCGCTGTTTCCACTCCTCGGCCTTTTGTGTAAGCATGTTGAGCTGTGGAGATCGCGCTGTCGTCTAGCCGACTGCGAATATGAATATTCACCAGTTTTTCGAAGGTTTTCAAGATAAAAGATGTTAGACTTATGGGTCTGAAATCCTTAGCAGTGGTATGACTAGGTTTCCCCGCTTTAGGGATGAAGACTACTTCCACTTCCCGCCAGGCTTTTGGGATGTAGCCATATTCCAGGCTGCTTATGAAAAGTCGATTGAGAACCGGTACGATAATGGTCTTTGTCTTCTGTAGCATGATTGGAAATATCCCATCACCTCCTGGGGATTTGAAGGGAGAGAATGTGTCAATCGCCCAGTGTATTTTATCGTTGGTTATGATTTCTTCCGGAACTGTCGAAGCCGTTGCCGGGACATTATACATAGCCTGTGTGTTACTCTGTTTCGGGATACATCCCGGAAAATGAGTTTTCAGTAAGAGACTAAGAGTCTCTGTGCAGGACTGTGTCCAATTTCCGTTGCCGTCCTTGAGATATCCAGGGACTGCAGGTTCTTTGGACAGGATTTTTCTAAGCCTAGCTGATTCTGTGGTGTTTTCTATATCATCACAGAACGAGCGCCAGGTTATGCGTTTGGCACTTGTCACAGCTTTTTTGAAATTCCTCTGACTGGCTTTATATGAATCCCAATCTGTTGGGGAATTGGTGGATTTCGCCGCGTTGAAGAGTGCTCTTGTCTTCTGCCTGATCTTTTGGAGATCTTTTGTCCACCACGGTGGAGACTTCCTATTCTTTATGGTCCGTAGAGGACAGGCTTTATGGAATGCACCTTTCAGAACTCTGTTTAGAGTATCTGTGGCTATGTCAATCTCTTCCGCTGAGCCTAATGTAAGCCGTTGCAGTTTCTTGGTATGTCTACCTACTTCTTCAGAGAACTTTACCCAGTCTGTTCTCCTTGGATTCCTGCATTTGCTTAATGGTTTCATCGTTTCGTCAATTAGGAATTCTATAATCCTGTGGTCTGATAGGGATGCTTCCAGGGAAACTTTCCATTCTCGCACAGTGAGAGTTTGTGAGTTATTGTATAGTGTGATGTCTAATACCTCACGCCTATTCCTGGTTATGAACGTTGGTTCATTGCCGATATTTGCTATCATCAAGTTATTTTCAATAATAAATTCAAAAAGGGACTCACCTCGCGCATTTATGTCAGTGCTTCCCCACTGAGCATGATGTGAGTTGGCATCGCAGCCTAGAACAATGTCCCATTTCTTGCGTTCTGCTTCCTTTACCAGTGCACTTGTTAGCTCGGACGGTGGACTATCTTGTGAGTCGAACGGCATATATATTGCCGCCAGTATCATTGTGATTTTCCCTCGTCTCTCCCAGGTGACAGCTGTTTGGTCTGTATTGCTGTAGCTAGGTATGAGAAATAGGTTAATCTGTTTTCTAGCTACAATACATGTTCGGTTCTTACTGTTATCATTTGGAGTGTTGGTGTTGTACACCAGCAAATCCTTGGCATTCAGCCCTTTTATTTTACCCCGGTAAGTCCAGGGTTCTTGTATTAGGGCGACATCTATGGCTTGTTGCTTCATAAGCAGAACAAGGTTGGCGCTGGCCGCCTTGCTATTGTGAAGATTTAGCTGGATTATCTTCATGGCGGTCAGGTTTTTCTTCGCTCTTCTTGCCGTGTTTGGTCGACAGTAGCCTGAGCTTGCACCGTGTTATGCCAACACGGACTTTGAAATTTTGCTTCCTGAGCAACGGCAACGATTTGTGGCTTAGAAGTACAAGGACTTCCATACCGCTTTCGGTGTGTTCGCCCGTTTCCAGGACCTTCCACTCCCTGCTTTGTAACTCCGGGTTAAGGAATTGCAGGTTGCGTTCAATTCTTTCTACGGGCAGATATGGGCCTTGTATGTAGATGCGGCCTTTGGGTCTGGTAAAGTTGAGGACTTCCTTTCTGTCTACAACACGCAGGTCGGCATTTGGCCAAGGTGCGTCCGTGTTGGAGACGAAATTTTTCAACCAATCCAGGGTTCCTTTGTCGTCGCATTCCACTATCTTGAACCCTTTGAAAGTGGTTAGCTGCCCGAACAATGGGATCGTGCTGCTCGCTTTCAGGATGGCTTCATTAACGCCATCTAGGATTCTTAGTTCTATAAGCTTCCATTGGTCTTCGGTGAGCCTTCGTTCTGGGTTTCCATGGTCGACTATTGCGACACGAAGACTCTCTTTGACCTTGTCTATAAATTTGGCCTTTTTCGCCTGCCTGCATCCTGGAGTCATCTCAGGTTTGGTCGTAACCTTACCTGGGACAACTGCAGGGCGCTTTGGATTGGCCGCATTCGAGATGAGAGGCAAATGGCCCTTCGTCCTCGCTGCGATCAATCTCCTGCTGAGCCCTCCCGAGGTCCACGCCTGTGATGTGCTAGGCCCTGCGCTATCTGTTGACAAAACCTTCCTGGAGCATCCTGGCGTCTGCTCAACTTTGGACGCGTCCTTGGTTGAGTCGTCACCTGGTTTTTCGGGTTGTGACCTACTCAAGGGGAGATGCAATTGGCCCCTCACCCTTGGTCCGGTCAGCTTGCCCTTCCCAGTCTGGTTCTGTCTCCTGTCACTGAGGCTGCTGCGCCACGCCGATGCGGTCGATTTTATTACCGCTCGAGCCCTTTCTACCTGTGCCGCTTCCTTTTCCGTGAAGGACTTTGGGTCGCGGTTCCTAAACCTACTTAGCAGTCGGCGCGCATTTTTGCGCTTCTTGAGCGGGTCCGTTTCCGCTGTGCTCGACTGCGTGCTGATGTTTGCCGGGTCCGCCTTACTGACCGCTTTGGCTTCGGTGGTTTCCGAACAGTCGGTGTCGTTTGGCTTACTTGGCTTATCAACAACTGTGCAAATGCTGTCTAGTGTCGAGTCTGCCTCTCCCGGTGACATTGTCTTCCCTGTGTCTGCTTCTTTTGTGGGGACAGATGCGACTGACCTTTGCCCCGATATGCCATGGCCCATCACAGGCAATGGTGGTCGCATAAGTACACCCTCGCTTATGGCTTTTGGAGAATCAGTCTTTGGGGGAGGGTTCGCACACGGCTTGTCTCCATCCTGAGTTTGACTCTCCAGAAAGTCCCGAGCGCTTTGAAGCCTTCGCCGTTCGTTGTCCTCTAGTGCGTGTTTTTTCTCTAGCCTCCTGATCGTCTTTTTGCAGTTCTGTATTTTGGTCCTAACAGATGCGCACGACGAGATAGAGAATTTGGATGAGCTGGCGACGGAGCGGCTGTCATCATCCTCCAGAAATAGCTTCTCGAGGTTGATGTCAACCGTTCCCACGCTTCCCTCAGCCGAAACTGCCCTGCCTGTTGACGGCTCATGGAGTAGGAAGTTTTCTTCTTCCTCCGTCATATTCGTCTGGGAATCGGTTATCTGTAAGTTCTTGGTGCCCGATTCATTTACACCAGTCCCTTTGTTTGTTTTAGAATTGTTTTTAGAAATTTTGGTCCCACGAGTAAGGGGGTAGGAGATGTCATTCTGTACTCACCCCCGGTATACAGAAAAGGGGAATTACTTAAAACTAGAGGTCCCCAGGTATCTAGAGTCCACCGTTAGAAGACACCATAACATTGTGCCATACATCCCAGGGCACGGTTGTTCACACCCGGGATTACGGGTTTTTATCGAGTTATTCCGCTCTAGATCCGTCATATTCGGTAAAAGCAGTGGTACCTCGTGCAGGATGTGGTTCTTCACCACGTATGACGATCTTGGAAACGTTAATGTCTCCCTGATTTCCTTCCAGTAATTCGATGTCCCCTCCGCCAGAGACGTGTCTTTGGCTGAGTTGGCACCTAATTTCTTTGATTCTGACCTACTCAAGGCGAGGGGCAGTGGCCCTTCTTCCTTGGTCCAGTCATAATCGTTACAGAAACCTTCAGAATACGCCACAAACGTGGCAATCAGATTAAGAGAAGGGAACCCCTGGAGAGGGCAACGCCAGCATCAAAAATCAACTTCGACAAAGGCTTCATCAATGGGATTCACAAAATGCCTTACACGACAAATCAACGTCAATATTCACAGACGGTTCTAAAACATTAGAATGGGGTTGGCGCCGAAACACAGCAGTGTCTTGCAAGCCGAAATTACCGCTATTCGACAAGCTACAGCGTGTCTGTCGATTAATACGGTATCATAGAGGGATATCATCATATTCGTTGATAGATAAGCTCCAAACAAATCCCTAATATCAAGCGAAATAAAATCCAAGGCAGTGGAAGATTGCCGCGAATCCTAGGGAACTGTGCAGCAGACGAACTAGCAAGCCTAGGCTCCATTGGCATAGTATAAGTCTGCAGAACGTGTGTATGCACCACGCTAGATAAATAATACACGCGGATGCAGCAACCAGAACAAGTTTCTGATGGAAACATCTAGGATACTGTAATACCGCTGGGCTCACCTGGCCAGCTCTGGATGCAGGAAGATCCAATGAGCTTCTTCGACTTAAAAGATCCAGCATATCGAAAGCTATTAATGTCATCTCCGGGAAAAGCATATTTGGTAGACATGCGCAAAGGCTCGGTCTACCATACAATGACTTCTACAAAACTTGTAGCGATGAAGAAGAGGATGAGTCCATCACTCACATTCTTTGCAGTTACCCTGCCCTAGGCAATTTAAGAAAGGCTCACTTATGAAACTATTTTCTTAATGATCTTAGTGATGTAGGTAATACCAGCGGCGCTAACATTCTTAGCTTTATAAGCGGCAGCAAATGGTTTGAATGAGTAGGTATCCAGTAAAGGAATAACTCCCCAAATCCCCATATCCCAATGGGCTAACTAACTAAGATGCCTAAGATAGATTAAAGCCTCTATTCCATGGTAGTGGCGGCTTAAAATAGATAGGTTGGCCATTAGTCCTTATCTTCATTACTGGTACCATTAATTCATTTGCCGCGCTTTATCCCCTACCTCCATCGATCCTTTCTAATGACTTTCACATAAGTTTCCTCAAAATATATCATATATTGACAAAAATGTAAGCCCAGCTTGAAAGTACCTATCTTTTATCTTTCATAAAATGGTCCTGTATAACAAAAAAAAATCCCAAAGTCGTTATTATCCTTCCAACTAATTCAAAATATTTTACATTTGAATAAAGGAGTTCTATTCCAGCTTTCATTGGCATTTAACATGACCATAAAAATATTTCTCTACCATTCGAGAGACTATTTAGTGTCCTTGATTAAAAAAAAAATACCACAATTGTTGGACAATTCGCGGCTCATAGCGAATTTTTTATTTTTTTTTTTTTTTAATTTCGAACAAAGACCGCAAGCATTACTCTCATCCAATGGCACATCCTAATGCATTTTCAATTAAATTCCCTGCCACTGAGCCTGAGCCCCATAAAGGCGACAATAATCCATGAATTTTCCAGACTAACAAAAAAAAAAACGAGTATCAACACAACAAAAGGATATCAACAACAAAACTACCACCAAACATCTACCTACCGTATATCTACTGTAACGAACCACAATGAACAAACCATAAGGATAATTATTAAAAGCATTGCAAATCTATATGTGTGAATATGTGCCGCGCCAGGATTTTTAATCCATTTCCTGATTTGCGCCTCCTTTGTTTGGGATTTATCTCTCCCTCTATATTATATGAGTATCTAGCAGAAAGGATATAGCAATTCATTCCGCAGTTGCTCGGAAACAGAATCAATGCATTTTTTTTCTCTGTGTGTCCTGGAAAAATGCGATAATTAAACTGTCGGATTATTTTGAGAAGCCACCCAGAGTGACAAAATACCCGATTTTTTTCGGAGAAATTTTATTTTCTATTACCTACAATGCAAGTGTGTCGCCCTATGTGAATTGTGGGCTTAATGTGTGTGTGACATTAACACCTAGTCCTTATATCTTTTTTTGTATTCTCAGATTTATTTATAAAATGTTTTTGTATATCGTCTACCACATCATTTTGCCAAGGACAGTTGCAAAAAAAAAAGAAATGATTTTAATGGGTGTTACCCTTTCTCTCGAGGACTGACGACAAACACGCAGGGGTGAACCGTAAATATTAAAAAGTTTAAAAAATAAAGAGGATTTTCTAGAGCACAAGGATTTTTTTAATTTGGTTCGCCCCATAGGGAAATTCGTTTCGCAAATTACAGTTAGAAATGAAACGCAACAGTGAAAGACAGCATACAATCAACAAAAAAAAAAGAGAAATCTAAATTTCAAATTATAGTCCTTTGCGATTTCCGTTCCCCATATTCCAGGCTCACATGCTGTGCAGGGAAATGGCTTGTCCTACAACTAACAAAATTCATGATTTCGTTCGGTTTATGTATTTTTTTTTGCCTTGACAATTGAAAAAGGATTCTGGTAGTAGCAGGGTGAACGCAATGGGTAAAAATTAAATTGTTCCGTTTTTTTGCACAATGAATGCGATGCTGTTATTAAAAACTTTGCCTTGGCACAGTAACTAGGAGAGAGCGCTGCAATTGTTATATAGCCAAAGGAGAATCAATGCAGAGAGATACGAACACGAGTATCTAAGTATGGCAAAGGGGTACCTAAGACCTAACCAATTCGTATTATGGATAAAAGAAATTCGAACGAGAGCCCTTTTGGAGAGAGCCCTTGCTTCATATGGATAAAATTGCTAGGTTGGCTTACTGGCATGTAATTTGTGGTTTCAGGCTCACATGCTGGGGTTGTGTACCTATGTGTGTGTATTTGTTTGGCACATTTTACCAATCTATTAAAAGGAATGCATTGTACTATATGGACGCGTGCAGCTACCTCCTTGAAAGGGGTTTGAAAAACACCCACTTTGAGGAGAAAGAGTGAATTTGAATATGGGTTTCGAAATACTCGAGGGAATTCTACGTCTTAATTTCGACTTTAACTTGAATTGGTAATGCATATTGAGAGTATAGCTCAAGGGCCTTAAATATGATATGGTGAACTTCATTGTTCTAGGAATTGATGTGTTTATCATTAGGCCATATGTTCATTGATGTATACACTCCAAAATAAGCCGATTACAGCAAAATGTTCTAATGGGTAGTATCTTTTATTAAATTAGGTGTATCCTCATGCACTCTAAGGATTCGTATGTTCGTATCTCTTCAATTATTATGATATATGCGCAGCATTAATATATCTAAAGAAGGCTTGTCTACTATAGGCCATCATTCACAGGGTTTTTGGAGCTTTCAGGAAATTTTGTACGTAAGTTTCAAAACATATTTAATCTTGATTACTTAGTGACGTATTGGAGTGCTTCAATATTCTACTCAGCATCAGTCTCTATCTTGTCTTGTGAACCTATTGTCTAAAGCAGCCACCTACTCAACCTTTTTTCAATAGGGGCCACAATGGCGTTTTAGCTGTGGTGCTTCGGGCCGAAATGCAACATAAATATATATACTCAGTTGTTAATAAAAAAAAGTTATTTTAATTTCATGGTTTATTTATTGTTATTAACAATTCTTGGCAAAAGATTCTTTAGTTTTAATGGGGTCTCTGAAATTGGGGAAAACTTTTCAAAACTTTGTCAAGATCTGGCTTGTTGCTGTATGCTAACGTTATTACATCATCTAGATGGGAGTCCGAAAGTTTGTTTCTGTAAACATTTTTTGCGTATATTTCATTTGCGAAATTGACGATTCGCAAACGTATGTAGATCCAAACAATGTTAATATGATTTGGGCACTTCTTTGAACGGTTTCATATTTCTGAGAGACATTGCTCCAAAATTCTACTATGGCTGCAGGAAATAAGGCCCCAAAAGCGAAAATGAAATAAGGCCCCAAATTTCATTAGGAAATAAGGCCCCAAGAAAGGAAATAACACCCCAAATTGTATTAAAAATCGTTGTTGTTGTTCATTGGGTCCTTATTCCGCAGAGCCTTCTACTATACCCTTTCTTCCCTTTTTTCTTTACATAACTTTAAGGTTTATGTCGTTTTTGAAATCGATGAACTGATCGAACAATTTAAATTGCGTAATTACTACAATAATTTAAAACTGAAGCCAGTTGTGAGATGGTCGTTGTTTCCAGATGCCAGGGGTTTTCAACAAGCATTAAACATTTTTTTTTTTCATTTTTCTTAAATCTTTAAACCTATTTTTGACAGTGCAGTCATTTAATTTGAAATTGTCGAGCAGTTTTCCTCAGAAATGTCAATACGGTCCTCTGTAGCCTTTATGATAGTCGGACAATTTTGCAGCTGTTTGTTTTGTATTTCTTCATTATAAATACTTAGCTTTTCTTCAAATGCAACTATTTTATTCGCCATCTGTGAGATTATGATATTTTTTCCTTGTAGACTCCAATTGAGGCTACTCAGTTTTTCTGTGATATCGCATAGACAGGCTAAAAGACATCACCATCCATCATTTTGCAATTCTGGGTAAACTTTAATATTTTGCTGTAAGAAAAGGATTATTTCGTGGCGTAAAGAAAAAAACCTTTCCAAAACCTTTCCTCTGCTAAGCCAGAAATTGTATGTACATATGTCAATTTTATTCCGGTCCAGAAAATTGCAAATAGTATCAAGATAATCTGTACCTCGGGTTTGACCTTTCATTGGAAGGAATTTCAGAAAGTCTTCAAAGATTGAATTCTGTTCTGTGCAATATCTAATAAACACCGAGCATTGTAATTTTGCTGAAATATCGGTACTGGAATCGAAAGCCAACGTAAACGGTTTGATATGTTTACCAAGAATGTAACAAATTTCAAAGGATGCTTTAGTTACTGCGGACTCTTGTGATAATGCCACAGACATAACATTTTGTGGCTGTTGCAATGAACTTTTGAAAAAAAGTCAATTTCTCACTTCTTAAGGGAGATTCAGGAGGATAAGTTTCGTTGAAAGATTTGCGTTTTATGGTAAAATGACGAAAAATATTATATTTCTTTAATATGACACTTCCACGGCATATTAAACAAGTGGCTGCGTTGTTTTTGCACAACAAAATATTCCCAATCCCAGCAAAGGGGACTGGTTCAATCATCCACTTCTCCCACGTACCAGTCTCCCTCCTTAGTGATGGTCTGTTAGAGGCAATAGGCAGGGGGCAGGCTATTAGGGTCACCGTCCGCCCCTACCCGAAGACTAAAGCGCGACCAGAAGGTGCAAACTTTGAAAAGATTTGACTGCCTCAGTCACTATCAAAACACTCAAGGACATTTCTTTCAGAAGAAAATCGCAAGTAGCAATAGAGTTACCATACCACTGTAATGTCCGGTACCAACCCCTTTGGAAGGTCGTTAGTGGCAGCAGTAGAGAGAGGGCGGAGGAGTGTCTTATCACTAAGGCACTTTCAGGCGGATGCTGATGAATTCAGGTCGAACTATTAAGTGTTATCTCTATAATGAGCGAACAGCTTAAATATATTTAGAAACCAGGCCTGTAGGGATTTCCAATACTGAGCCAGGGTGTTGGAAAACAGTTGGTGGCGCATCAAGAGGGTGACAGAAGATGCACACAAGAAAACAGCTGCAGCGCAAAACAAGGGCAGCGAAAAAAGAGTATCAAGCCATGGAGAAGGGAAGAAAAGAAGATGCTGTGTAAGAAAGAAGAGGGCTTACATAGCTTCCCAGCTCAAGAGGAAATCAAAGAGTATCGCGATCGTAACAACATCCGGAGGTTCTATATCATAGCCAAGGTACTAGCTGCTGGCTTCAAAACCGGAACGCAGGTTCTTCGAAATAGCGAAGGAGAACTAGTCGCCGAAGCGCAGCGAATATTAGACGTGTTTAAGCAGCATTTCCAGCAGCTGCTTAGAGCAACAAGATAACCCACGTCGAGTTAATGAAGAAACAGATCCACCTCCCAGGTTGGCACGGCCTTCAATAGGTCCATTCAACCGCTCTTGGGGTATGTGGACGATATTGACATCATCGATCATTCCCAGCATGCGGGGATAGAAGCTTTTATGACGATTGAAGACCAGGCAAATCCGTTGGCCTTTAAGTCCAAACAAACATCTGTCCACCGTCTAGGACAAAACGTCACTAGATATGAATAGCAACAATTTCGAGGTAGTCAAGGATTGGAGATCCGGTGAAGAAATACCCTATATAGGAGACCGCTGTTACGTCTGAACAATTGGAAGTAGTGTATCCGGCATTCGCAGAAGATGGAAGGTTGCAGTGTCTCAGGCATCAGACACTCTTCATGGGTCTGGAGCAAGAAAAGTAAGTATGTACCTAAAGCTATTCAAATTGGACCATTTGCGTCCAAAACGACTAAGATATTCTACATTCGACATCCGATGTCCGTTAATACTTCTGAGGCTACATGAAATTTGTCCCCAATGAAAAATGGCCCCAAACTGAAAATGAAAAATCACCCCAAAAATTTACATGAAAGGCAACAACAACAAAAAATTGCGTAAAATTCTGCGAATTGGGGTGACAATTCATATTTTCGGTTTTTTTTTTTCATTTTTCAGTTTGGGGTACAATTTCATTAAACAGCCCCAATTTTGGGGTGACTTCTCATTCTTAGTTTGGTGCCATTTTTCATTGGAGCCAAATTTCATGTAGCCTACTTCTGAGCCATAGATCAGGATTGCGGATGATGATGGTCCGGTCATATTTTGAGTCTCCTTAATGCCTCTTGACATCAAATCCTATATTAAAATATTAGGTACCTACATCATAAATTTATCATATTTGATAGATGTTCTAATACCTTCTAACCTCGAGAGACTTTGTGGATTGTCTTTATCGGTGTCCAGTTTTTGGAACTGGAGCTCAGTTGGTGGTATAGGTATCAGGTACAAGTCTTGTCCATCCAGACGCGACTTTCTAAACTTATTGGCGCGAGTTTTGAACACAAAAAAAGCAGCACTATTAATTTTCTGTCCGAACTGACTGACTAAATGAGTCTCAGAAGTCAAACTCTGCGAATGATTTCAGTGGATTAATTCAACGGTGTCAGCAACTCACTGAGGCAACTCCGGCATATACAGAGCTTAAGTCTGTGAGAATTTCTCGCGACTGTTGGGTGAACCTTTTATGGGAAAACTTCAGCTCTCAGATCCCCAAAGTGGGTTACTGATATCGGCTTCACCCACCAGACTGGGGCTTGTCTGAGTCGTCTGAGATGGCCAGGGCCATCTAAAGCGAATGGAAACTAGTGTGCCACTGTCAAGATACAAAGTTTTAAATAATTTTCTTGAATGGCATATGTCACGCCCCATTTTCAATTCCACCCATATTTCGGACAATGCACATTAATGTTCCAAATTTTAAAATTTAAGCTACAATGAGTGTCGGATTGTTTTATAGGATTTGCACCGTGTCCCTTTGTCCGATTTTCACCAAGCTTCACAGGAAAACTCTCGAGCTAATACCAAATATTGCCTAAAAGTTTGAGCTCAATTGGTTAGATGGTCTCGCAGACTACAGAATACATACAAATATACTTAATGGTACACATTTACATTGATATTCCCCCACATATAGGTATGTATTTGCTTCCAGAGACTCTATGCACCCAACCATTAATTATCGCGAATCAGCATTTCATTTCCGCGTGGTTACAACAAGAAGTATGTCCTAATTAAACATCCTTCAAACCAACAAGTCATCAGAAAATTCAACCTCCTTTACCATGGTTGCGGAAAAACAAAAGCCAACCAGAAGCAAACAAAAAATAAAGCGAAGGAAAATTTAGGGAAAAATCCTTTACAAACATTTTGAACAACATTTTCTACTCAAAGAGAAATCCCTACGCGCTTTAAAATTATATGTAAGTAAATGTATATATGTAATTCGCAGCTTGAAATAACAAGAGCGGTGTTGGAGAAAACAAAAAAAACAATTTTTTCAGCTGCCTTGTCGCCTCTTGTGGTTTGAAATAGGCAACAAGGACTTCCCGCGTTACGGTTTCACGTCAGATATGCAAGTTAATGTGCGAAAATTCTCACTTTTCATCACAATTGACGCTCTGTGACTGTGACACGTGTGTTAATGTTTCAAGAGTAATTTTTGTGGAATTTACAAAACCAAAATAAAATTATGCTCTTGAAATTATTAAATGATTTTTGAACACCGTTTATGCAACGTATAGGTATACAAACAATTTATTGGGTGTAGTCAAGGACCCACCACCAGTTAAGATTGTACCTAACTTTCAAGGTTTGACAGATGAATCGCTTCAGCAGAAGACATTATGCAACTTCCTGAGCTTAAACATTTTGGAGATAAACTTTAGCAAATGTTTACTCTTCAAAAAAGCAATGAACATGTAGGACCAGAAGATTGGAGAACCTTTCCGGAGGACTCCGTTTACAGATTAAAAAAAAATACTCTTTACAACTGACATACAACCAAAGATGCAGAGAAGATTTATGAACTCTGGGAAAGCGAATATAGAAAAATACTCGTTGGATGATTGATTATGAGATACAACAACATACAAAAGATGAACTCATATGTCACATCATTGCCGGTCAAAATTCGACGGTGGATCAAAATGACAAGCCATCCGCGCCGATGAATACTATACCTAGTTGGAATAGAGCGTCCGTGATACCTAGCGACCTCCGGCTCAGCATAACCTGCACAATACGGATGGACCATCAAATCATCTCACCACTTTCGTGGAAATATTCTGAATACAGCCAAACAGAACATTTTGAGGACACACATCTTTCGGGCATTAAAGCGCACTGTTGGCTGTGATTATGGGCAGCAACTCAAGTAGCTCATGTTAAAAGAGCTGAGCTCACGAACTGGCTCGGCCTCCATTCACAAAAAAAAAGATAGCTAATGAAGGCAACAATATTATAAGACTGCTCCCCATCAGTAATAGACCGTGTATTTTGTCAAACACGAAACGACTTAATATCGAAAGACTCAGAATCATCAAACAAGACAGTGTTGTGGGCCTATCTATAATGCAGCGGATTGGTCAGATTAACCTTCGTCCGCCTTCATACTCCACCTCATTGTAGAGGCTGTGAAGATGTAGTCATCACCCTGGGTAAAAACATCTATAGTACCTATACCTATGCGGAATCAGGACCCTCGGCTATATACCGTCGCGTCGGACGATGTAAATGAAAAATGTAAACCAACAGAGCCTGGGCAATTTGTTGTCGCCTGTTTTCCTGCATGATTTGTATAGTTCCTTCGGCATTTTGTGGGGACCAACTACAATTTAGCTACTTTACGATCCTATAAGGATAAGCCATCAACAAGAGTTTTAGATAGCGTTTTAGAGTTGTTTAAATCCTAGCTTTCCCTGGATTGCTAAGATATTCGATGGACCTGGAGACGTGTTGCCATGAGAATTTTGACTGACTTCTTTGTTCCGGCTTTGCGAAATAAGGCCCCAATGTAATAAGGCTCCAAAAAATAAAATGAAATAAGGCCCCAACAAATTATAAAGGAAACAACAACGATTTTTAATAAAATTTGGGGTGTTATTTCCTTTTTTGGGGCGTTATTTCCTAATGAAAATGGATGCCATTTGTCCTGAAGAAATGAAATAAGACCCCAAGCGGAAAACCAAAACTTATGGGGGCATGCTGCCCCCCTGCAACCCCCCTGCTTGGGTTTACTGTCAGATTTGGGGCCTTATTTCATTTTCGCTTTTGGGGCCTTGTTTCCTGCAGCCCTTTGTTCCACCATTCAACTATCTGCTCTTATGCGTACCTGCATCCTACGCTCTGATGATGTCTTGCGTCAGTTGGTGGGAAAAGGTATTAGCTTTTCCGTATGGTAATTTTAAGTCAGTATCATCATTTCCTGAAACTTATCTACGTCAAAGTAGGTGTCATTTTATGTTGGCCCGGTTAGGTTGGGTCGCTGCCTGATGGGCTTATATTTTTGTACCATTATAAACATCCGCTTACATCTCTGGTTCTGCTACCCCATATTCTAAAATGTTCCTATTGGTAAGACTATATATATAACTTTTGAAGTGGATGCCATTTATCCTGATGTTTACTAAGTAATCCGTCATCCTACCGACTGCGACTGTTGCATTGTGTGGTCTCTACTGAAAGCTAACTTCTTTGATCTGTCGCCTATGCATAAGCTCATATAGCCATCCAAAGATTTGTAGGGCTCACCAATTAGGGCAATAGCTGCCAGCACGCCCGCAGAGTTGTTAAAGTATATTTGGAGAACCTTCATCATACCTACCTTGCTGGTCAGAGTCTTCTTGTATCCTAAGCGTTGGCAACTACTAGCCACTTTCGTAGCTATTTAACAATAGATGGAACAGTATTAGCACCTGCATAACATCCAGACAAATCTGGCCGAAATTAGACGCCAGAAGAACTAGAAAACTCCTTTGTATTAATATAAACAAAATTAGCTCCGTTGTGGGAATACTAGCGGGACACTGTCTGATAGGCAGGCATGCCCGCCGAATGGGTGTACCCTCTAACGATTTCTGCAGAAGCTGCATGGACGACTAGGGAGAGGAAACCACCGTTCACCTCCTCTGTTCCTGTCCAGCTCTTGCCACCTTGCGCATGGCTGCATTAGGAGTTTATTTTTTTGAGGATCTAAGCGACCTGTCCCGTACCTATATTTGCTGCATCAGTCAGTTAGTTACAAAGTCGAATTTGCTTCACATCAACACGCAACTCACGCTTTTGTCTGTTTCTGAAGACTAACCACCAACGGGAAGAGCTAACCACGTCAATCAATTTCACCTTCACACGTAGAATTTTCAGACTCCGTCAGAAGGGATATGCGGGGGGCTAGATTGTTTCGGTCACCCTTCGTCGTTCTCTCCTGCCGCAGTTTTCTTATCTGGTCTGAACCGGCCACCCATCTCAGAAACGGACTGTCAGAGGCTACCAGCGGGAGGGTTAGACTGTTTTGGTCACCCCTTTGCCCTTCCCGAAGACTAACCATCAACTGGAAGAGCTGACTACATCAATCAACCTTATATCGACAATTGGAGAGCCCCGTCAGAGGCAACAGACGGGGGTTAGACTGTTTCGGACACCCCTCTCATTTTTTAACCAAGACAAATCGCGACCTGTCTTTTTCGGTACCAAGCAGTAGGTCGGACTGTCGGAGTGCTTCAATCAAGCTTTTCTGCTCGGCACCAGTTTCTGTCATGTGGACTGATCGTCAAAAAAGTAATAAACGGGAGGCAGACTGCTACGGTTATACCCCTAGCCTTTTCCAACGGACAATCCATTCACGGACTTTTGGTCAAGCGCAAAGCAGACTGGTTCAAATCACCCACTTCTGGCGCGCACCAGTCTCCCTCCTTAGTGATGGCCGTGTCAGAGGAAATAGGCAGGAGGGAAACTATTAGGGTCGCCATCCACCTTGACCCGAAGACTACGCCGGCCGCAACCAGAGGATACATATTATGTACTTATATAAGATTTGTCTGCCTCAGTTACCACCAAAAACCTCTCAACGAGGTAAGACACCCACCCACATTCCCAAATAGCAATCAAATTTCCACTGTAATGCCGGGCACATAGAATCTTTCTGGCCAAAATCGTCTTGGTGATCAACGATCCCGATCATTCCGAAATGTGATCCGGGCCTCTGGCGTTTCCGTCTGAATCTATAATCTGCAGAGAAATTAGCTGACTTACCTAGATTGATGGTTGATCGTGTCTGATCTGTTAAGTCCGGCTTTTCCACTACGATACAAGATTTGTGAAATAATTAGGCCTCGTCAAGTGCATTGATAGCTTCTTGGCTGTCTGACATTATTAACTCATTTGCACATTAAATTTTTATAAGCTGTTGTTTTCTTTAACAACTATGTAAGTATAAGTATCTAGGAAGCAAATTACGGTCTTGCTTATAGTATCTATAAACTGGTTTATTCAAATTGTCACCAAGGTTTTCTAAGAAGTTCTAATAACCTGCTCGCATAGTGTCAAGTTCACGGGTAAACAGAAGTGTGAAAGATACACTGCCAAGAGTAAATATTTAAATAAAAAACTTTATCATTCTTCTTATAGATACGAGATACCCTTTTTGAATCTTATTAATGCCAGCGGCCCCGCTCACCAAATGTCTATCTAAACGGGCAATTTATTCAAACACAAACGCGATGTCATTCGTTTATGTATCTCGATGCAAGATAACATCCCTACCCTACTGTCTTTTGTACTTATGATGAATTTAAATCCATTCCCGGGTCGCCTCTTATCTTATCCGCTGAATGCCAAACAAATCACCTTAAAATGCTCGCGCTGAGTGCAATCAAAGGTATTTTATCGGCTGCAGCACACAGCACTAGAGTCTAGATTTGCATCTCAAAAATAAAGGAGCGCGACGAAGAAAAAAAAAAAACGATATCAATTCTCACGTTTTGATAACAATGAGAGCCTCCAGTCGCGGTGGGTCCTCCTTCCCTGGAATCACAAAGATCGTTTGTCATGCAGGCGCAAAAGTAAACTTCGTATATATATGGATACTGCCGTGTCGTCGGCTATTTGCATTTAACACCTTTCGGAGCTCCTTCGGAGAAATTATTGTTCCGCGGAGCACCGCTGTCGAGTGTTTGGTGTTCACACCTTTTCGGAGTGTGGGGTGGATCGTGGGCAAACAACTGCAATGCTGCAGCGTTACTGTATGAGGCAGATTTATGATATAGGCTCTTTGCAAACGGTGCTGCGAGAGGAGTCTCCTCCACACACCATGCCGATGCATTATTAATCTCCATCATCGCACAGGTGGCTAGACCCCAGAGAATGGGTCTAAAGTTGTCCATTGCATATAGGTTTAGGTAGTACGTACTAGATATACAGACAAACAAAAAACTCAGTCGCTGAGACGTTCTAGACTCCATTCCAAGTGCATCGGCATCGGCATCGGCATCTCGGCACCCAATGTTATGTGTATAAATGTTTTCCACCAAAGAATGTGAAATGAATGGGATTTTCCATTTTCCCAACCGCAAGAAGGTGCAGCGTGCAGATTGTGTACCGCGCCGCACGGATGCATACGGAAAGGGGATGTGCTGCATTTTATGGGGATACACGGCTGACGACGGGTCTGGTTCGCGGTTCGTTTGATTTTTTGCACGCAAAGGGACTACGACAAATATTTGAACGAGTTTCTCACACTCTCCGTCCGATTCTCTAGTTAATGGCACAAGGCGACGGTGACGGTGACGGTGACGATGATGGAATTTTTATTCCACTATGGATATGATAGGGTGAGGAGGAAAGCATTCTAGAACTAAATGCATTTGGAGTTCCTTTTTGAGTAATTGATGGTAGTTGGAAATTGCAGTTTTGTTTACAGCTATAGGAGGTAATACCTAGCGGCATAGTATACAAAGCTCTGTGGAGTTTTTGTCGTAACAAAGTTGCACGAAACTACCATAGAGTGGCTGGCGGTGATGGTTGGATGGCTATTGTTACTTAGCCTTTTCCCATACTTCGAGTTTCAATTAAAAGATTGCAGCATTTTTTTAAAAATACGTTTAGAGTTGTTATAACTATGCCTACAGGTGATGGAAAAGGGGTAAGCAATTTGACAGCAATGTTCTTTGTAAAAGGTGTAGTTGCAGGACATTGTCTTAGGTAGTTTTGTACACCTTGAGGACTTGTATGGTTGAACATTTTGTTCGGCATGGATTTACAAGTGGTGTTGTGAGATTTCTGTCTGGGAAGGTCGCATATTTGGGTCTATAAGTGAAATTTTAATCTGATTTTGGTCCGCTAACATAGCTAATTTAAATCTCTGACTTATAATCCCGGCAAGGTCTTGTAAATTTTTTTCTGTAACTCACAAAGGAGTTGTCTATGTGGTCTATATGGGTCTCTGGTTCGTAGATAGCCTCACTATACCTACATATAGCTACCTAGAACTACCCACGACCAACCAGGGGTCGAATAGCCGCATACGTGAACGAGCTATATATGTTCACGGAATTAACCAAATTTACACATGAAGCAAAATCAATTTCCGTCACGTATTGCTCGTTTATGGATGAGGCAATTTCGCCCCAGGACTCAAAGCTAAGTAGAATGGGAGCAATCGATTTTAAGGCAGGAACAGGAAGCGCTTCAGCTGAAACTGAAAAAGGTGAGAATTGAGTAGAGTCATTCATTAGAGTAAGAGCCAGACGAGGTCCCAGTAGATAAAAGTCACGAAATCAATATAACCGACAGAGTCCGAGAGAAGTCAATAAAAGAAAATGAAAGCGGAAAACCGCAGATTACGCCTTTACGACTCTGGATAGACATAGAATCCACAACACGCTTAAGTTAGTCTTATAAGCATGATTTTGCCAAAAATGGACGGAAGGTACATCAAGAAGATCACTTTCGAAGGGAGCTTAAAAGCGTGTTTGTCACACCTTCAATTAAAGCAGGTACCCTAGGCTTAGTTACTCACAACCATTCGTTTATCTGAGTTTTTTTTTTTTTGGTAAAATGGAGGGGACCCACAATTTTATGCCGAGTCAGAATGGCTAAATTGAGAAACTTTTGCAGGACAATTATATTTTCGAATGTTTGCCAGACATTTGCGGGATGTGGCGCAGTGGAAAAAAACCCTTAAAGAGTATGAAAAATGGGTACTATCCATGCAGACCGGTATAAAATTAATATATGTGTAGGGTCGGGATTCTTTTCCGCCGAAATAGGCGTATCGCAGATAATAGTCGTGACTTCAAGCGGACGTCTTCTCATTGACAATAATGGCAGCCCTTTAGTCTGCAGTAGGATCAGTATCACCAGCAGCACCTTATTTAACAATTCAAATAGCTATCGCGCCTTTTCCAAAGAGAGAAAATCCCCACGGGACAAAATCTCATTCCAAACTGGATTCGATTAGTGTGTTGCAGAAGGGTTTAAGACGCTCATACAGTACGTTAGATAGGATCTTATATGGGCCAACATTAAGCAGAGATATGCCTCGATAGTTCTTGCAAGACATATGATCGCCTATTTGTAAATGGTCCTGATAGTCCAGTCATCGGGAATGTCTTCTTCCACCCATATTTGGTTAATGATTTGGTCCATGCTTAACGTGACCATTTATTTTTTGGCAAAAAACGGCGGGTTTTTTGAAGATATAAGCGGGCGTGTTTTGGCGGGTTTAGCGGGTTTCCCAAAAGTAGATTCTGACCTGAAATATTTCCTGCAAAATAGTAGAAAACAGTTTATTTCACGTAAAATCTAATATAATTCTTTAAAAATAAACGTCATCAGTATTTTTAATATACGGAAAAACGGCATTCAAATCTTGCGTAAGCGTTACATATTTTTTAATTTTTGATTTATTGGCATCTCGGAGTTGGTGTGTCTCTCTTCATCTTCATCTTTATATATTTTACCTTCGTATTTACATAGAATGTCAATGAATAACATTGGTTTTTTCTTTGACTCATGACATTATTGCAATTTTCGCGCACTTATGCCAACTGAAGTTGTCTACGACAGCTTAGATCTGTCATCAGGGTTGGGTATATGTTTTTTAATTAAAAAAAATCTTCAAATCTAGTGAAAAAAATTACAAAATAAATAAATAAATAGGCGGCGCGACAGGCGGTAGACACCCAAGGCCTAGCTTCTCGCAACCATTCGTTTTGTGTGAGTTTCTATTTTTGGAACGAATGGAAGGGACCTAGAATTTTATGCCGAGTCCGAACGGCTGAATTGAGAAGCTTTTTCAGGACAGTCATACTCTCGGATGTTTGTCAGACGTTCGCGAGAGGTGGCGCAGTAGAAAAAAACACTAAGATGTAATTTGTGTTTTTCCGGGGATCGAACCTGGGATCCCTCGCACAGTAGTCCAGCACACTAACCACTGCGCTACTGCGCCCACAGTGAAAAAAAAATTACTAAAGAAAATTATGGTGGTTGGTGGAGGGTTTTTAGTTAAAAAAGAGGGTAAAACCCGCCAAAAGCGGGTGAAATGGTCACATTACCATGCTCCCAAAACATCACCAACGTATTTAAAGTGCTCCACTGCTAGACCATCCGAGCCTACGGCCTTGTCATTCCTAACCTAAACCAGACACAGTATTATTGGGAGACATGCTCTCAAACTGGGCTGAGACTATTCTTCACGTCCCCAGCCCTCTCATCTTGCAGAAAAATACACCTTGGAGAATATTTCCTTGGTAACCTAGGTAAACTTGGCAATATAAGCATCCAGCTGCCTCCAAAGCGTTATTCTTAGCTCTTCCTGGTTCAACGAGTAGATGCCAGATCATTTGAGCCTGTGGTATCACAATATGGGCCTTCTTTGGCTAAGCGTTTCAACGTGCTACGGCCAGCCACCCTAACCTAACCTATAGCTAACCCAACTTCTTCTATAATGGGTGGTGCAACTGGTTGTTCTTTGACTGGTTGTGGGTTCTCTTCTTCATGATGCACTCTCCCTACATGATGCACATTAAGCAGCTGCTTCACATCTATACTATTATTCCCTGACTATAGGCTTCCTTCGCTGACTTGGTTTTGAAGCCAGCAGCCAGTTGCTTGGCTTTCTTTTTTTGATACCTCACCAAACCGTAACTCGAACTTTCTTTCCTGCTCCGGAATTTATCGTACCCCAGACTCGCATATATATTTTCTTTATTTGCAAAGCCATTGAGTAATAAATGGAATCGGGAACTTTCGGAAAACCCCTTCTTCTCGAAAAAGAAATACAACGTGATGCATGACATCTAAAGTCCTATGTGAACCTGTTGCATCCTCTACCTACTTACCAGCTTTGATAGATAGATTATGTATTTCTAAATAGATTCTACCAATTTTGCTGCAACTTCAGCGGAAATACCGTCAACACTGCCACTTAGAAGTCTATGCGTGTCTAAAATAAGATATCCATCGTGCGTCGTTTGCAAAATGTTCTCATTGTCTGGAAGTCATCTTTCAAATAATTCAACAAAACTCCGATCACATTATTTTCAGCTTAGATTAGTCCAAACATTAATTTCCCCTCGAAGCAGTTCCAAAAACCACAACGATAAGCATCAAGAATTGCAATTATTGACCGTCAATGCCACATAATGACGGTCAATTCATTTGCCCATCTCTTCGTTCGTCCGAAAGGAACCCAGACATATTCGTGTATAGCCACAAAACCCTTCATCTGGCAATCAACTCCTTCAAAGGAATTTAAACGAGCACCACATTTGGACAGACGTTCATCAAAATTCCAACGAACCTCATCAAGCCACCAAGCAATGCCATTGTTCTTCTATACCATGTTTTGTTCCCTTTTGTCAAAATCCATCTCTAGATTTGTATCTTTTAGTTAAAAAATCATATTTTTGTTGGTGAATTTTTTTATTTGCTGATTGGTAGCATCTTTAACTGTAACACTGTCGAGGACTCTTGCTGAATTGTTAATTCCCAAATGGGGTGACTTTGTTATCCCTTTGGATTAATTTATGCTGCAGGAGAATTGATTTTTGTTCCTTTTATCCATATTATCGGGAATCTACAAAGAGGTAGAGCGCAATGCATTATTCCGACCTCATTATGACACGTTCCCTTTATGTGTGTGGCAGGTGTCGATCGGTGGTCGGCGGGTCCTTGCATTTCTATGATTTTCTTCTCCTCTTGTATACTCCTTATTTTATTGCTGCTGGAAGGAACAATACTTTTGGGCGGTCGGCCCCTTTTTTTTTTGTCGACGCATACTATGACAGCGGTGGCGGCGCGGCGGCAGTCTGAAGGTGCATTTTTATGGAAATGCCTTTCGAAATCAATAGAAGCGATGAGTTGGTTTAAAACGTTTTTGAATAATTTACATCGAAACGTTGGAAAATATTGGATTTGTTCTTGTTCACCATTTTTTTTTTTATCGGAAAGGGAGACTCAGGCCTGCATAATGAACAGTAGCCGTCATTGGAACAGAACTCTTCACATTAATTTTGAAATTTTATTATAATTTTATGTATAGAATTCATTGCGAAGACGAACGATTAGGGATTCAAATGAAAGGGTTCTTTTGTCCGCCCGGTGGTAGTTACTGCAGCCTCTGGAAGCCATTTGGAAGTTCGACAAGTGATTCTAATTGGGGATTTAGTTAAATGTTTTTTAATTTTCCTAAATTTTCACTTTGTAAGGTATTTTCCGGTACAAGTTTTCCCCCACGTTATAGTCGCAAGCTCCATACAATGACTGGGTGCTGGTGACTGCAGTCGGAATAGCGTCTCGATGTCTACTGTGTAAGAATACCACACGCCTCATGGACTCATGCGGTGTGTCGATGTTTAATAGTCGTGTACAATTTTGTTTTCTAAATGAGGCAGTTTGTGTGCCGTTGGAATGCTTAATTGAACAATTTAACAAGAAATCGTTATGTGGGTAAATTGTTTTTATTTTTATTTTTTTATAGTTTAGAAACTAGTTCAGTTTATGTTTGTAACTGGACTTTGGTTTTAATTTGACGATCGAAATGCTTTGATCAGTTGAAATGTTTGGATCTATGCTTGATAAAAATCTGACTGTAACACCATTCAGGAGGTGATTTCTAATGAAGCTATATAGCTACATTATGCTTCATATTGTCTTGCGCTTAAGTTGTCGGAACCGCGTAGTCTAAGGCTTGGCCCTTGAAGCAAAAGATTGTTTCATTTTAAGTAAGTCCGGAATGTAAGAATGAAAATAAATGAGTTTACAGAACTTTTGATGTGTCACTATAGCAGAAGGCGTTTGGTTAGTGGCGCATACTCCAAAGCTGAACCATTAGATATAATTTGCGAAAGGGTTGTGTAAGTTGTTTTGGTCTATTGTGGCCGCTCTTACACCTTACGGAGAGGTACATATTATGTTCCCTCCCGTATTACGATTCTTTTCAGAATTAATTCATTTTGAGGGTCTTGTACACTTGTTACACTTGCTCTAATCCAATCTATGAGCTGGCTATAGTGACTTCTTTCTTCTTCTTTTGTCGGAGGTTGTAACTATCCGATGGAGCACTCAGACACAACTACTGGTCCATTATACTGCCAAAACAGGCACCTTACTTTACTGTACTTAGTTTTCACGTCTTTCGAGGAAAGATGAGAAGGAGCTTCAGTGGTGAAGAGCTTAGATGTACGGCTCTCACCACGTCAGCCCCAAAGATCCGTCACCTGATGCGAGCAAAGGCAGGGCAACTATAGAAGTGTTCCGCTGTATTGTCGTCCTCTCCACAAGCAGGGCAGTTGGTGGTTTCGGTCAAGCCCAATACATTTAAGTGTTTGGGAAAAGCTTGGTGGCCCACCGGACGCAGTCGTTTGGTCTGTCTACATCCAGCACAGTCACGCCACCGACACTCATATTCACGAGAAACCCAAGTATCAATGGGTGACCTAACCACAGATGCCTAACTTCTAGGCCTCTGTCTCTACCGCCTGTTGCGCCACCTATTTATTTATTTATTTAACCACAGATGCAGGCAGACATAACGCAGGTTCAGGTCCTGTGAGAGCTTCTTCTGAACCCAGCCTAGCAAGCTCATTACCGATCGCATTTTCCTGGATACCAGTGTGACCTGGGACCCATCAAACACGTTTCACTGTGCTTAGCCTTCCGACCAAGTTCAGAGAGTTCGAGTACTAACTTGGATGAGGGCATTGTAAGAGGGCTAAACAGCGCTTTTAGTGCAGCTATAACTGCAAACACATATGCTACTAGCCCTCCACCTGTTTGTGACAATGTAGCGCATAGTCGCATGGTTACCTAAGGGGTAGTTTAGTCTAATGTTCTCGTTTTCCACGAAGACTCCAGAATCAGACCCCTGTCCAGTTTTGGAGCCATCCGTGAATACACGATGGCATTCTTTCCCTGGCTCAGAGTCTGGCTGAAGCCATTCCGTTGCCTGAGGAAAGTTGACGTGGTAGTTTTGTCGCAGTAGGATTTCTGGTGTCATTGCGTTAGACGGCATATTCATAAGACAGGGCTCAAAGGATAATTCTCGCACAAGTTCTTCAAAATTTCAATGCGCGTGGTACCACCTCTCTTTAACCGAGAGATGGTTTTCAGCGTACGCGTACACCCCATGATAAATATATCGAGGGGGGGATTCATCATAGCATCCAGAGCAGAGCCCGGAGGGCTAGGGAAGGCCCCTATGCAGCCAAGGCAAACCGTTCTTTGGAGTTTGGTGAAATAGGTAGTAACACGTTTCCGCGAAAGCCAGTTCCACCACACAACCGATGCATATGAGAGAAGTGGTCTTAACATTGCTGTATAATAGATCCAGAGGACCTTTTAAGGAGATAAGCCCCATGCCAAAATGGTCTTGCACTGCCAGAAAGTTGACAGCGTTTTATCGGTTTTCGATTCAACATGCTTATACCAAAGAAGTTTTCTATCGAGGATTACTCCGAGATATTTGACTTCATCAGGGATCGGGATAGTGACACCTTTAAGCACAACTTGAGTCAGACCAGTGACGTTTCGTTTTTTACTCATATCGATGCATGAATGGAATCTTTTCCAAATGTTATTTTTTTTTTAAGTTTTTTTTGTCTTGGCTCATACCCTGAGTATTGTTTGAGGTTCTTGCCGAATTTTCTTTTTCTAAACAAAGGCCAGTTCCGTTGAATTTCTAATGACCAATTACAAGATTACTTGGAAGGCAAAAAGTTACTAGCTGTTGAACAATCTGGATTTAGAGGACGCCACTCATGCGAGTCAACCATAAATTGGGTAATCTTTGACTGGAAGAAAGAGGTGGATACTGGTAACTCGGTGATAGCGGTATTTTTAGACTTAAAACGGGCGTTTGAAACAATTGACAGAAACATTTTAATGCAAATATTAGAAATACTTGAATACTTGGCGTAAGAGACGTAGAACTTCAGTGGTTTAAGTCGTATTGTACGGGAAGAACTCAGAGGAAAAAAATAAATGATGTGTTATCAAATTGGGTTGGTGTAAAATTAGGGGTACCCCAAGGATCAGTGTTGGGTGTAATTCTCTTCTTGATATATATAAATGACATTAAGAGCTGTATACGTTTTTGTAAAATTGTTTTGTTTGCGTATGACACTCTAATATATATTTGTGGAAAAAACATTGAGGAAATGTGTCGAAATTTAAATGCTGATCTCGAAAGTGTTAATAATTGGCTTAAGATGAACAAATTAAAATTGAATTTAAAAAAGACTAAGTGTATGAAATTCAGGCAAGAGGGGGCAAATTGAAGTGCGAATGGATGGCGATATTATTGAATGCGTTGAAAATATTAAATATCTCGGAGTTATATTGGACAGTCAGCTAGATTTTAAAAAACATGCCGAAAGTGTTTGTGGAAAAGTCGCCAAGAAAGGAGGATATTTAAAGAGAATAAGTTCGGTATTGACATTCTAAAGTGCAATTTTAATATATAATTCTATAATTTTGCCTCATCTAAATTATTGTTCTACTCTTTTGTATGCTAACCAACAGGGAATCAAAGATCGTCTTCAACGTTTATACAAAATAAAGCTATGAGAACGATATTGAGATGCAACAGGTATACACGGATACAATATATGCTGGGTGCTCTAAATTGGATGAGTATTGAGCAGAGGTTTACCCTTAATGCGATGATGTTCATTTTTAAAATTATGAATGGGAATGGGAATGGCTGCCTGAATACCTGAGGTCAAATATTGTTCGAGTTGGTGATGTCCAGCGGTATAATTTGAGGAATGCTGATAACCTAAGACCATGTTCTAACTAGTACGCAGAACTCGCTCATGTACAAGGGCTTACTCTTCTTCAACAACTTACCGAGTGAAATAAAGACAGAACAAAGAATTTCAGTATTTAAGCACAAGGTCATAGAGTATGTTAAAAATAATTGTTAAAAAAAAAACTTGTTGAAAATACTATTATTTAACTTTTTATTCGATAAAAATTGTTAAAAATTGTAAATTGTAAACTTAAAGTTCAATGAACTAATAAACATTATTATTATTATTATTATTATTATTATTATTATTATTATTATTATTATTATTATTATTATTATTATTATATTATATAGATTCGCCTAAGTTGCTCGAAGCTACTGGTGTTCACTATGAGCTGTAACGCTATATAGGCATCGACAGGGTGAGCTATTTGCTTTGGAAAGTAATACTTACCTTTGACGAGGTGACTTATTGCATACCTACCTTTATCACCCATTTTCCTTCACCTATCTTACGGTACCTATGCTTCTGGCGACAGATCATTGTGATGAAGTCGACATGTACTATGAGATTCATTACCGGCTGCAATATGTTATACACAAGTGTTAACGAAAAACGGAGATGTGTTGAAATTCAAGCTAAAGGAACACCTTCCTTGGGGCACTTACCTCGACGGTTTTTGTCACTTTAGTCCATAAGCAGGTGCAGCTGATTTCACTCAATGTAACTAAAACCCTTTAAGGCTGCCATTGCTGCCAAAGTCTTTGACAACGGAGCGACCAACAATCACAGGCTGCATCATTCTCAAACGGAGCCTAGGGCGTGCTAACATGAAACGCATTCAAATATGTATGTGCCTCAAATTGCACTAACAAGGACACACTATACATGTATACACATTACACACATGTACTAGGTATAGGAGTATGTTTTACTGCAACCAGCTGCATAATAAAATCGAATCATTCCAAATATTCTGCTAAATCAATATTCAAAGGTGTGATTCGGTTCGTATTTATTTTTGTTAAGAAAAAAAAAAAAAAAAAAAAAACAATCTACCTACCCAATCAAGGCCACACGACCTATCCATACGTTGCTCCAGTTTATCCCCAAGCAGTCAAGCACGTCGGCGATATGTGTTGAATAATTTACACTAGGTTCCTCCTTCGATACGATTAATCAATTTTTCACCTGCATAGAGTTCACGAAAGTACCAGCAAAAACATGGAACTGGTTAACGTATTCAAGGTCAAAGCGTTTAGCCAATAACCGCAGGTGTACATAGTGCCACCAACCGTTTAGTATGCATTTCTCGTTTCAACTCGGTTCGCTGTATCTATACATGAAAACGTGTCCACCGCACTGCCAAAGTGCCAACCACCGCCAGATGCTCTGGTACTGGTGGTGGTCTGCTGCTGCTGGAAAGTAATAATCACGAGCTCGACCATGGTCTGGCTCTGACTCTGGAGTCGCCTCGCCATTCCACTTGCACTTTCGGTTCACTCACTGTTGTGTGTATTCTGTATTCGTAGAGGTAGTATCTCAAAAATGCATCGCTTTCGCTTCATGGTGGATTGGGATTCCTATTTTTTTATTTTTTTTTTCCTGCGTTTGTCACATTTCTTACGACAATGTAATTTATCTTCAACGCTCGCACGTAAACAGGCGAATTGGCGACTAAATCTTTTACAATAAGAGGACTCGTTGGAAAAGCGAAACATGGCGTGTAATTGTAAAGCGCTACAATTTGCACTTGGGATTGGGACACACAACATCACAGTGCATCACAGATGCGGGACTATAGGTATCCGTATCCCAGTGGAATCCGCACCAAGGATTGTGGTGCTAAAGTGATTTTAATGCGATCAATGTAAATGGACTTCCAATAAGGTTTGGGTCTTGATGTTTAAAATTTATGCGAAAATTCGTTCAAATATGGACTGAGGATGCTTGTAGAAGATGGCGACTTGATTGACTGGCTTCTGCGAGCTGCTGTATATACGGATGCCTTGCGGGATTGGGACCTGTGTGTACATCGGAACAATCTATCTTCAATCGAGACAGGTGTAAGGAACTTGCCGCTCCATAAATAAAATGCAGTGTGTGTGAAGTGGAAACCTTGAAATGGTCAAGAGTTCGATAGGGCGGTAGGCGGGAATCACATTGTTCAAGTGCAAATGTGCGAGTACTTCGTGTGTATCTGATGGGAAATTAAATGTGAACTCCTTAGGGAGGATGCTATTTAAAATTTTATCAGCGATTCACGTTTTCCTGTCGGATTTTTATCAAAAATTCCGCATGTAATTGTATCGAACTGAAATTCGTTTTTGTGAATATAGATTATGAGTTCACAAATTGATGGACAGTGGCAGGAAGGCCCAATGCACACGGAGCAACTGGAAAAAAACTGATCAGCGATGCGAATTGGCAACTAATTTGCTTTGAGTCATAACCTGTATGCTATCATATGGGACGACGCACACGACGCTACTGGTTGAAAACTCGTTTGTGATTCAAAAAATCCAGTTTGTAACCAGTCGTCTCTCGATTTGCATGTCGGGTTGCCTATTAATTTCAGTTTGTAATTTGTCGAAGATGAACGAACAACAGACCCACCTGTTGCTGGTGGGGGAGGTTGAAAAACATGACAACACTGAACGAAACAGAGATTTTGATTGGTGACAAGTTTCATTTTATGTGGAGTCAAGTCACCGCTGAGTCCGTAACTGCGGTTTGTTGTAACCCGAGTTGCCAACCGGTTTAGTTTTTTTTTCAGTTGCTCCGTGTGTATTGCGTCAAATTGTTTAGATGCTACCGAAACCTATTTAATGGATTCTTCTTAATGGATTTTCACAGAAGCGAAAGGAGTTTTGGGCCTCAACCTCATCGGCAAAGTTCCGTACTTTACATCTCCCATCATCAGCCTCCGCAGACGACAGATTAAAAAGCACCGCCGGACCAACAATCTGTCCTCGTATGGGCCAAATTTTCATGGTGTATAGAACTAGCCTAGCCAGTCCCCTTCCAAATGCCAATTCGAGTTGAAGTGAGTCCTATCTTACTCATCATAAGCTAATCGGTTCTAGTTCAAGTTCTTCCGCAGTATAAGGCTTTTTTATTGGGCCATACAATTCACACTACCCTGATTTTGTAAAAAATTTTGTTAAACTAATGAAAACGAATAGGACTAACCCCTACTATTGCTAACACTGTCTAAAGTTTGTGTTGCAGACGTTCCTACAATTGGACGTAATTCCAACATTTAAGAACCACGCATAAATAGGTATCTGTTTACGCGAGTATACCGTGCATAGACCTAGCTCTCTGCTCACCCCGGAATCACACACAGACTTAAGTCAGTACTCAAGCTAAACCCAGGTCTCTCCACGGGTTTTCCACGATATCCCGAAAAAAAAATCTCGAAAGCAAAAATCTCGAATGTAAAAATCTAAAAAAAAAAAAAAAATCTTGAATTTAAAAAATCTCGAAAGCATAATCTCGAATAACAAAAATCTCCAATTAATATTAAAAATGGTGTTAAAAAGTGAGATGCAACCCCCCCTCGAGATTTTTTCGAGAGTCTTTCGAGATTTTTGTACATTCGAGATTTTTGCTTTCGAGATTAAAAAAAAAACTTTTCGAGATTTTTAGCCTTCGAGATTTTTTTCATTCGAGATTACGTCGTGATCCCTCTCTCCACATACGATAGTCAATAACCTTGCATAGACAGGAAAAATATTCCTCACTCAGTAGCTCTAGCTATAGGTATAGACGTAAGTTCTAGCTCACAAAAGAATCATGCACAGCCACAGGTCTCTGATGTTCACTTGGGAGTCAGATATAGTTTTTGAAAAACCACGCACAGAAGTAAGTACCTGCTAACACCGGAACCGTGTATAGATACAAGTCTTTGCTCACCATGGATTTGTTCAACCTTATAAAAAAGCCAAGAACAGGCTTCCCAACCTCTCAGATTCCTCCTATTTTGGTCGCCTTGAAGCTTGAAGTTTTTTAAGCAAAATTTGTACCGGTACTATTCCATATCTGGGAATTACTGTCATAACAAATGATCGAAGACGAAGACGCTTGTTACGAGTAGTTTTCTTTTATAGGTCATTCTATACCTATTGGTGGGCTACGATCATTGCTTCTGCAGCTTTTTAACTACCCATTGACCGTTTTTAAGGTTCCGTTCCCATAGCGACAAAACGGAATCTTAATGTTTTCGATACGATGTCTGTCCGAACCCATTTAGCCAATTTTGTTCCTAGGTCTATCTCAAGAACTTATTGACGTAGAATGCTGAAATTTGCACACAACATCAGGTATAACCCCGTCAAACCAATTCTGAGGCGACGATTTGGTGAACAAAATATTTTCCTTCATACAAAAACCTGTAAAATGTTGTAACTAGGTCTATTAAATCAAAGATCACCCGACTTTTCAAGACATCAACTTTGGCCAAGTATGTAACCTTCGGTGCGCGAGTGTACTCGCACTTAGCCGGTTTTTTTGTAAAGTTAGTCAAACGTCTTCCATATCATGCGAAGGAACTTCAAATCTGATTTTTAAACTGTGTGGTCGCCCAGCAGTTAACACAATATTTTCTGAATAGCTCTTTTGCTGTTGATAGGTACCACATCTGTGCTTCTGTCTTCTTCGATTTTAGTTGCATCGTCATCGTCATGGAAGTCAGCCATTTTTTTTATGATTTTTAACTGCAATTCTGCTCCAACTTTTATCTAAAATTCTAAAGTAATGTTGACAGCAATGCCATCTACAAAGCCAATAATCTTCCATGACATTATGATATCCTATATTAGTATTACATCGGAGATCTCACAATACCCAACTAACATTTCAGCTTCGATAAGCTTCAATAGAGGATTACTTTTAGTTTCCAAAAGAATCCTATAAAACTTCGGTAAGGGCCGAAAGGCGAACACTTATCGAAAGTATATTATCTATAAAGCCTCTGAAAAGACTTCTATTAGGACTCTATTAGCTCAATAATCGAAGCTTTATCGAAACTACGAATTTGTAAAAAAAAAAAAAATTTTTTCATTTTATTTATTTATTTGGAAGGTAGTAAAGTATAATGTTGCATTGCATTATTCTCTCTGATTGGGGTTCTTTTTTAGGCCCGGAATGAAACATGAAAAGAGGTATAGTATGAAAGAAAAAACCCAAACTCCCGCGGGATTCGAACCCAGACTTCTAAGTATCAGAAGTACCTTACTCATCATCTGCGCTATCTGTAATATGCATGTTGCAAAGTTAAAACTTAACCAGTTGCAACTTTTCTCTATACCAAAACAAGCTTCGTTAAGAGTTCCATTGGCATTATTTACCTTCGGAAAAGTATCTTTAACCAAACTGAAGAAATGTTCGCCTACAATGTTTTATTCTTCCTCCCTATCTATAAAGCTTCGCTAGTAAAATAATGCAAGCCACAAACAAGTCTTCCATAAAGTTTCGGTTAATGACTCTTTTAAGTTTTATACAAGTTCACTTATAGAAGCTTGTATAATAATATTTAATCGAAGCTTTATAGAAACTGTAACTTCCTCTTCTTTCGATAACTACAATAAACGAAGCTATGAATTTAATTGCTCTTTAAAGCTTCATCTTTTTTTTCTAAAAGGCCTCAATGAAGTTGTAATAGAAGCCAAGACTTCGGTAAAGAGTTTTCTTCTGCTAGAAGCTTTACAGAAGCTCTAAAGAAGCCTTGACCTGTCGAATCTGAAACATTTGTGCCTTAAGGAAGTTGAAATGTTAGTTGGGTAGCGGACCCAACACGTAGCCTTGGGGAACGCCGTCTACTTGCTTAGTTGGCTCTGCGATTCGGGGTGGTCCTAGGAATACTGTCTCGACTATTTTTCGTTACCGCGTATAACAACAGTCTATCTGTGAATCCTTCAAAACCCAAACAGCTCTTCAATGTTCGGCCTTATGCCTTTCTTCATAATATCGAACCGTCTGGATTTATATAGGTTAAGCTGCATAATTCTCGTATTCAGACTTGTGTTATCGCTCGTTTGAAGGCTGAATATTTGGTGCTTCGCGTAGAAGACTGAACGGATCCGCTTTTATTTTCTGTGAAGGAACCATTGCGTTTTCTGAATTTGTCATAAGTTCGGAAGAGTTTGACATTTTCAGGACATCAGCTAATCTGCTAGTAGCACAGAATTTTTCGAACTTTTCACAAAAAGGTCTTCAAGCGGTGTTTTTGCTCCGATCTGCAAAGTCTGTTTACTGTTTCCCAAATTGTCTTGAGCGACCTGGTTGGAAACGCTCCGACAACCTTACCTCAAATCTTCCCAGCTCGACGTTTTAATACGGAACAGAAGAGAGAAGACCTACTTGTAGGTTTGACAAAAGGAAAAGTCAGTTCCAGATCGGGTACAATGGCTTCATTTAGGACATATACAACGACCCCTGACTTTTGACAGATCTTCCCATAAACGGTAGGTAACCTACAAGCCAGTATACAACTTTGACCATCTGTCAAATATTTCCCACATCACATTCAGGTTTATGCCCCCAAAGGTAGCCTGTTCCGGAGTTTCAGGTCTTAATACCTGGCAAACTTATCAATTTAATTACGTGACACGCTCACTACCTCTGAGATAAAAGCCAAAACATAATTAAAACAGCTTCAACTATCCTGGAAATTAACAGAAAATTTAAATTCAAATATACGGAACATGTATCTTTGAGTTGCTGTAAACCGTTTTTTTACATTTTTTTCAGTCAACCGGCTTCCATCATCATTAAGATAAACAAAGCAAACGCGTTCTCTATCGCTCTCGTAAATTTCACCACCAAAAGATACGATTGACACATCCAAGTCAGCCGCACCGCACAGCACAGCACACACATGCCACCAGCCACCAGTTGTTCGTTATCAGCGAACTGAACTCACGGATACCGCAACTCACAGAGTCGGAGACGGAGACTTTTAATTAAAAGTCTTGTAGTATACGACACGAAGGCGAACCTGAACCTGAACACAAACGTACCTATGCCATGGTACAAGGTGTATAACTCATCGCAATCAGTTGGACCCGGGATATCTTGCAAAGCCAGCAACTATTTCCCACTGCAATTGCGATAGGACCAACAACGTGCGGTCGATTTGTGTTTATCTCATTCTCATTCGCTGGTGTGAGACTGAGAGGCATGGTGCAGAGATGCAGAGGAGTCAAAGACTTAATTATGGTGTCAATTTCGAAGTAAAAACTTTCGGACTTTTATCGGTCGATGTCGCCCTCCTTTTAATTGACTCTATCGTGTCGCCAAGAGATAACAAAGAAACAGAACGAGATCGCTCACAGGACACGTTCCGGCTTTACGAGTTCCTTTCCTCTGGTCATGCGGTTGCGGTGCTTGTGTATGTGGTACATATATGTGTGCCCCTATCCCGTATATGTCCTTGTTGGATGTTTTGGTCACCTTTCTTCTTAGTTTGGGGTGGCCATTTAATTGCACACCTATAAACCGAACCGACCCGATAGTGTTGGGACTTTAGATGGATGGCGATGGTGTCGTGACATGAG
The DNA here is from genome assembly GCA_955612985.1 of Cheilosia scutellata. NCBI lineage: Eukaryota > Metazoa > Arthropoda > Insecta > Diptera > Syrphidae > Cheilosia > Cheilosia scutellata. The sequence goes on from OY015313.1 coordinate 85,118,837, forward strand.
CTGTGAGAGTGAGAGCTCTCTGCTTGGAAATGTCCTTTTTGGTCAGATAATAATGGTTGGTATCAGTTCGGTGTTGTTGGTTCATGTCTTTCTCACAATTTAAAGGACTTTGGACTTACATTGTGCTCGGGGGAAATTAAGATGTTTCCATGACTATAACGAGGGCAAAGAGCAACGGTATATATTATGACTTTTGTTTGGCGCAACTTTATTATTCTGGTTGTGCTTTAGGGGCGATTGTTGTGGGGTCATGTCTAGACTGTTGGTCGAGAAGTTTTGTCTATTTTTATGTTTATACGTGAGTTAATTAATCTGTATCATTTTAAAGATGGAAGATAAAAATATCTGACAGCCTAGGCGAGTCGAGCATTTTTTTTTCCCACCTAAGTCTTCAACTTTTAAAGTTCACAAGTCGTGAACTTTTATTAAGATGAAGCAACGATGAAAATGTTAATAGCCGATGTTGTAGGTGTATATTTGAATGTAAGCCTTATTAATGTTCCTTCTAAGCTAACAAAGAGAAAGTTCAAGGACATAAATGCGGTCTTCAGATTTCGAAGAATTTGCATGCCTTTGTTGAAGATCAAGTCTACCTGATGTGTATACAAAATACCACCAATGCCCATGGGCAAGGCTCATGGCAGCGCTTCGCAATGTCGGAGAATTCTCTGAGGCTAAAGGAATATCAAAAACTGCGATACGAAGACGGCGTTAGGCAATAAAGCCCAAGGAAATAATGCGCTAAAAACTCGTACAATTTGTTATTGGAACATTTTTCGACATTTTGGGTGTTACATACATATTTCCTTTCCAGGGTTCGTTTTTTTGACAAGCAGTAAAGCCCAAAATATTAAGTGGAAATGCATAAACAGTGAAATAGGTTAGGTTAGGTTAGGTTTGTGGGCTGGCGAGGATTTCTCCGTGCCACACTCAGGACAATACTGACCCATTGTGATGCCCGTGGGGGAAAGAGGTCGTCCCTTACCCATTATAACCCTATATTCAAATTACTTACTGTGCTGCTACATACAAACCATCTTGTAGATTTGACGAAGTTCATTATCTGGTCTATTGATGTGCTGGAAAGCTCGTCTAGGTCGGTGAAGAAGTGACTCCCTAGGAATTTATACCTGGTGTGTTGGAGACCTGGGCAGTGACATAGGAAGTGGGTTGTGTCCTCAAGAGCTCCCTCATCACCGCAGCCTCTGCAAAGCTCTTCTTCCGTTAAGCCCATTTTCTTCATATGGTACCGCAGAGTGTTGTGACCGCGTTATGATACCTACGAGGGTGGACAGGGATTTCCTATCCTTCCGCATTATCTTCTCGGTTCTTGATTCGTTGAAGGACGGCCATAGCATTCTTGCAGTGTTACAAGTGTTTAAGGTGGCCCATCTTGCGTTCGCCTCTCTTGTGGCTTTTCTCCCTGCTTCAAGCTTGAGTGTGCAAGGCGGGATGTTCACAGAGGGATCAGCTTGTCCTGAAACAGCTGTCGAACCTTGTCTTGCTAATTCGTCTGCTTTCTCATTGCCTGGAATGCCTTCATGTCCCGGAACCCAGCAGAGCGATACCTTGTGCTGTGTACCAAGAACCTTGAGTTATTCGCGACAGGACTTCTGGCGCAGTTATGGCTTTTATTGCTGCCTGGCTGCCGATAAAGAAGGTAATACCTTCAGGCGGTATTGCCCTTACCACAGACTCACGGGCTGCTGTTGTCACTGCCAGGACCCAGCGATTCAGAGAAGACACCTGACCCTACCCCAGTGTCCATTTTTGATCCGTCTGTAAATACGGCTATGGTTGGTGTGCTAGGTACGAGTCCGTCTCTCCAGTCTTCTCTACTGGGATAGGCGCTAGAGAAGGGTCTGGTAAACTCTAGGTAAGGCGTGATGTAGTCCGTGACAGGTACACGGCCAAAATATTTCTGTAGGATCATAGAATGACCCGTTTCATTCAAATTCCATTTTACCGATTGGCTGATTCTCATTGCACTAATTGCGGCCGATAGTTGTACATGAATGTCTAGCGGACGCAGATTGAGGATAGCCTCAAGTCCTGCGGTTGGAGTTGTCCTCATGGCACTGGTGGTGCCAATGCACGCTAGTCTTTGAACCTTCGTTAACGCTTTTAGGTAAGTGGCTTTATTGGTTGCCGGCCACCATACGAGACTGCCATAGGTCAGTATAGGTCTTACTATAGCCGTGTACATCCAGAGCTTAATTTTGGGGGATGGGCCCCAGGTTTTCCCAAAGATTCTGCTGCAGGAATAAAAGGCTATTGTTGCTTTTTTGATTCTTTCATTGGTGTTCAATTTCCAATTTAATTTCTTGTCTAGTATAAGTCCCAGGTACTTTGCGCTATCAGAGAGTCTGAGGGGTGTGCCATTGCTATGTTCATCGGCGAAAGAGGTTGTCATTTACCCATTAGATATAACCCTGTTTATAAATGCTGTAATCAATTTCTTCCTGTTCCGTTACATACAAACCATCCTGAGGCTTTGATGAAGTCCATTGATGTGATGGACAACTCGTCTAATTCATTTAAGAAGTGTCTGCGCCTTGAACCTTGTGTGGGGAACCTGGTCAGTGACATAAAAAGTAGTTTGTGTCTTCAAGAGCTCCCTCATCACCGCTCTACACTCTACAAAGTTTTTCCTCCGTCAAGCGCATTTTCTTCATGTGGTACCACAGAGTATTGGGCAGCGTTAGGATTCCTACGAGGTTGGAGAGGGGTTTTCTATCCTTCCGAATGATTATCTAACCTGGCTCCATTAAAGAAAGGACGGTCATAGAATTCTGGTGGTAAAACAAGTTTCTAGATCGGTCCATCTAGCGCTCGCTTCTCTTGTGGGAGTTCTCCCTGCTTTAAGCGGGATACACACAGAGAGATCAGCTTGTCCTGAAACAGCAGCCGAGCCTTGTCTTTCTAATTCAGTCCCCGAGTAGTATGGCGTGCTAGTGCAGTCCTAGCTCTAGAATAGAATACCATCAACATGGAATACATGAGATGCCTTAACGACTTGAATCCGATGAGTTGCAATGTTTGTCGGTAATTGTAAAGCCAACTAGTTACTTATGTTCTTATGTATTTCCCCTCATCAATCAATCAATGCTGGACTTACACTTATCACCAGCGCTACCTCAACCATGTCCTTGTCCACTTTGATTCGGTTTGTTGCCCCCTAAAATCAAATTAACCACACTTTACTGAAATAAACGCTTTCAGCAATCAGCTCAACATAATCATTTTATCGTTCACCTTATTAAGTTACCGCCGCCGCCGCCGCCGCTCATGCTGACTGGGTTACCTAATCATTCCACTTAAGCCAACACCCGCCAAAAGTGTTCCACTACCCGAGTAGAATAATAAAGCAATTTCACCACCGAAAAACAAGAACAGTCTCCAAGACCAAAAAAAACAACAGCGCGCGACAGCATTATGAGCCATTATGCACTTGGGAACAATATTTTCCGCTTGGGATTTGCCAGCATCAGCACCACCACCACCACCCGACACCCGTCAACACACAACACCTGCTGCGAAAAAATGCGAGTATGAGGAAAATCTCTAATTACATGCTTCCTGCGCTCCGCTTTTCAATTCAAAGGAAAACGCGCTCTCTGTATAAAGTACAAAAGTACACCAAACGTGTTTTTGTGTCGCTCCCTCAAACAATAACATCCGCTGGTGCTGCTGCCGCTGCCGCGCATCCAAGTAGACAATTATAATGACTCAAGTGCTCGCCAGGTAAAAATGCGAACTCATAGAGTTCAAGTCGTCCATCTGGAACACGACACAGAGCCCAAGAGCGCTAAGCTGATGCTTCTCCTGCTCCAGAGTTGTATATAGGTATAGCGTGCTACACCCTACTACACCTATATGTGTACCTTACATCCGCAGCGCACTCGCGCACCACAAAGACGTGTGACATTGAAATTCCTCATTTGTCTGGGCTCATTATTTTAACTCGCTCCACTGCTCTGCCGCTGCGCCCGCATTCGTCCACCCCAGACCCAACCCAACCCATGTTAATGTTGGGCTCATAATTTTGTCACGTGATGAATTCCTTTACGTCGATGGTGACACTGAAAGCAAGCAGCACTCTACTACATCAGAGCCAGAATCGTTGTCATCATCGTCATGTTTGTCAACGAGTTTCTCTCTTTTTGTGCTCAACACAACCCCATTCAGCGGCACGTTGTACTACGCGGAGCACCTTAGAAAGGACGAGAGTGTCGTCATTATCCACTTTAATTACCAACTTCCGTTCGGTGGTTGAGTTGCATCATCATAGTGGATGCGTGCTGAGAATGCACTTTCGTTTGAAATTTTGTTAGAGGGGGCACCCGGTACCCTCACCCGCGCCCTCACCATTTTCACGACATAATATTCACGGTCGTCGCAGAGTTATGTGTGTGTGTGCTTGTAACTTAGAATACGAATACGAATCCAAAAACGAATACGAGTGTCGTGTGTTTTATTTTAGATGGCAAAAGGATGACATTGAGTCTGGCACTGGCGGCGATAGAAATGAGAACAGATGACAGATTTATTGCCCCACTACATTGAGGAGATACAACACAAGTCGGCAGCGGCGCGCGGGTATCCCTCTTTGGAGTAGCAAAGCAGCGTGCTTAGGGTGTACACTGCGTACATTGGATTCGGATTGACCACCATTAGTGCTGCTTTGATACTACCGAACGCTACCTGCTAGCGAGTATCCATAAATTGGAATTTTTATGCCCGACTTTGAGTGCTCTGGAGCATGGATCGGCACTTACCTGTATACGGTCTGTCTGAGACTTTATGTTCGATGTAGATGGTGAACATGAGAACAGTTTTTAAGGGGTTATTAGACGATGCACGAAAAACATTTTAAGCCTAACATGGCGCATTGATTGGTCTGTTTTTGACCCGGCTAATGATTGTGCGAATTAAGTTCTCGCCAGTGGTGTATAGGGGAGCAGGATTATTTTAGAGTAAACTATACATGCAATTTGGAGCAATTAGGGAATTGGCAATTGCTTTGAGGTTCGGCGTGTAGCGATGCCTAGGAATATACCTACTCCAATTTATGGGCTTAAAAAAATCCTATTTGGGAACTGGCACCGAGTGCCAAAAGACAAAATTGTATTTGGGGGACTTTTGCCTGAATACAATATACAAATTAACGTTAAATCAAAGCTAACAATTCCGACTGGGACATGGCATATCAGTCGATGCCATTTTGTAGAATCATAGTCCATAATATCCAAAGTTAGGTTCAAACGCGCGCCGGACTAGAATACTGTGCAGGTCAGGTGTAGTGTGCTTTCATAAATTATGCCTTCTCTGTTAAACGAACAATTTGAGTACAAGCTATCAGAGTTGGAACGCGCCCCGTATAAAACTATGGTCCACCTGAGAATCCCATTTAATAAAACTCTCAATATGGTAACAGCCCCAAAGAAATATTTTTGGCCCTCATCGGTCATCGACCAAGTCATTAGAGGAATATTTCATTTATTAAACGAAGAGGTCAATTGGTCAAATTTAAACAAAATTTAGAGCAACCTCCTACACAAAATAAAATTGCAACCTGGGCACGGGCAAAGCCGGGCGGGTACAGCTTTTGGTAGGGATATTTATGTACATAGTTACAGTTCTTCATCTCTCGTTTAATAGGCAATAGCGCACAAGATTCCTTTTACCGCCTGGATCTGCCTTTCCTATATCGTCTGGTAATAAACTCTACGAGCTGTACAGCGACATCGACCCGGTCAGGAAAAGTTAGTATCACTGGACTAAGATGGATAGGACATGAAGAGCGAATGGACACCAATGCTACGGGCCGTAGAGTATTGGATTCCAGCCCGGAGGGACGACGCAGTAGAGGAATACCTCACCTTAGGTCGCGCGCACAAGTGAAAGCGGACCTCAAACAACTTGGAGTACCCAATTGGAGGCGGCTATCCAAAAATCGGGCTAAATGGAGAGGCCCAGGCCCTCGCGGACTATAGCGCCATCTACTAGAATTGTGATTCAGACATACATTTTTTTCTTCTCGCAATCAAAAAGGCTTCGTCTGAGATACATATAGTTAGATGATCCATCTTTCATATTGTGCGTGGTTTTTCCGCGTTTTTAGAACAAATTAAGTCTTTAAATTGTATAAAAATTGGACTTATTTGGAATCATTGCTGCCTTTTAAACTGGTGGATTTGATTAACTATAGACATCTGTACCTATCCTATTCAAATTGTAGCAGACACAACGACAACACTATGGAAAAGCTTGAAAGCTCGAAAGCATAGTGAGTCAGTTGATTTTTGAAGTTGCTATCAGGGCAAGTGCACATTTATGGAAATGTGTCTATAAACTTACAAAGTTATTCGCGGGTTAAAGGGGAAAAAGTTGGAAGCCGTGGCTGATTTATCTTTTGCTACAAAAAAAAAATCCGGAGAGCCTTGGATATAGAGACAAATGACTGCAATGGATCTTCAACCCATCAGGATCTTGCTGACTTACTCGAAATAAGATGCAGAGCTTTAAAGGTATTCTGCTTGGCGCTTTGCGGCGTGCGTGCGTTGACAGATAGAGTAGAACCAATGCTTTCATATGGTGCAAGCCAGAATGCGGCTTCAGGCTTCGGGTCGCGTTGTGATCGTAAATATCGTAAAGTTCAACGCGGCGCCCAAGTAGAGCAACTTTCTACTTTCAGTGGCGTTGGACGGCTTTGACGTTTCCTTTCGGTTTGGTTTGTTCGATTTGATAATATTTAAAGTGTTAGAGCATATGCCGTTCATTGTTGGAGTTGCATGGATTCACTTAGGTATATACGTACCTACTCGTTTTTAGTAGCCTATGAGGTATTTTCAATACAAATTAATTATTTTACTGTGTGAAAATGACGAATATTATTTTTGTTGTAATGCTACTAGTGATTTCTTTAGATTGTTGATAAAAAAAAATATGTGCTCAAATGTTATGTACACGCTTTTGATATTTCAATTTTGTCTGAAACTACTCTATTCTTCATACAATTTATTAACGAGATAAACATTTTTGTTTAGAATATTTATAGTTTCTTTTTCTAGTTGAGGGTAAATCTAATTTCCTGCGATGTGCAAATGATAGGTATTATTTTATTACTTGGTTTACCCGCCCAGGTTTGCTCGTGCCAATTAATTGCATTGCTTAGATATATTTTGTATTGTCCATCGGGACAATGCACATGAATATGCGCACCTTAGTCCGACTTTGACCCAACTTCACGGGAATTCTCTGGCCAAGAGATATCGAAGATTCCCTGTAAATTTGAACTCAATCGGCTGGTAGGGTTTGAAGTCCGTACATAAGAACATAAAAAAATGTCTGGACAAGACAGCGAAGATCTTCGCGGAAATATAGCAAAAAAATTACCCTAATTAGGTCATAAAATCCTTTCAATATGCATTGTCCGATGGCTGACCGGATGTGGTAAAAACCCAGCGAGCGACGAGAAGCAGTATACCTGCGATCGCAATCGTCCGAATGTCCAGCATACCACCAGATGTATACATATAATTGATATAAAATATAAATATAAACTGAAAAATCAAGTAAATCGTCGGTATCCATATTTGAGAATTTATTAATAGGGTTTTTTTTTAAAATAGCCAAACCAAGTTTTTAACAAAATTGCTCTTCTCTATTTAAGTGACTGAACTTCTTTCCACAGCTCAGATAATATTGCTCACCTAAATCGTTTTAGTATAAGTAATCAATTCACAACTTTAAGGGAATGGATTTTCGATGTAATTTACCCATATTTTCTCAACTAAACTAAAAATCTACCTGTCTCCCCTGAAACGCCTTTCATGTAAAGGCATGTACCTGTGTACATTGAATTCACACGCAATTCTTCCACAAAAATATTCCACGACAATTAAAGTGAAAATACATTTTATTGTTATTTATTTATGCATTTTTTTTTACTATTTTCAACAAATTTCCTCTTAATTCGTGCATTAAAATAACAATTATAAGCAAAAAGGAGTAGTTGCATTCTGCTCTGAATTCGTACATAACGTACGTACGCAACATAAACCAAACAGAACTTTCAATCTCTCCTACTCCAATCTCTCAACGCGCCAACGCTCTGAAGCGCCATTTAGTTTTGGAAAAGTGCGGCTTGCGCGCGTTGACATAAAGTACGGTAAAGTTTCTAAAACGCCTGTCAACGCACGCAAGCGGCAAAGCGCCATTGTGAATTGGGTATACGATTTACGGTACAGATATTGGATGCTTCTTCCCCCAAGTGTCGTGAAAACCATCGACTTCCTCAGTATGCGCAGGTCGCAAGACTTAGATCCACCACGAAGAATGCAGATTCGATAATTGCATATTCGCAGTAGTTCTGAAAGTGGTGTGAGGTTCAACGTGTTTCTGTAAAAACTGAGCTATGTGGAGCACTTCTATTAAGCTGATCGTAAATCGTGTTTGCTCTTCTTTAGATGAGAAGCCTGTTCCAATCATAATAGTCTTTTGTGATTCCAAAGTCGTGTTGATCCCATCCCATGCTTCTAGATGGGCCAAACATTTATTGCAAACAGGACTTTGGAAAAATAAGATGCTACCTCATTCGGTTTGGAACCATTTTTGTTTTGAGGAGAATTCTGCTACATAATTGTACCTTTGGGCCTTGGGGGAATTGAGCTCCATACAATTATTGGCGGTGGAAATTTGAGGAAAGAATGAAAGTCGCGACGATACACACTTATTCGACTTATGTTCAGCATTTTTTAATGATCTCATTACAAAGGTATCTACAGGGCCAAATTTAAGTGGAATATCCTAATTCTCGGGGTCTGAGTCACGTCACAAAATGGATTCCTTAAACGCGAGTTCGCATCCCAAACCTTTTTGTAAAACTTACGATCTATCTGTCTTATTTTTGTTTGTCCGACTTTAACTCGAGAAGAAGCCATCTAATTTGCATGCTTTTCCTTTCAGTTTATAGATCCATTCTCGGGCTAGGTTTTAGTAATTTTTTTTTTATTACATTGCGAGTAGGTAAGCATATGTAAAAATAATTAATATATCTAGGCGTTTTATTTAAAATACTTCTCTCGATAAATGAGAACATTTAAAGCTGCAACAGCACACTGGGATATGGTTACAGATACTTGTTAGTTCTGCACTTAAATTGCTCTAAGTTACAGTCTTCTCAAATTATGTCCACAGAAAGTGAGTTCCAATGTTTACTTATCCTGTAGCCGAATGAGTTTTGGAATGGGTCTCAACTGTACATAGCTACTGATAGGTAATGTGCATTTATTGTCTATCTTGTACATGTACAGCGCTCAAACATCACGATGATTTAGGTCCACCTGCCGCCCATATAATTCTAATCACAATCCACTGTATTACTCTGATGTACGTAGACCCACTTCACTTTAGCTAAAAGCGCGTTTGAACCTAAAATGAGTAGTTAAAGTTTGAGCATTTTTCGTTATACTGTTCGTAGTCCGCTTAGTCTTAAAAAAGGTCCCTAAAACAGGACAAATTCTATAAAATACAATTTTATTCACTTTCATAAATTTTAATCGCGACTTCGTGCATCGAATGTTCATTCCTCGAATGATTTTATTACCAACTTACATACTTTATAGCCATTGGTACTGAAAATAAAAAAGAACGGCTACCAACAACAATAAAACATCTGCAATAAAACCATGCAACCCATCAATTTACAATTCATTGAGCCCAAGCAATACAACACCCGTCCTTCAAAAGGTAACAAAATAATTTGAAGGATATACACCTGCAAATGCACCGCCTCCTTATATACCTACCATCCATCATAGGCGGTACAAATATTTCATGGATGGCACCGTAAATTATACGATTGCGTGCATATCCCCAGACTGACGTATCATTCTTGTCGCCTCGTCTCTCGATCTTTAATGGACTTCCCTCCTCCGAGCAGAAGCCAAAGTGAAATAAAAACAGAAATAAAAAGTGAAAATAATTACACACAGCCCAACAGGACTGTTGACTAATAGGTACTCGTATAGATATACCCAACCGACCAGACTATAAAAACAAGGACCTTGCACTTGGCAACTTCAACAAATTCCACCTGTTTCACCTTAATTACTGTGATTTGCTTGGGTATAGTAATCCCTCTCGATGTAGATACACCAGAAATAGATATAGATACACGCACACAGTTTGATACTGAGTGAATCCTCACCAACTGTGTGCAAATCATGTTTTAACTGCCAACAACTTGTTTACCACTCAGCACTCCCTAACTATACTATATGCCGCCGCGCTAACCAAGAGCTCTATATAAGCAATTCTGTTGACAAAATGCCTAAAACAATTTAGTTAATCGTCGGATATGGCTGGCATTTAAAATTCAACCCAAAATGTTGATGAGTAGGTATGTGGTTAGCAACAACATGAGTAGGGACAACATCAACAAAATATACGAGGATCCTCTACCCACCAACATGACATACATAATTGAGGTACATTCATTTTCCGCGCGTGTGTAAAAAGTCACATGCGAGTTAGGACTTTACGAGAATTGACCACAAAACATTTTTTCCCGTATAAAGAGGAGTTCTTATTTTTGCTCATTTTTTTAAAAACTAGAGAACGAGTACATATTTATATCAATTTTGACATAAATGATTGGGGAGGACGGAATGTGGTCTTGAAATTTTTTTCGTCTGCTCCAGTGGTCTGTCTATACTGAAGGACTTTTCTTAATATTCTTGGCGGCTTATGCCGGGGGAGTATAATCTGATGATTGGTTTGTCTATTGGACCGGCTTAATCGATTTTTTAAGGCCCTTTCCTCAGCGGCAGGCAGCCAGTCCAGGTCAACTTATTGTACTGAACCTGGCAGACTCATTTTTACCTTTAGTACGCCCAAAAACTGCGTTTCTCGGTTTTGCAGAATTACCGGCCGTAGTTGGTATTTTGGGCCAATGTGCCCTTTGGTAGAATATTTGAGCGCATAAACGGAGCATTAAAAGTCGCCTAACCTAGAACTACTAGGAGTGGCACTTTCACTATACCACATCCTTTGCTGGTTGATTGGGGAACAGCCAACACTGTTGTCTTATAGCTACTAATGTTGCTGGGTTTGGCCGGCCCAATAGTACCGCCAGTTGCGATGGGTACCTTGTCGGCCACATGGCCAGAAGAAGGTACAGAAATGGCTTTAACTCCAACTTTAGGGATATACCGCTATCAGCCACAGGATTCTTATCGGCGCTCTTAAGAATCAGTTTGATCTGACCGAAGCAGTATGATACCTTCCCCTGCCTGAGAACTTAGGCCATACGCCACTGTTACTCAGCTCAATCAATGCGTCAATAGCCAAGAGCCATTTGCTCTGGAGAGAGGGGTTGGGTTATCAAGTCGGTCGCAGTGATACCTAGCCTAAGTTGCTTGCCACCTAGCTAAAGGTGGGAACCTGAAAAGAAGGACTTTTCTTAATCTTCTTGGCGGCCGATGTAGAGGGAGTATAATTTTCCGATCTAACCGAACTTCCGTTTTAAAGACCAAGCCATCTCGCATGCCAGAGCGCTTGGTCGTAGAGGATAGAAGGCTTCAGTGTCTCAGGCAGAAACTTTAAACGGGTCGGGAGCCCAATAAGAATGGAAGGAACTCGTTTGGTGCTCCGCCTTTCTATTTGAGCGGCATGGGCCTAAATGAGACAATACTCAATGTCTACACCTCTCTGCAAGGCACTCTATTTACAAATCCGCTGAACCTCACAATATCTCTCCTTTTGAATCTGCACTCTGCAGTCCAGCCATCAGACTCTTTCCAATTGAAGAGCATCTCAATTTCTCGGATACTACGCGCGCAGCGGCCGCAGTGGTGTCAACCAGGACCGGGGTCGATGTATTGAAGTTCAAGGAAGACAATTCCATTTCTCACTCTACTGACACAGTCTTGTAGTATTAATCCACTTGACGTCTTCTTTCTTATTGTTTTTTAATGTCGTTTTCGATTGGTAATCCAGAAGCGTCCGGAAGAACTTTCCGCGATTCTGAATTCAAATCCAGAAGCAAATTTCTCTTCTTTTCAGTAGAAGAACTGTCAGTTGAGTGCCAATCGAACGCTTTCAGTTCGGATTGCTTCCGGACGGTTCTGGATTACCAATCGAAAACGACATAAACGAGAGGGAAGTTCTATTACCCACAAAGGTTGTTGACCATCGAGAGTCTAGTGGGTGTTCGATTTGATTGTTCGTCTGGTTGCCCAATAGCAACACTAGAGGTCGATGAGTCAAATTGAGAAATTTTCAGCATCCGGCAAAGTCACTCATGTCGAAGCCCGGTACGGCACGGGAAGGCTGGTTTGAAACCCAAGGTCGCGTGGTATTCGGAGTCCGCATATTATAAATAAGCACTCTCTCGCATCACTCCGCATTAAATTAGATTAGATTAGATTATGAGTCGGGAGAGCCTTCGTGGGGCTCTGTCACCACATCCTCTTTAAAATGAGCCTATTGTGCCTTCCCTGGTGAGGTCCTAGAGTCCTCTTTTGAGGTATGTTAGCAATATATGCCGAAGGATCGATTTCCTCGCCAAGAATATCCTTTCTGAGACGAAAGAGAGCTGGATATTCCATAAGTATGTAAAGACAGAATTCGGTCACTCCCAATTCGATGAAGATGTGTTTCCATGAGGCCATAACCACTAATTATACCTGTCAGGATTTTTAGGTTATTTTTGTCGAAGCTCTTGATGAAGTTTTGAAAAGTTTTTTTACTGATACCACAGAAGGGCTCAGGTCCGAAAAGTGGTATAGTCGCGTCGACTTTAGCCAGTGAGGCCAGATCCAGTCCCTGACTCCATCTTAGAATCGTTTGTGTACCAGATTAGGACATGTCGCGATGGGTTTTGTATATTTCTCAGTCCTCCCTCCGCATAATGATGTTTTATCTTGGATTAGAGATTTAAAAATGCGATTTACTTCCCATGGGTAGTTCTAAGTTAGTTGGTCCTTAACAGACTGTCAGCCATTAGTGAACCTTCCTACGACTATACCGGCTAGCATAGACCGTTGATTTAATGCTACATTAAACCTCTGCACCGGCGCACTTTAAAAAGGCGCACTCATCAAGGTGCCTACTCCTAGCGAAAGATCCAGAAGTATCGTGGGATGGGGTATAAATATTGCTCTATCCTTATGCAGTGAAACTATTAAAGTTACGATTGCCATTCAAATAAGAGCATGAATACCGCAGGATACAGTCAAACCAGACCAGACATTACCAACGATATCGGTAGATAAAATTAGCATTTACAGTAATTTCAGATCAGTTCTTTTATGTCTAGTGTTGCCCTGTTTCTCAGTTAAAAATCGATCTCGAGTTACAAGGCAAAAGGTATCCCCCTTCCATTTAGGATTTAATTAAAAATTTAAGGAGTCTAATGACAAGTCCTCAGTTCCCTACACAAAATATGGCTCACAATGGATATTAAACGAATAACTACAGTCCTGCCAAAGCCCAATACTATGTAGTACCATATACCAAGGACACTTTGCAGTGCGCCCTTCAATTTCGTCTCCACATCGACGGAAGTAATATCAAAGGACACCTTTATGAGTATTATGGTATGGTTATCCTTAAATGGGCATCATTTTTTTTATGTAGAAATTGCTTGCATACCCATTCCGATAAAGAGTCAAGAGAGTGGAATGAAAACCAAGATGAGAATGATAAAAATGACAAAAAAAAAAAAAAGATTTCCAATCCAATACCAAGATCCTTTCAACTTAGAAGTGGAATTGAATTTCGCTTGATGCATCTTTAATGAGGACAATGGTCGTGGTATGAGTAAAGTTAATACACCAGGTGGTATAAGATGGACCGTTATTAGGGTTGTTCCTATAGCAGAACTGGAGAGCACTTAAATTGCTAAATAGCCAGTCATTTGGAAGACGATTCCTTCCCTCTGGGTGGACAATTTCAGTGATTTGTCTTTGAAAGTTCCACCCATCTATCCACTGGAAGGATGAAAATTACCACCTGAAAAAAAAAGTACAACAAAAACGATGGAAGAAGAAAATCGTAAGAACGACATTTTAAATATTTGATAAGCGATTTATGGTTTTTTGGTTTTCATTCCGAGATACCAGGAATTCATTTGTTTTTTTTTTTTTACCATTTCGCGTTCCCTGTGTAACCCTTGTGGTTCTTAATGTACATCTTAAGTAATTCAGGAGGAAAGGATTTTTTTTTTCTTCTTTGTAGGGTCACCACAGAGAATTTTACGTCGAAATATGAAGTCATTGCGGAATAGGTAGGTGTCCTTTGGGTGGAGAAGGAATCTCTCAGATCTGGTTTTGATTTCCGTAATTTTTTTATTTTTTTTTTTAATTTTTTCTTTCCTTTTCTGTATGAGAAACTTTGAAATTCTTTTGAGATATGCTTTTTTTTTATATTTAGGGTTAAGTTTTATGTACTTCCGTTTTCGGTGATGCGTTTGTGGGGAATTTTTTTTGGGAATGTTGTTTCCAATTTTAGTTTTTGCTGGGTTTGCTTTAAATGTAGAAAAAGTTAATTTTAAATAAATTAGTAAGCCTGACTGGGAGTTAGAGGATGAGGAGATTTTCGGGGGCTTGTCAAAAATTAATAAAATTATAAGCCGTGATAGGTTGTAGTGAGAATTGAAAGTCATACAACGTTATTAAAGATATTTGGGATCAAAAGGGCTAGAGATTATGAGATGCTTGATTAAGATAGGGCTTTTAAAGGCAATCTCAATTGGCAATGTGAATCGTTTGTATTTTGCTTTATTAGTGAGTGACGTCGCTTCTGCATCAACCAAATTGACCAAATTTCAATCGACGAGGACATACTTCAAATATACTGGATGTCGGAATCTTCAGAGAGGCCAACATTGACACGGATCATTCTCTTGCTGAAGCCAAGGCAAGAATTCAGATCATTCAGAATTTTACATACATAAACAAAATAAAAAAATGCCGACAGAAAGTACGTCAAAAAAAGGCAACATCAATAAACTGACATATTCGTAGGCGATCGCGTGTATTGATGCCTTACCATCGCTGTTAACGTTGCATTCTCAAGCCCAACGGACCAGTGGCAGGACTGCTGGAAAGCCACTGTTAATGCTACGACTGTTAGGTAGGGTTTCAGAAGATTCCCATCATGAAACCCCTGGGTTGCATAACAATGTTGACTAGAAATAGCGCCAGAACAAGAGGTTCTGCGAAAGAGTTCTACGATCAAAAGAAATGGAAAGAACACCAGCTTTACAGAAAGAAGAAGAAGAAAGGAAACGAGAACGTTCGATCGAAGAAATTGAGAGATGTATTTCCAGGAACAACGTACGGAAATTTTACCTGACGACATGACTAGCGAAACTTGTACTACAATCCCAGTCAAAAATAAAAAAATAAATAGGCGGCGCAACAGGCGGTAGACACCCAAGGCCTAGCTTCTCGCAACCATTCGTTTTGTGTGAGTTTTTATTTTTGGAACGAATGGAAGGGACCTACAATTTTATGCCGAGTCCGAACGGCTGAATTGAGAAGCTTTTTCAGGACAGTCATACTCTCGGATGTTTGTCAGGCGTTCGCGAGAGGTGGCGCAGTAGAAAAAACCTTAAGATGTAATTTGTGTTTTTCCGGGGATCGAACCTGGGATCCCTCGCACAGTAGTCCAGCACACTAACCACTGAGCTACTGCGCCCACAATCCCAGTCGCTGTTGAGAATATGAAAGAGCTATTGCTGGCTAACAAAAGGCTCTTCTGAAGGACGAACCATTCACTTAAAAAAAAGATAGACAAAACTCTCGTCAACCTGATCAAAACGAAGTAAGGATAGCAATATCTAAGCTAAAGACTAACAAAGCTGCTGATACTGACGGTTTACTTGCCGAGTTCATTACTGTTACTGCAGCTGACTTGATAGACATCATGCACTAACTCAATTTCAAAATTTGGTGAAATGGAAGAATGGAATATCGGCATAGTTTGCCCGGGTAAACGTAAAACACTTCGTATAGATAACCTGCAAGGCTCCTGCAAGTGCGATCTTAGGCCAGAAAATGCCACCATGGAACAAATTTTCACACCTAGACACTTAGGAGGAAACTCAAGATCAACGAAGCTATACATCTAGTTTTGGCACCCCCGCAAAACTCATCCATCCGTGTAGGATGATGATAAAGAAAGCTTGCTGCCACATCAAGCGACCCTTTGATGTAAAATTTTTAGATGAGGTGACGCGCTGCAATAACTTAGGTTAGGTTAGGGTTGTAGGCCGCAACAAGTGCAGAATCACTTAGGCCAGAGGAAGCCCCATTCAGACACCACAGGATCGAATGATCTCACAACTACCCGTTGAACCAATAGCTGAGCTAATAATGCTTCTATTCGCGAGTTTGTTGAAGAAGTATTCTCTGAGATGTGGATTTCTTTGAGATGAGAGTGAAGAATAGTCTCTCCCTCCTCCTCGACCATGCAGCCACTACAGAAAATGCATTGCCCCGTAATGACACCTATACTAATGCGCTTATAATGGATATTTTTTAGTGATACATAAGATTAGTGAAGCTCTTGAGAGAACTGACACTTGAAAGAATTGTTCCAAACTCACAGGCCAACATATGTAAAGGTGCCTGTCCATTTGAGAGTAAAAATGCTGCGAGCAGCTCTCAAGCAGCTCTCGAGAGCAAAATCGCAAGTGGACATAGTCTTGAGAGTAGTTCGCGGAGAGTTAACTTTTTACTCTCGACATTTGAACATTTTGAAAGTCACTCGCAAGTGGACACATATTTTTATCACTATCGGAGATTAGCTCTCAAAATTCCAACACGGTTCGTATTTTGCGAGTAGCTGTCGAGAGTCGACATGGCAAAACAATGGATATCGGAGGAAATAAATCAAAATAAATCACTCATTTACTGGTATGGCTTCCCTTAATTTGGTATCCTTTTTAAAAATATTTCGGCCAACAGATTGAATTATGTATTCTATTTTCTATAATGGTAAAAATTCTTGAACTCCTGAATTCTTGATGAGCATCTTCGACTTAAAGATCTCTTGTAAGAACAGACTCTTCACCGAGTTGACGATGACGATTTCTTTTTCACTCTTCTTTCTTTCTTAAGAACCTTAAGAATAAAGAGCCGCAGTTAAAAAGGTATGTTCCATTTAATTTTGGAAATATTCCCGATGACAATACCTATAGGTCCATAATAAAAAATAAAACACGTTGTGTAAATCAATTAGGTAATCATGAAAATATTTATAATTTATAATAAATCAAGTGGATTCAGCTAAATCACGTTGGTGGGAACATAAATGATAACTAGCAGAAGAAACATCAAGTGGACACGGTTATGATAGTACTTTCATGTTTAAAACTCTCAATGTTCGACCAAAGAACTCTCGATATTAAAATCTCAAAAATATTACTCTCAAATGGACAGCCACCCGAGAGTAACTATCGAAAGTTTACTAGCGAAAGTACTCTCAAATGGACAGGCACCTTAAGGCACGATCTGTTAAAGTCTGTTTTTGAAGGAAGCGATTCAGTTTCGAACTATACAAGGTGTACAGTTATTTCGTCCTAGTCAAAAACCTACGCATTAGACATTTATGATCAGAACATGTTTATGGAATGAATATCAACGCTCCGTCACCGCCCCACAGATTCTAACCTAAAAGATCAACGCATAGAAAAAAATAATCTCGCCCAAGTTGACGCGCCTAAGAAAAATGTATCTCAAACAGATGGGAGGGATTAGCTGGAGGCAGTTGACTAAAGACCGGGCTAGCTTTGGTTATTAGTATTGGCATTTGGCATTGGCATTGATTAAAATTAAACTTTAGCGACCACTGAACCAGAGTAATTTTTCATATTATTACATTTAAAGTTTGCATAATGTTCTTCTATGTATTCGCATAAGCTTCTTCCAAATGTTCGCATTTTGTTCTTCCGTGTGGATTATGACGGATTGTTGTAGATTCTCTCAACGATGCTTAGGGGCGGTATTTTTAACAAAAAGAGTGGAAGAGATAATAGAAATGAAAACTCACAAACACTGTGCACGGAAGAAGTTGATACTGAAGTCGTGACTGACAACAACAAAGCCCAAGGAGCAACTTACGGTTGACTTATTCCAGAGATATCACGAATTTATCAATACTTATGAAACCAGGAATCGAGAAATTGTCAAAAAGGACCATCTCCTAGCAAGGGGAATGGTCTTGTTGATAGTTTCAAATGCGAGAAATGCCTTAACTAAGCTCAGTTTGTGGAGAAAAGTGCTTAATACGACTGAGTAAACTCCTGGCACATACTTCATGAAAAAGTGTTTTTGTAAATCACGTGACTCCAACCACAGAAAATAAATACTAAAGCAACTTTTTGTCCTAAAACTAAATAGCTATCATCAGATACTGTATTCGAATTTTTAAAATTAGTTAAATGGAATATTTATGTAAAACTAGCGGACCCGGCAAACGTTGTTTTGCCTGCTCTTACATTTTCATTTCATTTTTATTTAAGCGATGTGTCCAGTCTGATTCTGTACTCCGTGTGCTTCGACCGATATTTCCTCGTGTGCCTACGAATTGTATTGTCTAGACAAATTTTTTCCCATGACTGTCGATGAATAACGTTTGAAAAGTATTTTTTTTTTGTTATGAGAGGTGTCCTTCTGCCCAGTCCCGTCAGGTTTTGTAAAATGCTTCAATCAGGCAATGTTCAGATATCGTGATTTAAATAACTTTGTTGTAAGGGTGGTGCCATGGCCCGTTTTCCAATCCCACCCACTTTAGCTCCCATGGGTGTCGAGAAATAGGATTTAAAATGTATTTTTTTTATACGGTAGGTACCACGCTCCTTTGTCCAATTTTTATCAAACTTTCACAGAAACACCTTTGGATCAATAACAAATATTTTCTTAAAATTTGATTTCAATCAGTTCGGTAGTTTTCCAGATATAAGATTTTTTGGTTTTTTTCGTATGGGAGGTGCCATGCCCTTTTGTCCAATGTTCACCAAATAGATGGCTTAGATTCATCCTTGGACCCACACAAACACACACACAAAATTTTGTTAAAATTGGTCCAGCCGTTTAGGAGGAGTTCGATTACAACACACGTACAGAATAATTAAATAATATAGCTGTACCCGCCCGGCTTTGCCCGTGCACAGAAATTGTATTGCTTATAGTTCTTAGATAATAATGTTCTTTTGTAAAATGCGAAAAATGAGAAAAATCGATTTTCTGGAATTTTCTTTCTGTGTAAACCTGAAATACAGCAATACGAACAAAACAAAAAAAGAATCATGAAAATCGGCTCAGCAGTTATGGAGTTATAACGTCAACGAGTTTCACCCCATAAAAGATGTTTTTTGTATGGGCGATGCCACGCCCCTTTTTCCAATTTTGACCAAACTTCACAGGAATACTCCTGGGCTGATACCTAAGATTGTATGTAAATTTGAACTCAATCGATTCAGTGGTTTTCGAGATATACGATTTTTAATGTTTTTTTTTGTATGGGAGGTGCCACGCCCCTTTGTCCAATTTTCACCAATCTTCACAGGAATACTCCTGGGCCGATACGTAAGATTGTGTGTAAATTTGAACTCAATCGATTCAGTGGTTTTCGTGATATAAGATTTTGAATGTTATGGGAGGTGCCACGCCCCTTTGTCCAATTGCTCACCTTTTGAACCTTCCCTGGACTTCCACAAATAATTCAAGACCAAAATTAGCCAAATCGGTTCAGCCGTTCTCGAGTTTTAGTGAGACTAACGAACAGCAATTCATTTTTATATATATAGAAGAAGATATAGATAAAAGATAAATAAGACAATAGGCAAAAAAAATTAAAGTAAACACTACCTTAGCACTAGCAGTCTATAGTACAGACACAGGCTTGTGTCAATGATTTAAAATGCTAATGAACTTAATTCATTTTAACTATTTATTTCAGTGAACCCTCAATATACGACCAAACGTATTGAACTTATGCCAACCCTAATCGTAACCAACTTGAAAGTCTAAGAACGTGCATTTCGTCTAATACCTCTATTTATCGAACTCTAAATTATACACCTAATGGACTGACATGCACGTATTCCTCACCCCTTCGAGTAAAATAATAACCACCTTTATTGCCCAAATCGAGTCATGTATTGTATGTACAGTACATAGGCATAGTTACATTTGGGGGGCTTTTAAGTTCAAATGGCTTTTCTAAATTTTAAAGCCCTCTCCAGCAAGTTCAACGATTTGTAATGTAAGTCCTTTCACATTGGACTTTTTTTAAGATAGAAGACTATACTCTCTATATTAACAAACTGCAAAAAGCAGCATCCTTCATCGTACCTACCGCATGTTGCAATTAAATCAAGCCTTAAATGCGGGACTGGGAAACATTTAACAATGTGCGGTACTAATCACCATTTTTAGTAGGTATCCAAGTTAAATTTGACGAACGCAATTTTCAATGTAAAACTAATATTTAAATTTAAAAATAAACATTTTGTGCCCGAAAACGTATTTTTTTTAAGTGAAAAAATTATATATTTTTTAAACAAAATTAGCCTATAACGGGCACATATTTATTTCACACATTCAAGAAAAAGAAATTTGTAGACCGGTGCAATAGTTTGTATGATTTGTACGGACATACAACGTTACCATTCAGTTTTTTTTATATAGAAATATAATTGATATATTGACGTACTTGCCAAACAGTTTTTACTATTTTTTTTCTTACATAAGATAGGTATGAGACTTGAAATTGGGCTAATAATTTTTGAAAAAATGTTGGCGTTTTAAATGCGGTTATAAAGTTATACAAGTTCAAATAGCCTAAAATGCCTAAATAGCTATATAACATCACCGACTTTATTCAACCTAGCATATCCCCTTAAA
Organism: Cheilosia scutellata; assembly: GCA_955612985.1. Taxonomy (NCBI): domain Eukaryota; kingdom Metazoa; phylum Arthropoda; class Insecta; order Diptera; family Syrphidae; genus Cheilosia; species Cheilosia scutellata. The sequence continues at coordinate 85,139,758 of OY015313.1, forward strand.
AGCATAACGTATGTGCTCTCAAAAGATATCCTTGACACACTCAAGTCTTCGCCTAAGCACCCTGCAAACAAAATTACCCGGCTAACGATGGCAAAAAAAAACACCAGTCACCTCACCCATCTTAACCAGTATCTAAACTATTTAAGGGGTGGAACCATTCGAAATATGACGAACAAAAAAAAATCCTGTATAATTCTACATTTACGATTAAACCTTAAAGAATCATTTAAGGACACGCTCAAGATGTGTGAGTAAGTGAATGATGGAATCTTAATAAGGCTGCACATCAACTTCAAGTTGAACTGGAATAATATGCCCTATACCGTTTCACCCCAAACTCTGAGGATTTTTTCGATCCTTCCTTTGGCAAATGTCAAGATGGCAGAGAATTGACTTTCTCAAGTGCGGCATTTCGAAAAAGGAAAAGAATAATAATAAGATATGCCACCTCGAGAGAGAGAGAACCCACCTTTAGTGTGATGAACTTGTGGAAACACTCACCCGGTGTATGCCAAATGGTGAATTAATTCATCGAACTTTTTCTATAGCTCTTATAATAGGGTGGTAGCTCTGTAAGGGTTTGCCTTTACATAACAGGGAATGGATTTTCGAAAAAGGGTGTCATCGTAATATTTAATATTGAATAGTTCGTTTGCCTAACCTTATTCTGGGCTGGTGCCGAATTTGAAATTATTTTTTTTTTCTGTATCCCCATCAAATGCGAAATGGTTGCCTTGCCGCACCGCTATACCAAGCTTAAAAGTTCAATATCAGTTATTTTCTGTAAAAGAAAAAATCTGGGAAATAAACGAGTGATTGTTGAAGGTCGGTTAAAGCTACCGATGCCATAATTATAGAGTTTGCACTTCATTCACAAGGTCAATAGATAGGAGTGCCTTGTTCACGAGTATAGATTTATATCGCCTACGAGAAAGTAGGGTTGTTAGCCATCGGTTTCCAAAATGCCTTCTCCCACCAAGTCGTTACCTTCGTCAGCATCAGGGTAGTCATGATCTAAAGCATTATCAAAATCGATCGTGTGATCAAACCAACTGCTAGGATCGCCATCAAATGAGCGATGAAACCAAACCATATCGTTACCATCTCCATCAACAACAACATTGCCGCTTCTTCAACCTTGCAGAGCTTGGATCTTGTTGTGAACTTGTCGGCAAGTCGAAATGAGGTGGCAAATTGTTTTTTGTCTTCTTCTGTATTTTGGCCCTCCAATATTGGGCATCATTCTTGATATTGCTGCTGTTACCTTTGCTGCCTTTTCAGCTGTGTATTCAATGTGCTGTTTGCAAGTTAGTCTCGCGTCTATAATAATCCTGAGGTACTTTAACTCAGGTTTGGAGACCACATAGCATGGTCACCGACAGTTACCGTTATGGTCTCCATAACTTTTCTGATGAGTAAAACTTCTTCTCTTCCACTAGTTGTAGACCCATTAAAATCAGCCATTCCTTCACGGATTGCTTCGTTGCAATCTAGTTCCTCCATAAATTTAGCTACCACCACTATAGCTATACCGTCGGCAAAGCCGATTATCTTAGACGACATTGGGATCCTCAATCTCAGTATGTCGTCGTACATTAGGTTCCACAATAGCGGATCTAAAACGGAGCCTTGCGAAACGCAACCAGTTATGCTGTACTGTATTCGGTATTGTACAGCAATAGCCTATGTGTGAGATAGTCCTTCAGAATATTTTGAATATAATTAGGCACCCCTTTGACAATGAGTGACCTTAAATTGTTTCTCCAGATCGCACTATTAAAGGCGTTTTTGACATCTAACGTGATGATGGCGCAGTATTTCTTGCTTCCGTCTTTCCATCGTCTTCCGCTGATGGCTTCCCTTGCTGTGGTAACCACTTCATTGACGGCATCAACTGTGGACCGCATTTTTCGGAATCCATATTGACGATCTGGTAGACCTATTGCCTCATCGATCGCAATCGGTCACTTATAATGCGTTCAAATATTTTCCCTACTGTGCCCACCATACACAGGGGTCTATAAGAGGAAGGATTCTGTTGGGGTTTGTTTCACTTTGGTAGAAGCACCAGTCTTTGTTTCTTCTATTGTTGTGGAAAGACTCCTTCTTTTAGGCAAGTGTTGAATGTATCCGCGAAAATACCAGGACGGTGTCGGATCTCGGATTGCTGCTTTTAAAGCTATGTTAGGGATACCATCGACGTCAGGGCCAGGCGCCTTTTGATCTCCAATTTTTTCGCAAGCTCTAAGATCATCTTCTGAGATGATGGGGGGAATTTTTTGCATCCTTGAGGTGTCTCCTCTCTCCATTTCTTCAAGTCTTATTTGTTGTTGAAAAAGTACTCGCACTACATTATCCAAAAAATTTGCGAATATGGGTGGAGGCCTTCGACCACCTTTTAACTTTTGCATAACGATTGCATAGGCTTTGCCCCAAGGGTTCTGGTCTACTTCGTTCATCAGTCCAGCAAAGCTTCTCTTTTGCTCGCTTTAATAGCGTCTTTAAAGTTTCTTCGGACAGCAACGAATCTTTCATGGAGATCGTTATGGTTGCTATGTCCCCTAGAGCGTTGATAACGTCTGACAATTTCCCGCCCGCAACTTAGCAATGTCTTCGTTCCACCAGTATACAGGCGGTCGGCGCGTATTCCTTTTTCTCGGCTGCATTGACGCGTTGCAGGCTCTTTTCATCCCAAGCTCTTTTCATCCCAAGTGTGAGCTGGTCCGCTCTGTTAGTGGCTGTACCGCATGACGATATGTCATCCACCATCACCTGGAGCAACTCCTGTCTGTCATCTTTTTGAACGTCAATCAGTAGAGCTGATTGCTTCAAACCACATTCAAACATAGTTCTCCGATCTGGAGCAGCCACCCTCCTTACAAGCGGACTGTCAGAAGATAGAAGCTACAACTTAGACTTATTCCGACACACTTCGTCTTTTCTCGAAGACAAACCGTCACCTCCTTTTCGGTGCCAACTAATATGGTGGATTGCTTCGATCACCGTATTCTGCTTCCCACCCAGTGTCTGTCTTGCGGACAGGTTTTGGGAGGAAATAAACGGGGGCAAGCTCCTACCCAAAATTGACACTATTTTTGATGTGACATGATAATGTGTAATAGCAGCTCAGAACAACAAAAGACCGGCTAACCAGTGGTGAGCCGAAAAATTGAACCTGTCAAGAGATGTACCTTTCCTTGTTGAACTAAACGAGTATCTAAGTCGTTTAAGCAAGCTTTGCAGATCCAGCGAAAGTCATTTTTCTTTCAAACGCGGTATTTCTCGTGGAAAAATGTGGTATTCAAATAATCCAGCGGCTCCTACATTACTGAAAGCTATTCCGTGCTATACAAAGCTGAACATAAAATTCCCATTGGGCCGTCCCAAACCTAAACCCATATCAGTCGAAATTAATTGTGATTGACATTTTAACAAACAGTTGAGCATGCATCTGCCCCCATGGTTATTGTTTGTCTACGCTAACATGCGTCGTCTTAATTATTTCATCGTTTCAAGTCAATCAAATCAACAAAAATTATCCCCGAAGCAATCAAACCAAAAAAAAAATCACTTTGAGCAGGATCCAGCTGCGTTGTCTTTGTGTGTGTGTGATAATCGTATGATAAAGAAGGCCCAGACTAATGGCATCGAGATGGTATTTAATCGGTTCGATGTTGCAGGTGAAACTGATTTTTGTGAGTTTTCTGGTTGTGCTCTGTTCCCTTGACCTTATCCTTTCTCTTTTTCATTCACTTCTCTATCCGCCATAATTAATAGTCAGAGTGAATTTCCCCTCAAAGAAGATTGATTGAAGATGGACGAAATTGACATTGTCGACCAACAGAGACGGACAAACAGAACCAAACAACATTGCGTGTCCCTCTGTCCCTGTGTCCCTGGGGGTGATGGCGTTTTCGTGTGCTATTAGTATACTCATCTATCCATCTATATCCATCAGCTTATCGTTAATTAAATTTTAAAATTGTTCAAGATACCTTTCAAGATTAGGGGTTTCGTTTCGTTCGGTATGGGGCTGGGTCTTTTTTCGACGAACTTATTAATTCATGTTGATGATAGGTAAGCACTGTCCTTTTTTTAAATAAAGGCCAGTCTACCCCCGGATCGCGTGATAGTCTAGCCTTTTGTTTGTTGTGCGTATATTTTTGATTGTCGATAACTATGAATTGAAAAGTTAATTACAGACTTAACCCATTCAGTCATCGTGAGCGCAGGATGCTGTTACGTAAACAAGGAGTGTGAGGGTTGATTGTGAGAAGGAAGAGAAGTCATTTTGACAAATCGTAACGTAACTGTGAGGGAAAAAGGGGAGTGGCTGTAACTATATTGTTGTTGGCGACGATTTTCGTGAATAGCTTAAAAAATGGACATAAATTGACGTGGGCGTGGTGGAGGGGAGTTATATTTATTCAGAAGAATAATGAATTTTTTATCATCATTGAGAGCAATTATTGTTCCCGTTCGACTATAAAAGCTTTTGATATGTCGTCTAATAAGTGAAATGGAATGAGAAAAGTCCAAGAAAGGTGAACAACTGAATATAGTCTTCCACAGCGAGTGCTATCAAGGATCAAGGTCAGCGTCTATTTTAATGCGACGTACGAAATCTTGACTTAGGCAAGATGTCTTAGGGTTTCGTATGGTAGGTATATAAATATATAAATATAAATTGGTCACTATCTGCATCAGGGTAAAATTTTAAAACGTCATGCGGATTATTTATGCTCACGCCACAGAACTTAAACGTAATCAATGAAGCGACCTGAGATTTTTTCGAGAAGACGTACGATAAGTGCCCGATTTTCAGTTCTAAGACAGTCTTTGGGCAAAGTACATTACACACAACAACAACATCTTTCAAAACGGACTTAGAAAAATGGCACAAAACGATATCATTGTCCAGCATGCGAATCCGGCGCAAAAAAAAAAAAATAAAAAACGTCGCCCGGTATACCTCCTTGAATGTCGCACCGTTTCGACCAGCCCACATAGACCCGAACAACTCAACTTGGGTAGTAGATAAAGTAAAGTGATGCCGATGGTGTGGTGCAGAAGAACGGACTTAACGAAGTGGTTGAAAGTCATTTGGGATATTTTGAGATAAACCCAAAGGTCCAGTTTGTATCAATGGAGTCTGGAGAAGTAGATTGAACCTGGAGCTTTACGAGCAGCTTCTACAGCAGCTTCGATAAAATACATCATGGGGAACACGGTATGTATTATGTATAAACAAACAAAACTCACCCGACGAATCCATCCGTGATGGACAACTCAGCAGAGGTGCCACATTAGGCCAAATAAATTCCCTTTAGATTGCAGCTATTAGAAGAAAAATAAACCTTGCCTATACCTGGCAGCTTCCAATGAGCTTGTCCGTACCGTATTGTGATGTGCTTTTTACCTCCGGCCGGCATGTACTCATCGGGTACAGAATTCCAGGGTTGCCCCCAAAGAATCACTAGCTTTGGAGTTTATACACCTTTTATTGGTCGTCCTTCACAAGATGGATTTGAAATCTGAATACCATAGAAGATTGCTGATAATTACTTCTGGATAAATGCGTATCTATTATCTAAGTTCGGTTCTAACTACGGAGGATAGTTCACAATATACACCTCAGGAGAAGAAGGAAGCGGAACGGATTGGAAGGCTCACAATAAACGATTCCCAAGCGGATCTTTTTTTTTTTTTGTTAGATGTGGTAATCTTGTAAAAATGCCATAGCCCGTGCTACCAACATGCACGATTCGCAAACCCGAATAAACGATGCCAGGAGTGCGCCTGACGTACTAATCCACACCCTATTTCCTTCAACCACTCTCCCCGCGGGACTGCCGTTAGGTATCACTTCGCGGGGCTGGTTAGCAACTCATGCTAGATCCTCTGGGTCCGCCATTTCGGCTCTTCTGAGTCTTTCAAGTCTCCTTAATTCTTCGTATACACTCGTTATAAAGGAGCATACCTCCAGCCAGTCATCTTCTGTGACCTTAGCATATGGCTTATTAGACTTTGGGGGTTTGGTAAGTTCGCCTACAATGGAACATTGCGTGCTCCGTATCTTCTTCTTCTTTGTCTGGGAATTCGGGACAGACAGTTTCTGTTAATAAACTAGAATTTCGGCTCTTTAATCAGTTGGCATCTACTAGAATTACTGCTCTTCTTAGGTGGATGTAATCGTAATCGCTTTTATTGGACATCTTTTGGTTGTTTTCCGAGGTATCTTCTGTGAAAGTTGTGGCTTCCGTTATTATCCAAAATTCGTCGCTCTTTGGCTTACTTGCGGCCTAAATCAAAAACAACACTGTCCAAGATCCAGTGAAACATCGTAATCCACCTACTTTTGCGGGATCAGATACAATAGACCGCGTAATATGATAATCAAAGGCATATCGTTGGCATTTTTGGTCGCGTAAGATCTGCCTCGCTCAAGATTTCGGGGAAGCCAACCTTCAATGCAAATATTACTTCAGTGAAGTGTCGTCACAGTACACGGGATGAATTTCTAAGCAGTCAAGAGCGTTTTAAAGCCTTCATTTGTCATTGGTTGGATTCTTGATCATCATTTTCCTTATTGAGTACCTATTACCTTCTAATTGAAGCTGATGATGATGTATGGAGAATTCAAAAGAACTGATGATACAACGATGGCAATAGTCCTCTGAAATTTGAGGAGGTCTACCGGTTCTTCGTTTCTCCTACACCTACTAGTCGATGGCTTTTTGAATCAGACTTTCTTATTTTTCCATTATAAGTATGGTTTTCGGAAAATAACTTTCTTAGCAACTCATGCGATTCATTCGCAGTTTTGGTGATGATTCAACCTCGCTTTGCCCTCATTACTTAGTTCTAGGAATCTCCTCAGTGGAATTTAATTTTTACTCATCCTATGCGAATGTTCAGCAAGTGCATATCCATGCACTAATTGCATTTTTCCCACTGCCATCATCAACTTGTATCGCACCAAATATAGATCCGGAACACTGTTAACTTCTAAAGATGCCTAATCAACATACCGACACGGAACACACTGAATTAAATTCAACCGACATTCCTCCTAATTGGCTTTTTATATCGCGACTACACAATAAAATCAATTATCGTCAAAAAGATACATGCTGACCAAAAGCAGAGTCGCACCGACTCATGACTCACTTTTGTGTCGGACCAAATAATGAATCATCTTCCTTCAAAAGCTATAGTTGCGCTATTATCTTCTGGATTTTTCTTTGGTGCTTCTTCTGGCTTTATTTTTTCAATAAAACTTCCCAATTAGATCTCATCTCCCCGTTAGATGCTTCTTCTGCTTCTTCTTTCTACTGTTTATCGCAAATTGCAATCAATCAATAAAATCGTAATTCGGCTAGCTCCCGAAAGCGCTTTCAATTCATCCAATTAAATTCCCAAAGAATGAAAGTAATCTCTGGTCTCCCTCCACACTTATCCTTATCACAATCTACCAGTCATTGGCTGCAACCGACCAACAATCAACGACGACAAAAAAAAGGGAACAATATCTGATAAGGACAAAGGAAGAGCGAATAAAATTAGTGTAAAACTAAAATCCTATTTAGAGAACAATGCATCCGATAAAAAAAAGAAAACTATCCATGCATGGCAGCTCTCAAGGGAATCCACCAACCGACGCAATTTGGGCAACCAGGACAAGGGATAAAAAAAAAAAAAAAACAGCATTGTTGTTAGAATTGGAAGGAATCCCCTTCGTTGCGCTGAAATCAGGACAACCGAAGGAGAAAAAGTGAAAGTACTGACAACGACCGACAAAAACCCATAATAGTGGCAAAGGATTAGACTTTGAGACCCGTGTGCGTACATCTGGGTAGTGCTGGTATTACATCTCGCAACAGTGATTTCTAAAGGATTTCTAATTCGATTATAAGGCTTTTTTTGTTGTAGATAGCCGGCCAGCACCGACAGGGTAACCACCCCTAAGCTCAACCAAACGATGCGTGCATAAGAGTAACTCTTATCGCCATATGATACCAGGAAATGAAGGAAATTGCATACATCGTTCCCAACTACTATGTGCGTAATCCTGCAACCCTCGAATGAGTCTTGAATTGGATGCTTCTACATGGTGGTGGTGGAAACAGTCTTTTTTCGCTGCGAGATGCGATATAACTTTTTTCTGGTCTCATTAGGCCGCGATCCTTGAGGATTGGAGGGATATAAATGAAATTTAAGAAAAACGATCCAACAGAATCTGAAGGACGATTTTTCATTTCAACTAAACAGAATTTAAGAGAGACGTAGTAGCATAAATACGCGCGGTAAGTAAATCCGAAATTAATGATGCATCCTTTAAAGAATTCCATAGGGAGGACGCAAATGGATGAGACGACGAGACGATGTCTACATCTAGCAGGGTTGAGTTCAGAGTTCGTTGAATCCGTTGGGGATTTAACTTTCGAATCAATAAGCATTCATTTGGGTTTTCATTTTTGATTGATGGTTTTAGAGAGCATTTTCTCACAGGACCAGCGAGAGAACTATGAACTCGCGAGCATATTCAGAGTTGAGAAATTTATGTGTTCAGTGACATAAATATTCTCAAAAGACCCGTGGATGTTTGATAAAGATACTGGGAAACGTATAAAGGGCAACCAGGCAGCAGACGGACAGGCAGGAATCCCGTCCACATTAGTCTTTCCGTCTGTTTGTCATATTTTCACGACTAAACCTCTAAACCAATTGTAATGTCATTTGGCAAAGAAATAGCCTTGGACATGAAGAAGGACATAGGTGATTTTTATATACCCAATGTGCAGAGATGACCGAGGGAAAAATCAAATTGCAGATATTTATTTATCTTCACCAAAGCAAACCCTATGATTCTGAAGAAATGATACTAGACCTAACCTAAACTATAATCTAGCTTAACCCGTTCGATTGTGCTGTATTACGCTGGAGAACTCACGCTGGTTCATGAAGGTTGGTTAAGAATACCACTAAACGATGTCAGAAAAGGTTCTAGACAAGGTGACGCGCTATCAAATAAGTCACAAGCTTACTCCAGAGGTACAGTCTCTCAAGCAGTCGCATAATGCCGATGACACTGACGACTGACATAGCGGAAGAACTTGGAGAGCTGTCAGTTGTGCATTTGTGAGTATCGAGGCAGAAGCGTCAACGGTGTGAGCATGGGACTATCGATGAATGAAAGCTAAAAAAGAAATATGCTGTCCTCATATAGAAGCATAGCCTTGGACAGAGTGTAACAATGGACAGTTATACTTTTAACGTAGTGAAGGACTTTGTCTACCTATTAGGCTCTGCGGTGAACTCCAGCAATGACATCAGCACACTGAACCAAATTTGGTAGTGATATTGACAAAAAAGCATGTAGACTTGAAGAAATGATGATCAATATAAGGTCAACACCTCCTGTCCGTTGTTTTGACAAATATTTTGTTATATTTAAGAAATATTGTCACTTCGAAGAAAGTTTCATCAAAATTAGTGTTCTTCGTTTTAAAAAAATATTCTTCAAATTAAAAAAAAACATTCTTCAACTCGACGCATCGTGCATTATTAATCAACGAAATTTTCTTCATTTTTACGTATTCTCTTCTTTAAATTGAAAATCAATTCTTCATTTCAACCCTTCACTTTTTTCATATTAAATAAATATTCTTTAATTTTATGCATCAATTTTCTTCAATTCTTAACTTATTTATTCATCATTAAAAAATTTTTTTTAAGGAAAAAAACTTTTTTATTTTTTTTAAGGAAAAAAACATTTTTTTTTTTATTAGCATTAGGTATATATACAATTGAAAGTTTAATTTTAACTTACATTTTTATAAGTGATTTAACTTAAATACTTTTTTTTGTCATAATTGGGCTTGACTTTATGCAGGTTTAGCAGGTTTGGGTAAAGGTCCTAGCTAAATTTGGAAAAAATAAACAAATTGATTAAAGTTTGTTTAATGTTATGTGATTTAGAAATACGACGACTTACTTATTGCCCAGTTATGATGGTCATTGGCTGAATATTTGTCTTGATGCATCTCCTCCGCACGGTTTATCGAGAAAGATAGCCTAGAAAAGCATGTTAGCTTTGGGGAAAAAATTATAATAAAAAGTTAATGTTTTTTTTAACTCATTTAGCTGCGATTAAAGGTAGGTATACTCTACATTTTCTTCTAGAAAGGAAGTGATGAAAAATATTTATTTTACTTACGTTCTTCTTATACACGTGTGTTTGTGAAGTTTGCTCAGTTGCCTCACTTTAATTTATAATTTTCTTGACACGACTTCACTTTGTCACACTTTCAAGAATAAAAGTTATCACTTCGAACGCAATATTGAACAATAAAAATTAAACTTCTTCAAATTGATTAATTTCTTCAATTTGAAGAAAAAAACGATTAAAAATCTAAAAATATGTTATGAAAAATTGTTGATTTGAATAACTAATTCTTCAAAAATGAATAAAATATTTTCTTCGATATCACCTACCGGATTTAGTTCAGTCAACGAATTCAGTTTGTCAATATGACGAAATTTCATTCGTTTGAATAAAATACTAAATCGGACAGCTGTTGAAGAAATTTTACTGATTTTGAATATTAAATTTTCAATAAAACGAAAAGTTTGATGAAAAATTGTCGATTTGAATAATAAATTCTTCAAAGATTGACAAAATATTTTCGTCAATATGACCTACGCGATTTGGTTCAGTGCACTGAGATCAAGCGAAAGATTTCTTGCACCAATCGCTTTTCTACGGGCTTAAAGGCAACATCAAAGCACGAGCAATTAAGCAATTAAGACCCTTTACAACCCGTCCTGCTATAGGGCGGAGTGACTTTGTCGTTGACGTATGGAAAGACACTCAGTTGGGGAGCTAAAAGTTGACCGTGCGATCTTTGACTACAATTTAAAGGTACAATCAAGAAATTTATGGACTGAAGCCCGATGTAGACCTAGATTCGAATTAATCGGCTTAGATGGCTGGGACATATAGAAGGTATAGACATGAAAGCCTGACCTGGAGAATCTTCAACTCTACACACAACACAGCAGAAGATGACCTTAGGTGGTGGCGCACATTTGTTGGAAGGTGACCTCAACCAATAGGGTGTGCGCAACTGGAGGCAGCTGTCAATGGATCAAGCTTACTGTAGAGTCATTTTGGTTGAGGCACTGGTCCGCACTGGTCCGCTATTAAATGTAAAGCTAAGCATTGGATTTTGATCAGATGAGCTTCCGGATGATGTCATAAATTATTTAAGGATGTGATAGCTCCTATAAGTATAAGTTAAGCAATATTGGAAAAACAAACATATGTTACTGGTCAAAAATATTCCCAAAAAGTAGGCGTGGCAATGCACGACATAACCAAAAACCTTTTCGAGGTCTTAAGAAACAGTTTAAACAAAGTTTCATTGAAATATGTTTAGTAGTTTTCACGCTAATAGGTGACAAACATAAAATGTCCTACAGTTTTATAGTTTATTCTTTTCATTTTCTTGTATATATGAAAAAAAAAATCTGCTTTCGTATGTTTATCCCTTTTAAATTGAAACTTACACATTATATTTTCTTTTGAAGTGAAAATTGCACATAAATGAAAATATTTCAAGTTATCCAATAGAATGTGGGCGCAGTAGCGCAGTGGTTAGTGTGCTGGACTACTGTGCGATGGATCCCAGGTTCGATCCCCGGAAAAACACAAATTACATCTTAAGGTTTTTTCTACTGCGCCATCTCTCGCGAACGTCTGACAAACATCCGAGAGTATGACTGTCCTGAAAAAGCTTCTCAATTCAGCCGTTCGGACTCGGCATAAAATTGTAGGCCCCTTCCATTCGTCCCAAAAATAGAAACTCACACAAGCGAATGGTTGCGAGAAGCTAGGCCTTGGGTGTCTACCGCCTGTTGCGCCACCTATTTATTTATTTTTATCCAATAGATGGCGCAGAGCAACCAAATCTCAAAATTACAATACATCCTGACATTTGTGACAGTTTTGGAGGTGGAATTGTGGTAAATATAGATATATTGCCAGTTGAAAGCGTTTAACAAAATGTTCGCGGGATTGAACAAAGGGGCGTGGCACATACCATACGAAAAAAAAACACTTCAAACAAACAATGCAAACACAATATTTTCACGACAAACAAAAGAAGAAGAAAACCCCGAGAGTATTCCTCGATCTCATTTATTGCACTAAGCTAGAGAACAATGGAACAGGTGTATCTAACCCTAAATAAGTCGGGTGACGACTATACTCATTTAATAGTTTTCCAATTATTTATCTCAATTTATAGTTGACGCCTGTAATTCGTCGCACATGCACATCTATTTCCCTATTCACCCTCTCGCAGGTGTAATCGACACTGAAACTAATGAGCAGGTGAAAATGATATTAACAAAGGGTTGAATATTCAACAATATCATCGATCAAATAAAACTAGTTTCTGGATATACCTATATACGCGAAAGGGTTCAACATGTAATTAGCCGACAAATATACATAAAAATCGATTTCTCTCGACCACCATAGCACATCCCTTAAGGACTACATGGAATTTTTTTATGTCCGTGTTCTATATTCACTTTTAAAATGACCCCCACCCAAGAAAATGAAAAACAAGCAGAACCCGGAGAACTGACCAGAAATGGAATGCAAATGGAAAGAAGGGATAATAATAGATACAAAATAAAGGAGACGGAAACCCAAAACAGTTTATAACAATTGAATGATGTCCTGTCTAAATATTTATCGTACTGAAATTGAATTTTAGTCCCTTTCCTATTATCACTGTACCATTGCCTATTGGCTGGACTATTTCCTTGGCTAAAATGGAAAGGAGTAAGGCTGCAAAGGCACTAATTGAATACAGAAATATAAACGGTAATCCAAATACTTGGGAAAAAGACTAGCTAGGATAAAATGTCTATTCTTAGAATTTGTATCTATCGTTGCCGACTGATGACGATGAGAGCTGATGTTGACTACTGGTTTGATTCCTAGATAGTTTACTTTGACATATCTTACCTTGAACTTGTTGACTGTTCAGGTTTACATCGTCTTTACACACACTATTTGGACCATTTACCACACCAAGTTAGTGTCTATAATAGTCTTCCTTCGGGGCAGGACTTTAAATTGTTATGGCTTTCTTCTCGATTGATATTTTTATTTTTGATGGTTGTTTTCAAACAAAATCTTACCAATGCACAAGAGGCCATACACGATTACTCGTAGGTGTAGCTAAAATTACTTTAACGTATCCTTTCAATGGGGGCCCGGCCAACCCTATAACATGTTTGTTTGTATATTCGACCCAAATGGGAACTTTTTAACGTATTTTCGTTATCGTTTGCAAAACACGAAAGCGACGCAAATTTAAATATTTCTACAGGCAAATTGGAATTGGAAACTCTACGATATGCTATAGGACTAGGAGACGGAAATGATGGGAAATGCGTTAGAAAAACCCTTTTAGTCGAAATAGTATGCGCGCATTATGGCTGGGGAGGGAAATATGAGACTTTACAAACAGGAAAAATGATATTAGGTTAACAAATTGTTTTGTTGATTTTAGTTTAGGTATATTGTTGCGATAAAGAGAGACAGTAAGACAGTGACTGCTTATTGGGTTGGGTTCCTTTATAATGGATTCAGAGGAAGGAGTGAAACAGTTTAACATTTATTTGTAGAAATAAGTTTGATGTTCTGGCCCTGGCCCAGGGTGTCAGATGGTGGTTATATTGGTTTAGTTATTTATTTTAACTTTTTTTTGCAATACGCCAAATTGAGAAACCCTGTAAGACCCTAGGCGTGGCTTTCTTTTAATAGTCTTTCGGTTGTAAGATTTTTTTTTTAATTATTGAGACAAATGGAAGTGACCTACAATTATTTTAATAAGAATCCAGGGGGTGGCGCAATGGAAGAAACCTAAAAGTGTATAGAGATCGCTGTTAAATCTGCATAGCGGGACTGAGATGATAAGTGACCTACAATATAGATCCTCTTTGGTATTTCTTACAAGGCCTTACCATTCCCGTGTCTTCTTAGGCCAAAGAAACAATAATTTGTGAGTGTAGCTCTCCGCTTTTAAAGTGAGTAGCATAGTCTAGCTAGATCAAGGACATAAACATACCTCGAAGTTATAGATTGTTCATTGATTTTATTTGTATCTTTTTTGGACAACTTACATGAGTGGTTATGTCCTATTTCACAACTATAGGCCAATTTTTGAAGTTTTTTTTGGCAAGGTTTTCAGACTCGCTAATTTTGCGTATATGATGTCAATATGCTTCGACCTTAATGGAGCCAAACCAGTTTTACAGGGATGCGATATTTCTCTAAAATAAAGTTTTACTTTCATAGCACCCCAGAAGAAAAAATGCATCGGGTATTAGGTCAGGAGATCTGGATGGTCAAGGGTTGAAGTCAAATCGACCAGTGCACCGTTCGTCAAAAGTATGGTTAAGGAATGGAGTTACCCCGCTGCTACTGTGACAAGGTGCTCCATCTTTCTCTACAGAGCTCCGGCAATCGTTCTCTAAAAAATTCCAAAGAAATTCCAGGTAGTAATGAGAATTGTGCGGGCCTACTAAATAAAGTGTTTCCAAATATTTACGCTAAACCTCCTTTGAAATAAGCACACATTTTGAAGAAGTTGTTCACAATAATTAAATTCTTACCTTCGAAAGGATGTTGTGCGTATTAAATGGGGATTGGGGTCTGACCCAATGGTGCAAATTGTGGTGGAGTTAGAGAAGTCGTATTTTCAACAGAACTAAATATATTCAAATGAGTTTGCCTACCCCAAGCAAACTTTTGGCAATGATGGTGGCTGGTTGCCCTCTTCTGAATAAAGTGACAAAATATTGACTTTATCTGTCTACAGCCAGACTGCGATTAAAGTTCTCTATTCTATCACGTCTACATCCAAGCTTGTTAAGGACTGCAGGGAGATACTTTCAGGAGCTGGTCATCGGTCATCATTACTATCGCCTGGGGAATGCAAGGGCCGAATGAAGAAGTAGTCCATCCTCCACTATAGGATACTTAAAGAGAAAAAACTTCTTGCACTTACTAGGTAAATAAATCTGATGAACTGTGCCATTGCAAGGAATATTTTGTGAACTTACGGGAGAGTTATATCAAAGTAGCTATTAACCAGAACGTCGATAGACTAAAAGTAATAAGTATGGACCACTGCCCTTTAGGAACTCATGCAGACAAGCTTGGCATCCTCTATAACAGAGCTCGGTTCTAGCCAAAACCAGACACCACGCACTCTCAAAACGGCGTTTAAGCTACATTTCGGTTTTTTTTTTTTATCAAGACACCGAAAAATCAGCCACATAAACAAATCAACCATGACCCCGAGTGATCTCACATAACCCAATCTAACCTTGCTGCTTATTGTCTAGCATTTGGTGTCATATATCACAACTGGCAGTGCCATATGATTTAGGTGGCGCTTCATTCCGGAGTGTATCTCAGCCTCAACCAACAAGCGTCTCCAGCCACAACGATCTTTAGCCAGCATTAAGGTCTCCTTGCACTTGCGTGCGCCACCTGAGCAGCGGTCTTATTTACTGCGCCATCCATCGGGTCTGTATTCGAACTTTCCAAGATCTTTCGGACCGGGACATTCGCGTCCATTCGCTCTGCATAACCCAGCTACCTTATTCGTTGGATCTTCACTCATTTGGCTAGGTCGATGTTGCTGTACAGTTCATCGTTATATCTCCTCCTCCATTCATCGTCTGTGTCGACGGACCGAAAATTACTCGAACAATTTTCCTCGCGAAAAAAACAAGAGCATTCCTCTGCACCATAGAGGTCACTTTAGTTGTTCTAGAGATAGCTTTGCTACTCAGTTGCTTTCTTAGCCCAAAAAGACAAGGGAAGAGTTATTTTTCGTTTAATTTTAGGGCGGATATTAGGTATTGTCTGAGTTCACACCGACGCCTATAGGACCTATATAGTATAGGTAGACACAGTCCCTAATCACCTCAAATATCTGTCTATGGTGATATTCTGAACGAAGCGAGGGTTTTCTTCAATGTCTGCGCAGTGTGAATATTTTGTCAATGGTGAACTTTCCTGGCCTAAAGCCACACCAATAGGGACCGATCAGGTTGTTGACGAAAATGCTTCATGGGTTCACTTAACACGGCACATAAGATCTTGTAGGCGATGTCAAGAAGACTGGGGTCAGATCACGTAAAATAAAAACGATTGAACGACATCGTTTTCACGCATGCTGTCTCTATCATATCTGTGGCAATAAACAGAGACTGCTATAGTCGAAACGATGTCGTTCGGTCGTTTTCATTTTACGTGATCTGCCCCCTGATATCTCTGTAGTTGGCGCAGTTCAGAGGATCTCCTTTCTGAGGAGTGGGCAAACAATGCTGAGGTTCCATTCATCGGGCATACTTTCCACAGACCACATTTTTCAGATGAGTTGGTGTGGTGCATTTTCCTAACTAAAACATCGCCCGCCGCGTCGCTGTGAACAGCTTGGCAGTGTCATATAGCATCTCAAAAATTCCACTATGCCCAGTGGCGTACCTATACCATCTGAGGCCCGTGGCAAATTCTTTGGATGGGGCCCTCCCAGTATAAATCGTAACGTTGTAATTTAATTTTAATAAACCACTTAAGTAGTTAACAAACACTATTAATAATATTGTATGCATTTTAGTTAAATATCTAATGAATTTTATTTTCAAGAGCATAGGTTTATACATACATATTTATAATGAAATAACAGTTTAATTTTTCAATAGAATAGGCAAGTTACGTAGCCTGTCTTGTCCCATATACTTTCTTAAATAGGTTTTTATTAATTTTAGTTTTAAAAATGATCGTTCAGCACTAGCTATAGTCATAGGAATTGTAACAAATAACATTAACGTAGTACATACTTCAGGAAAGCTGCATGACATAAAATTATTCTTTATTAATAAATCATCAAGTTCTCTAATACACGAAGACTTTTCTATTTCGTCTCTGAAAATGGACCGAAAACTGAGAATTTACCTGGCAAGTGATTAAGATATGTCGTTTTTATATACACTCCGCGCCACTTGAATAGCACACCCCCTAAGGTCGGTTTTCTATGGCCCACTGGTCCCAAACCAAGCATGCTAGAGACTTAATTTTTGTTTTTAAATTAAATTTCAATTAATTGTTGTGATTTGACCAGAAGGAAGATTTAAAACTAAAGCTTTAAGTATGTATTAACAAAAAATGTTTAACTAAAAACCGGCAAAACGTGGACTCATATTATTCTTTGATAGATTTTTTTTGTTAAAAAATGTGTGGAGAAAAAGCTTAACCGAGGCGGAAAAAGGACAAATCAAAGCTTAAAGGACGCTCGCCTATTTATTGCCAATTTAGCTAAGAAAATCGAGAGGAGCCGACACGTTATATGCATATTTTTAAGTAATGTGTCTAACTATGGATATAAACGTGAAAGGCCGCATGCATAGTGTGCTTACAACTGCGGAAAGGCGACTTATATTAGGAAAAGCGTCAAATTCTCACGACTCTTTTCCAAAAATCAGGAAAAAATGTGGTATCAAAGCAAGTCTCACAACTTCGTCGTATTATTTCTAATGCCAAGGATATAAAAAGACTAAAAATCAAGAAAAAGACACCCCTTAACCCGGTTCGAAAAGCGCAACGCCTTCGATTTTGTGGCCTGGACTTCGTAGTAACACCGTGTGGTCTTTTCCGACGAAAAAAAATTAATTTGGAAGGCCCCGATGGCTATAGCTAGGTACTATTTCCATAACCTCCGCAAAGAAACTCATCATTTGGACCGGCTGCATAGCAGAGTTGAAGTTGAAGGTGTGATGGTGTGGGGGCCGTTTCGTATTATGGCAGCCGAAAATTAAAATTTTTGTTAACCACAATGAATGCGTTGTCTTACTGATAAGGCTTTAACATATTTTTTGGAACCAATTGGAAACAATTTCATTCATTGGAAGGAAACGCGATTTCAGTTGATTAATAATGATGTCCAATACTAGATAAAATATGTTCACTTTGAACAAATCTTGGAGACGCTCATCTTCACAAAGTTCGTCAAAATGGCGTTTTACCTTCCTCTGACGAGTTTTAGAAAATTCAGGGTTGATGGACCATTTTTCTGCTACACTATTTGCTTCCATTTTTTTATTTACAAATTCATGTCTATACCTTTCCAATTCTTCTAGACACATTTTCAAACGTTTTAAGGCATTTGCAAGATCGATGGCTATAGACTGAAGTGCTTTAGAGCTTATAATTTTTTTTGAAATACTTAGGTACAACATTTTTGCAAACATTTTAGGTTATTTCTGAGCTCGCGGCCTCTTGGGCCGGGGCCCGTGGCATTTTGCCAGCCCTGCCACCCTATAGTTACGCCACTGACTATGCCCTATCTATAGCTACAACAGTTAGGCTCCATAGCAGAATGTGTCCCTCGAGATCCAATAAACGCTTCTATTTACGATTGTGCTCCTTCTTCAAATTGTCTTTTAAGAACTCACACTATGCCCTTCACACAGTTCTTATTAACTTTTAACGATATTCGTACACAAAATACAACTGCCTATTTATACCCCCCATACAAAATCGCGCACTTTTAACAGTCATGACCAAAATTCTCATTGTATTCCACTATGTCTGTCGAAAATGTATGACCCTAAGCTCGGCACATGTGTACAATAAAATAATTTTTTAAACTTTTATAGCTACTCAAGGGAACATGCTATAAAATGTACGCAACCCATTTCGTTTATGGCCACCAATTGACGGTGAAGTACCTATAAGAGCTTTTATACTTCTTCTCGTAGAGTTGATGAAATCATAAACGGAAACGATGCCATACCAACGTACTACAGCCCTTCTAAGCCACCGCGCTTTCAATTAAATTTCAGAATACCCAACGAGTTCCCTTACTATGCGATTTCTTTTCGGCGCAACCCTCGTTTTGTCCGACACGTTAGCCTTTTTTCGGTGAAACACCCAAACGTCAACATTAAACCCGTCATCCATCATAGATTTAGTGAAGCATTCCGAGCGTGCAAACATTCATCACACATCCTGCGTCACTATGGCAAGAGTACTCGCGTATTTGTTGTCGTCCTCGTCATCATAAGCCATTGGCCAATCTTTTTGGTGTCCGAAATAAAATCCATAACCATTTACCATCATTCCCGTCGTCTATCAGCATATTCTAAGCGTCCATATCGCTTATGATCCCAGCAACACCCCTTCAACCATTGTGATGAATGATTGTGAGAGAGGTATAAGCAATCATTGTAGTCGTCGGGGAATGGCTGTTGTTGGGATAAATCGCGACTTCCGGAAACAGAACCTCTGCAGCAAATCAGAAAATTGTTTGCTGTACTTTGGGCTAACACGATATGGACATAACACAGAGTGGTTGCGATTTATAGGGATGACAACGATTGGGGCACCAATTGACATGGTACAATTTTGTACTTCGATTTGCAATGGATTAGGATGTGCAGAATGCACTGAGAGAATTGACTGATTGGATATTGATTGGCAAGAAGTATAGGTATTATAGTATAGCTGGTAACTCTGAGAAATGTGTGCCTTGTAAACTATTTGTATTTAGGATGCAACGACTCAAACGGTTATCGTCCAAAGGGCCACCCATAGAAGAAATGTTGCACGGAGAAAGAAGAGCTCTTCCTAATCCCCATAACCCTAGGGCAGTCATATTGTGACTCTCTAAAACCGGGTATAAAGTATTGATCCTCCAACCCGGAGGCAAGTTGCTTCCACAAGTTAAAAAACCTTTTAAGACCTTCCACAATAAATCACGGTGATCATAGTAAACCTAAAAAGGAGTGATATGAGAAGGCTTGTTGGTTTTCTTACGGGACACCGTGACCTTCAGCTTCAGTATCACTTACTTAAAATAGATGCGTCATTTTAGAGAGCCAATGCCGCATGGAAATGGAAGTCGATGAACTTTGCATGCATGGCTCTATGAGCTTTAAGGAGAGACTATCTATACTTCTACAAAACATCTCCAGTATACCTAAAGAGCTTTTAAAATGTATAACGCGAAGCGACTAGCTGACCCGGCAACATTGTTCTGCCTAAAATAGTTATTTTAAATATTTTAAGATTTATTTTGATATTTTTGTTTAATTATTTTTTTTTTAAATAGCATTGAAGGCGGATGGCTTCATTGGTTCTGCGACCATTATCGGACTTACATACGCACCAACGTTTTTTAATACGGAAACACAGCAATACGAACAAAGCAAAAAAATAATCATGAGAATCGGCCCAGCGGTTATCGAATTATAACGTCATCGAGTTTCACCCCACAGAAGATGTTTGTTGTATGGTCCAATTTAGACCAATCTTCACGGGAACGCTCTCGGGCCAAAACCTAAGATTATCTGTAAAGGTGCTAGTACACGGTATGTAGCACGGCACATATTATGTGGCTCTCTGCTTTGAAAATGCTATAAAAAAAAAACTACTGAATATTTTCTCAAATTTCTTTTTTTATTTGAAAGTACAATCCTTCCGGTTAATAATGGAAAATAATTTCATTCAAATGGCTGCCTCGGCTGGCCATGCAGTAGCCTACACGATCGGTCCAATTTTTAAGCTCATTATCGATTGTGTGCAGCTGTATTTCACCAATGGCTTCACGAATATTGTCCTTTAAAGCGTCAATTGTCTCTGGCATGTCGGCGTAACACTTATCTTTTACGGCACCCCACAAATAATAGTCCAACGGTGTCAAATCGCAGCTCCGCGGTGGCCAAACGACATCAGCTCTGCGGCTGATAATGTGATCTTCAAAAACAGGGCGCAAAACATCGAGTGTAGCTTCGTCTGTGTGGCACGTAGCGCCGTCCTGTTGAAACCAAATATTGCCAATATCCTCCTCTTCAATTTTTGTGAACAAAAATTCGTTCAACATGGCCCGATAACGTTCGCCATTGACTGTAACGGCCACTCCAAAAAAACGTTAGATGGCGGACCTTTTATTAGTAGCTATAAAAAAAAATGTTAACGATGCCAGTGCTTCTTGTGAATGATCATTCAGTAAACTCAAACTGATAAAGACATACTTCAGCTCAACGATGAGTCAGGAAAGGTTGTCTAGCCTAGCAATTGTGTCGATTGAAGCTGGACATAGCACAACTCCTGTCGTATGATGATGTCATTAAGGACTTCGCTATGAGGAAAGCCCGTAGACATAGAGTAAATCTTTAAGTAAATAGTTGTCTTATATCGTTTACTGGTGTTTTATGTCTATTATACCTACCTGTATGTAAATAATTATTTTGGCAAATGTATTTTTATTTTGTTAAAGTTAAAGTTAAAGTTAATATATTTTTAATTCTAACAAGTAACTAAATTAGATATCCGAACTTCGCAAAATCAGTATATTTTTCGAGGGCGCAAATATAGAAGATCGCACCGGGCGCATAAAAGCCTAGTTACGGCACTGCCCGCCATAGACCCTTCGAAAGTGCGCTAAAGTTAAGTCTGGAACGGCCCAAAGCCAAAGGTAACCAGCGAATAACAAACGACTTATTTACTTCTAAATGCATGCCTACAGTGTGCTCCAAGACTATGCTCCTAGAGTATGAATAGACTATGCTCCAAGAGCGCTCATAGATCCCAGTACAAATTTATTACTTCTATACTTAAATCGATGAAAGTTTTAGTCCTCGGTAGAAAATGCATTTCGACGAAGCGATTTCCATAGTTTTCTTCTAAAATGGAGTTTTTGAATAGCCACCTCCTCGTGGTTGACTATTTTAGTAGACTGATAGGATTTGATAGCATTGGTTGAGGTTGTGTGTCTTGTAGGGTGCTCAAAGTAAATTTCTCAAAACAGAGACCAGTCTTCGGTACGCGGTCTCGAAAAATTCTTCGACACAACCGCGCTGCAGCATCCTGTCCGTATTACAAATAATGAAAAGGAGGTGAGACAAAACGCACCCCCAGCTAACAGTTGTGTTCTCTGCACTTACCCTACTTTTACAAAATCGTAGCGAAAACATTTAAGGATCTAGGTGACAATAACTTCCAACAAAAACTGCACTCCAAAAAAGTTCCAATGTTCGCGCAGTCTTTTTCTTCAGTGTATTACTGTGCAGTGCACATACATTTATACAAACGAAACACACCCAAAACAATGTTTATGCGCCGTCGAAAGTTTTGATCTATGTTATCCGTGGCTGGCATCGTTTCTAAGTCACAGCAATGTTTTCCGGGATTAAATCAACACAACGTCATACACACCCCATCACGCATCATCCAATATAGCTCCGGATGACAGTAACATGCACGCAAAGGATGCATTCCCGGATGCATGTGTCCCCTCAACTTAACTGTTTGACTCTGCAAACGCGTCCTCGAGGGGGTTTATCAACTTTGCATCGTGTTAACGCGCGTATTCGACAGATCTGCCAACTCATGCATGCACAAAGACGATTTTGCATTGAATTGCATGAGTCCTTGTTCTTTCGTAGGAAACGGATAGCCACACATGCACTTTACACTCTACAGTAGGTACACGCACATTCATTTGTCACAAGTGGTATAGGGATATTGATGAACGATCTGCCATAGTAGACTCAAAGAGGGTGGGCAGCTAATTCTATCAAAAGTATTTGGGGAATTAGTTTCCCATATCCTCGCTAATGACGGCCAATAAATGGATTCCTTTGAATCGGGGTTGTTGTGCTACCCGCGCGACTTAAAAGTATTTCGGTGTTTCCATCCAATATACCTACCGTCAATTAGCCAATGCATTCCAGTGAAAGGTATCCAAACCCAGTTTCAAATCGATCTTCGTATCGTACAACGCAGATACACATCTCTAGCTCCACACAAGCGAGAGGACTAATCAATCCATCGGATCGAATAAATTACACACAACAAAGTGAATTTTCATGTCTGCTTGCGTCGTCGCATCGGTCGTCAGCGTTGAGGAAAAGAAAAACCTTCATCGTTTGCGGAGTTGGAGTTGATGTGGCTGCTGCTGGTGTTTGCAGCCTCCGATGCAAGGCCATTAAAAAAGAACTCGACGGTCTTTTAATTGTGTGCGGTCCCGAATATCAGGTTGACTGGCCTCAACCTTTGATTGAACATATCATTTCAATTTAATGCCCAAAACATTTAATCAATTCCCTCCGCTCAGTCTAATGAAAGGGTTTATCTCATAAAGTCGATTAACGACCCAGACAGGTATAGTGAGGAAGAATGACGGCATCGAGCAGGGAAAGTGCCGCTGTCGATCGATCAGTATCAGTTGCTTGTCAGTTGAATGTCAAAATGTTTAGAACTGGGACCTGTTCGGGGGTTTTATTTTTCACCCACCCCATCACCATCGCGCAGTTGATATTTGTACAACTCCGCACCCCAAAAAATAAAAATAACCCTCAAAGCGGCAATTACTTTTCGAGTCCATTGTTCACATGCATGCAATACATCATCATAAAGTCTGATTAAAACCGTAATTCCTTACAAATCGGCCGAACGGGAAGTTCACTCCTTCCACCCATCAGAGGAGATCCTTTTGAATGTCAAGTCAAAGCGCGGTTTTTACAAAATTGAAAAATTCAAGAGCGAAAAAAATGTCCAACAATCAGTCCCCGTTTTAACGCACAAGGACAATGCCATGGCACATACATATACCTACCGTCTAGATGCCATTTTTAATTTCATTCCTTTAAGATTGGCATATCCACGAACAAGGGATGAAGAACACGCGCGCATAACATACAATATTTAATAAGTTTCCTTATGAAATCCTTATGCAAGACGGAAGAGGGCATTACAGCGAGATCATGTGGCTGGAACTTTGGCATGTCAGCTTCTTTTCTTCACGGCTTAGTGTTTGTGTAATGAAAAGTCTCCCTTAATACTAACCTCTAACCTCGTGCACTTGGAAGTTCTGTTTACTTCTCCTTCTTTTTTGTGCACGCAAAAAGAACGACCGACCAACACATTCCTGTGGGATATTGTCTGCTCAGTTGAGGATGAATTATGGTTATTTGTTTTGCAGTAAAACAGTACTGCCGTCATGGAAAGTTTTCGCCCTGACAAAGTACCTTTGCACCATTATTATTAGGGGGATGGACCCATGTGGTACCGTAAATGTTCCATTAAAATTGCCCAAATATACAGCAGTAGTCGGTGGTGGTTGGCGGCAGTATACCCCCTTGGGTGTGTAATCCTTGGTCCTTAGGATTGTAATTATCAATTGTCTGCTATCGGCTGCGCGACTGTAGACAGGGGGCTTAATGAATTATGACAGGAGCCCAGGATATATTATATTATGAGAGTGCATATGGTCGAGGATAAGAGCTCTATTGCGATCGATAGATCCATTTAGCGAAATTGTTGATGGAAGAGGCAAAAGAAAAACCGAAGCAGTTCGTCATTAGATAAATGGCCAAATGCGGTAGAAGGGGAGATTAGAAGCTAAAATGCCGATAAATATAATTAGGAAGAGAGGGAGAGGGAGAGGGTGAAGATATTGAATTTATTATACGATAGCAGCCGAGGGGAGGTCATTGACCGCGAGGACATTAGGAGAAATGGGGAAGTTAAGCGGATTTGACATATTTTGACATGAGGCAAGAGGCTGCACTAGTAGTTAGAGGTTGGATGTGAAGAAATAAATTGGTAGATGCATGCATCTTGATGCCACTTCTTAATAAAGCATGAAAAGGCAGTTAGGTTAGGTTAGGTTAAATAGGGGTATGAGAGAGATATCTCATACGGCACTAGGCACCAAAAGGGCCCATCGCGATCCCTAGAGGGAACCAATTGCAGTGACCTACAATGGAAAAACACCTAAACACTTGCCCTTGAGAAAACCCCAATTTCCCTGCAAAAACCAAGTAGCCCCTTGTAGTTGGTATTGTCTATCTCCTCTAGATGTTGGAAGAAGTACCTGCCCAGAAATTTCCTTCTACTACGACATATTGCCTCACATTCACAAAGTATATGTGTTATGTCCTCTTCGGCTTGCAGGTCATCGCAGAATCTACAATTGTCCGAGTCTGCCAGCCTGAGCCTTTTGGCATGTTTTCTAAGAAGACAATGCCCTGATAATATGCCGATCAGTGTCCTCAGCTGTTCCCTGCCTAGTTTGAGGATTACCCTAGATCTTTTACGGTCGTATTGCGGCCAAAGTGCCTTAGATACTGCGTGACCGGTGAGGCCCTCCCACCTCCGGTCGGCTTCCTTTGTTATTTTATTCCTAATATCACTTTTTATGATGCAGGGAGGTGGTTTAATATCCACATCTCCTCCATCTAACATTTCCCCGCCCTTTCTCGCAAGCTCATCAGCCTGCTCATTTCCAGCTATACCGCAGTGTCCTGGTACCCAGCACAGTCTCACTCGGTTCTGACTGCATAATGCCTTGAGCATTGTTCGACAGTTCCTGACTAATTCAGAATTGATGTTTGTAGATTCCAGTGCCTTGAGCGCAGCCTGGCTATCGATGTAGATGGCTATATCCCTTCCAGATACAGATCTCATCCGCATTAGCTCTGCCGCTTTCAGAACAGCCAGAACTTCTGATTGGAAGACACTGCTTGTATCCGGCAGTCGTATAGACATTTTTAGGTCTGGGTCTACGGAGTAGATTCCAGCTCCAGTACCTTCCGCTGTTTTTGAGCCGTCTGTATAGACTGCTACTTCGCAATGTTTAATTACTTTATCCCTTTGCCATTCGTATCTTTCCGGGTATGATACCTCGTACGGAGTGTCGAAATCGACCAGAGGGTGAATTTCATCAGTTTGCACCTGTACGCCAGGGAGTAGCTCCGCTAGTATTGTACAGTGCCCAAAACTGCCCTCTTTAAAATAGCCCAAGGTTGTGAGCCGTAGCGCACTGCTTCCCGCAAGTTGCTTAATATGCAAGTCAAGTGGCGTGAGGTGTAGAAAGGTGTCCAGCGCTGCCGTAGGAGTGCTACGAAGTGCACCCGTTATTGCTATGCTAGACGCTCTCTGCACCGACGCCAGTTTGCCGACTACTGTTTTCTTCTTTGTCGCCTTCCACCATACTAGTGCGCCATATGTGAGTATGGGCCTGACCACCACTGTATATAGCCAGTGCACCATAGCAGGTTTTAGGCCCCAAGTCTTGCCTACTATTTTCTTACAAATAAAAAGAGCGTTATACGCCTTTTTGATTCTTTCCCCTACATTTGCATTCCAGTTCAGTTTCCTGTCCAGAATAACCCCAAGATACTTAGCCTTGTCAGACAGAGGCAATTCCACTCCTTCCAGTTTTGGGAGGTTAAAGTGTGGTATCTTATGTTTTCTGGTGAAGAGTACCAGTTCCGTTTTGGAGGGGTTGACGTTAAGTCCACAACCCTTTGCCCATAAGTTGACTTTTCTTAAGGCACTATCCATGATTTCACTTAAGGTGTTTAAAAACTTTCCCTGAATGATAATAACTAGGTCATCAGCATATGCTGTGGCACTTATACCCCTGGAGCTCAGTTTCTTCAGAATGTCGTCCATAACAAGCACCCAAAGGAGAGGTGAAAGGACTCCCCCCTGTGGTGTACCTCTTGTCACCGCCATTCTAATGGAGCTTTGTCCAAGGGAGCAGTTTATCTTCCTACTTGCAAGCATGTTGCAGACCCAGATAACTATACTGTGTTCAATGTTCATATTTAACATGGCACTCTTTATAGCTTTGCCTTCTACGTTATTAAAAGCACCCTCAATATCGAGAAAAGCTGCTAGAGCAAACTCGCCCAAGTGTAAACTTCTTTCTATCTTCCCTACTACGCTATGTAGAGCTGTTTCTACCGATTTTCCCTTCATGTATGCATGCTGCGATTCGCTTAAGAATCCATTTTTGCATTTGATCCTGATATGAGCGTCTAATAACCGCTCTAGGGTTTTTAGCATAAAAGATGACAGACTGATTGGTCTGAAATCCTTGGCTGTTGTATGCCCCTGCTTGCCAGCTTTGGGAATGAAAACCACCTTCACTTCCCTCCATGCTGCTGGTATGTACCCTAGTTTCAGACTCTGTCTTAGAATCTCCATAATTTTCCGTATTGCCCTCTCAGGTGCTTTTTGCAGCATGATCGGTAAAATTCCATCTGGGCCCGAGGATTTATACGGTTTAAAGGACTGTATAGCCCACCGCATTTTTTTTCCGATTTATGAGATCAACTATCTGCCCCTCCATGTGAGGGTCAATATTGATATCTGTACGACTTTGCAGCTCAGAATCCTCTGGGATAGTAGCCCCGGGAAAATGAGATTCCACCAGGGTTACCAGAACCTCCTGACTGCTTTCGGCCCAGGTACCGTCTTTCTTTTTGAGGTAGCTAGGTACACTCGCCTCTTTTGAGAGTACTTTACGTAGTCTCGAAGCCTTATCTGTATCCGCGATTGATTCGCAAAAAAGTTTCCACGAAGCTCGTTTGGATTTCCTAATTAAGTATTTGAATTGTCTTTTGCATTCAGTATACTCATTCCATGTAGTGTCGTCCCTGACCAACTTCGCCCTATTGTAAAGTTTCCTTACTTCTTTCTGTTTCAACCCTATGTCCCTGTTCCACCATTTCGGCTGTACCCTTTTTGGTATCTTATTTTCCGGGCATACTTTCTCAAATGCCGTTATAAGTGTTTTGTTTATCAGCTCCACCGCCCTATCCAAGTCATTGGCAGTACTGCCAGGACTGAGTTGGGTATCAAGATTCTGATTAACCACTATCGCATATTTAGCCCAATCTGCTTTTTTAGGATTCCTATGTATACTACATGCCCTACTATGGAAGTCTACTTTGAAGCGTATCCATCGATGATCCGACATAGACGCTTCGTCCACAACCCTCCAATTTCCAACTACCAACCTGTCTGTATTGGAGACAAGGGTGATATCTAAAACCTCCTCCCTATTCCCTATTTCTAACTACAAAAGTAGGTGAATTCCCTCTGTTACAAAGAATGAGGTTGGACGATATAATAAAATCATAAAGACTTTAATTTTAATTTTGTTAAATAAATTTGGCTTATATTTTTGTTGCTACAATCAAATTTTTAGTTTCACTTTCGGTATTTTGGCCTTTCGGAATTTTGGATTTTTCGGATTGTAGATTTTCGGGATTGTGGCTTTTCGGGATTTTGGTTTTTCGGGATTGAGGGTTTTCGAGATTTTTGATTTTCTGGATTTTGGGCTTTCGGGATTTTGAATTTTCGGGATTTTGGGCTTTCGGGATTACATTTTTCGGGATTCTGTCCGACTCCCTTTGCTGATTTCATCACATTCCCATTAATTATGAAACACAACATCGTTCAAGTGGCTGCCTCGACTGGCTTAGCAATAGCGCATTCTGTCACTCCAATTTTCCAACAGCTTGTTGATGGTTTCGGGCTGTAGCTCGCCGATTGTTGGCATAACATCGGTCCTTCACGGTGCCCCACAAACAAAAGTCCAAAGGGGTCAAATCGCAGTCGAGGCGCCCAATTTACATCGCCAAGACGGCTGATAACACGATTTGGGAATTTGGTGAGCAAACGATCGATTGTGGGCTGTGTGGCATGGCGCGCCATCCTGCATGAACCAGAGGTCGTCCAAATCCATGTCTTCAATTTCAGTAAAAACAAGTCGTTTCACATGACTGCAA